>WPDH01000355.1:0-54820 GCA_019137255.1 Corinectria fuckeliana | reverse complement strand
ATAAACTTATAAGTAGTTATACTAAGTATCTTCTTAGGAAGGTACTAAAGGTATTTATTACTAAGCTTAATACCTACTATAATATTATTATTTATTATATTAGGGGGTAGTAAGAAGGGGGGGGTAAAAGGCGAGATAACTAGTATTTAAATAATAGTCTTCTTTTTTTTAGTAACACCCTTTTATATAAGAGGCATTTTATTATATAATATTATATATAAAAATATAATCACATAAAGAGGTATATTTTTATAAATAATTAGCAGCAGAGAGGGGAGGAGGAGGGCAAGTATAAGATAATACTTTCTACTAGAATAAAAGTTAGCTTACTATTATATATAGATATATAGAAAATTAAAGGTTATTAAAAGTAAGCTAAAATAGATAAAATAGGTATTAAAATATAGCTCTTAGCTATATAAAACTATATATAAAAGAATAGTAATTAAAAAGGTAATATAATAGTATAAATCTAATTAAAAGGGAGAGATATTTATACTTAGGAATATAATATTAAAGAAAAGAAAAGAAAAAATTAAGTTATAATAAGAGGTTTTTTTAAGCTATAGCTAGATATATAACCTAAGGTTATATACCCCTAATCCTAAGATCTTAGTAAATATATATAATAGGATCATATAAGAGCGTATTATATTAAGTGACTCTAGTGAAAAAAAACTTAAAAACATTTAGGGATTAATTAATATGCGCAAAACAGGGTCATATAAGGGCGTATAGGGTTATATAAGCGCATAGTATAAGGTGACTCTAGCGAAATTTCCAAAAAAAGTTAATATGAGACACCGGGCCCTATGGCCTTCCGTAGTCCACAGGAACCGGGATTGTGATGACGGGTTGCGGGCCAACAAGAGGAGAACCCAGCTCTGATGTGGGATGCGCGATGCGGGATGTGGCATATTATGTGCATATTGGTCATGATTAATATCGGCAGTAAACTATGTAACGGTTGATTGCTCCTCTCTTTTCTGGTCAAGTGGACATTATTGATTGTTGATTCCGTAATCACTGACCAACTAATTGATGCTGATGTTACATAGTAGGATGGGAAGCCGTGGCTGTTGGGGGTAGGGCTGAAACATCGCCGGCCGTCAAAGTAAACGGTTGATGTATGCATCACTAGCCAACGACTTCTGTTTGGAGAGTGCCGTCGCACGGCGTTTCCGGTGCCGCGCGGATACGCTAAGGGGCATGATTAGACGGATGCACCGTAGATCTGGGGGTAGCCAACTTGGCTAGTGGTCTTGGATATCTTATGGACAATCGAGCAACTGTCTGCTTACATAGTAAGAAAAGAGAAAATGCCGCTTCATAGGAAGACACCCCAGTCTTGTGACGATGAAGAAACATAAAGCCAACCTGGATATCTGTAAATAAGAGGACAAGGAATTGCGGTCTCGAAATGCCCTTGGGAAAGACGCTGATTCTGTCGCCGAGGTTCGTTCTTCTCTTTCCTTTGAAGCAGAAAGGGACCGGCTCTGGCAGGAGAGGATGACGTCGGCCTTGGGCGGATGGGGACATGATTGGCAGGGGCAGGGTGGACTCCTACCAGCCTATAAATATTGGCCAATCATGGCTGCCTCTCGCCCCTTCAGCCACACACGAGGCGCGGTTTCAGCTCCGCCTCGAGGGTGCCGCGTCAACACCCAGCGGCCAAGACAGAGCGCATCCGCTGCAAGGAATTTAATCACAGGGACGAAGGTGACGAAGGCGCAGCGCACCGCATTTGGTGGCTTTTTCTCTCCTCGACACTACATTATCCTAACCTCTGCCTACAATTTCGCGTCCTGCGACATCTCCCCGAGTCGTGATCTACTGCCGTTCTTTGGGCGTATCCTTCGTTTTTGATCGGAGTTACCTACTAGACCTAGTCACGGAGCCTCCGTATCAGATCGCCATCACCATCACCACCACCATCACCACCACAACCACAACCACCGCACCCATGGCTCCCACAGTCTCACAAGTGCTCGACGCGCCCTTTCGCATCGGTGTCGTTCAGCTCGCTTCCCAACTCGAATCCGAAACCGGCCATGGTCTGCTGCGTCGCGATCTTTCGAGCCCGAACCACACGCAGCAGGTGACCTTAGGTGTCATCGCGGCCTACGTCGTCATCATCGCCATTCTCTGGAACGTCCCCTACATTCGCATGGTCCTCTGGCCCTTCAAGGTTTGTTGCCCCTCCGTTTGCTGTTTGCTGTTCCTGTTTGCTGTGCGCTGTGACACATTCCGCCAAAGGGGCCAACCGCTGACGAGCAACCTGCCTAGATGCTCGTCATTGCCTTTCACGAGTTCGGCCACGCCATCACCGCCGTCCTCACCGGTGGCCACGTCAAGTCTATCAGCCTCGATCCCAACGAGGGCGGCGTCACCCACATGGTTGGTGGCAGGAGCGCAATCACGCTGCCGGCCGGCTACCTGGGCTCGTCCATCATCGGCGCGCTCCTGACCTTCTGTGGCTTCAACATCGTCGCCAGCAAGGTCGCCAGCATTGTCCTCGGCGTCTGCTTCCTCCTCACTCTGTGGTGGGGCAAGCGTGACTGGCTTACCATCGTCACTGTTCTGCTGGCCGTTGGATTGCTCGTGGGTTGCTGGTTCATCTCCCACGCCCAGGCCCTGCGCTTCGTCGTTTTGTTCATCGGTGTCATGTCCTCTCTCTACAGCGTCTGGGATATCTGCGACGACCTCATCCTCCGTAAAGTAAACTCCTCCGACGCCAGTGTCTTTGCCAAGCGTTACGGTGGCTCCTCGCAGTGCTGGGGCATCATCTGGTCCATCATCTCCGTCCTCTTCATGGCCGCGGGCATCGTCGCCGGTCTGGCTGCCTTTTCCCAGTCATTCTCGGAGCAGGAGAAGGATTCTCAAAAGTTCATCCCCACATGATGAATGGTACGACATTGCGAATGGCTGTGAATGGGCGATTATGACCTACTTGTTTGTGCGAACGGGAATGTTCGGGGCGTACTCGGGAAACACACGGGAAATACTAAACTCGGCTTTTTCATTTCAAAGACTGCCATAAACGACCGGGTGGATGGATTGCAAACGGCCATGATAATGACCACATGGAAGCCACAAGGCGGCTAGAAAACTACGAGGTGGAAGGCGTAGGTAGGTGATGAGATGCCACGGTTTGGCAGCTGAGAGAATTGATGATACCCTCTGTAACTACGTCTCATCTCAATCAGAGACGCTACAGGACCTGTTTTGACCTTCACCTTTCCTGATGATCAAGTCCTTCCCGTCCCTCGCACCTGGTATAACGTAAAGTTCTGTGAAGAGAAGCGGGAAGAACCGTTAAGAATTTATCACGCAAGCGCAAGACGTTTGTCTCCTAGTCATTGTCGGAGGTCTTGCTTGACTTGGACGCTCCGGAATCTGTCACACGATGACTTCGTCAGGCTGAGAGAACAAACATCGCTAACGAACCACTCGGCCGTTCGGAAGAGACTCTGTGATACGTTTATCGTTACCTCCCAACTCAGCAGCCTCATTGTCTAACATGAGTAGCCGTGCATTACAACGTTGTAGTGAGACGGCCATGGATGCGTGTCTTTGCCCAGCTATAAGTACGGCACTTGGTTCTTGAGGAGAAATCTCTCGTCTCCCAGCCGAAATCCTCACAGATCACTAAGCAGTACTGCAAAAACGCAACCATCATTCAACCAACACTCGTCCGAAACAATGTCGTCGATTACCCGAGAACTCTACCCCGATGAGAAAGCCACTTTGAGTCTCCTCGGAGACTGGTTCTTCTACAGCGGGCCCGACATGAGCTGCGGGTATGTGCTCCGAGAAAGACTTCTAGTTGTGTCTTCTGTCGCAACGGGAATACTGACTTGATACTCCCTAGTCGTGTCAAAGACACTGTCGGGATCCCTCATGAGCATGAGTACAATCATAGCACCGGCCCTGAAGGTACCGTCTACGTCGTCCTCGGGCCGAGAAACCACTTCTTTCGATGCACTCGTCCCAATGGGGGAGATATTGCTGCTATCAGTAAGTCATACACCAGTCGAAGCTGAGTTCTGGAGATGGTGACGCTCTGTCATTATAGGGGCTAACATGTTACTCGACCAATAGATGATAGTGACATCGAAGACTACTGGGACATGTGCATCTTCCTCGACGAGCACGACGTCGAGCGCCCGGCGTTCCTGTCCCTAGGCGTCAACGGCCACTACTTCATCCGGGCCGACAACGGGGCCACCAAGTCGGACCTCGCGGAGGACGTCAAGGACCGGCTCTTCGGCGATGCGGCGACGGGCTCGCCGGTGCAGAGCGTGTGGCTGGGCCTGAACGACGCCTTCGTGGCGCAGCGCGCCGACAGCACCAAGGTTGTCGACCTGCGCGGGCTGTACCCGGGCTTGGAGCGGGCGCTGGAGCGTGGCCGACAGAGCAAGACATCCGAGTGCGCCGAGATCGTCTCGCTGGCGATGAACTTGTACGACGGCATGGGCTTTGCCATCTTGTGGGCGGATGGGCAGGCGGAGTGTGAGGCCGGGATGATGGAGAAGGATAGTGGGAAGGCGTTTGAGAAGTGGTGTACCGCTAACTGGTTCACGCTGAGTATGTGATGGTCGAGGGTGTAGATGCTGAGTAGGTACTCAGGTTGTTGTGAAGCAATGTTGAGTCTCTGAAGCCATCACTTATTTATCTCGTAGTAGTGATAAATCTCACCTAGTCCTTTGACCATCGCTCGCTTTATGAGTGAATTTGGCTTCTTTCATCTCGACATGTGGCATGCGCGGAATGGATGAGGTGGTGGTCTTGACTGCTCCTTCTGCTGCCTCGCATCATATTCTATCCCTACTATCAGAGTGCGCTCGTGAAGCAAATATTCCGGGCAACGATAGATGGTCCAGCTGCAACAAACCGAACTTCAACACGAGCAGCCACGCCAAGTCTTCCTTGACGTCGGGGCCATTCGACGACAATCGGACGGTCGGGTCTATGAGCTCTAGGAATCTACGTGTCGCGAATTATGGCGACGACGAAGAGCACGTGGAGCAATATGGAGTCCATACGCGGAGAGCGGCGAATGGCAAAGGCGAAGAGGTAATTCTTGCCTCTAGCTCTATAGTACGTCCTGATTAACTTTTCACGACCTAAGTAGGGAGGAAGTTTCTACCCGCTCTTTCGTAACTTCTCTTGCCTGTCACGAATCATTCTCACCTTTTCGTTCTGTCCGAAACTGTACAAGACACTCTGCTTATTAGGCAAGCATCAGTACCAGAGTGACTTGCCAAGATAAAATCCTGTGTCCATGGATGCAGTCCCTACCTAGGTAGCCGCACCATATGGTTGGGGCCTGGGTAGTGCTTACTTGGGATCGTGTCAAACATTTAAACCATCTACACGTGCATTCGCCGCGTCGGGATCTGAGCAACAACGAATCTGAACCGCGGAACCATGTTCAAGTTGTCATGTCCCATTTGGTCACATCTATGGCAAGCAGCATCACGCGGCAAATAGTGTGTATATGCTGTAGACAAGTTAATTCACTTTAATCGCGATTTAACTGCGCACTATGCCAGGTCTCTAATATCACTTGCTCTAGTTCTGGTAGCCTGTAAGCTGTGAGAGGCACTGTTATGATCCTGCCGTCAAAGTTTCAAGATTTAATGGACAGACCTTCCTAAAACAGACGGCATATCTCATTAAGTTTAGTAGGCAATCTGTGTGTTAGTGTTAGTAAGGACGTCCTGTTGACTTCCTACCCACAAGTGATGATAGAGAAGGAATGACTGTTTGTCGAGCAACCTCCTAACCCCAGGCGCTGCCCCAGGTCTTGTTTCCTGGACTAAGAGTAGATCTAGAGATGCCACTGCTTAAAGAGCCATGCCTGCAATACTCCTGCTGTCATTGCAGTTGGTGCATGAGCTGATGAAGACTATAAATTCCCTTGTCCCCCGCCGAATCGATGCTCTTCTTATCCCACCATGAACATCCTCGCCAAAATATAAGAGAAACTTGCCCGTTTCTCTCACCCAGTTCTCTTCATGCCTCCTTTTCACAGCTGCTGACATGATTTAATAGGCCAGGACCCTCCCGCCGCCTCGCCATTGTCAACGCCAAGATCCAACTCAACCGAGCCCGCCACGCCACCATCGCCGCCGCCAGGGCCCTCCTCGACGGCCGTCTGTGGCTCGCCGACTACCATCGGTTTTTCCAGGCCGAGATCGCGGTCGAAGCGGCCCTCTAGGCTCTTCTCCGAGGCTTCGGCGAATTCCGGGGTTAGACTGGTATGTGAATATTTTCTCTGTCGATTGTTCTGCTTTGGCTCTTCGCCTTCACAGCACTTGCACATGCCTTGCCCTACCTGTGAAGCTCTCTTGAGTAAGTCGAGTGGAGGTGCCAAGCGGCCCAGGACGACGATCGAGCACCTTTCCGTGGTGTCCTGGATAAGTAGGCCGAGACAACTGGACTCGGCTGAAACCAAGACTCGATCATTACACTAATTCTTCTGCATGATGATGATGATGATGATGATGATGGAAGGCATTCGGATACTTCAAATTGGAACTTTTATAACAAGTAAAGGGAGAAGACTCTAATAGGAGGTTAATATCCTCTGAAGGTAGGGTCTGATAGATGGTTGTGAAGAGGATTGATTGAATTAGCTAGGTAACTACGGAGATAGACCCACGAAATCACCCAAAGGGGCATCCCATTCACTTGGCTTTATATCTCAAGCTATTCTTTGACTGTCAACATTGACATTCATCCTGTAACATGTTCGAGTTGCTTATGGGTCAAGAGAATAGATTAACCTAGACAGCTTCTCCTTTAGGGTCTTCAACTCAGTCTCAGAGTAAGACCCCTCTCCGATTCTCTCCATCTCGGGTTTGGAATCCTTCTTCAAGGCCTTGTCGAGCAGGTACTTGCAAATCTTAAGGCGCGCGGAGCTCTTGGTGACGGCGAGCCAGATCAGCTTCCGGATATGGGACCGGCGGCACCAGCGCACGCCCGGAGCGCCTCCCAAGCCCTTTTCGTAGACGGCTCGGAAAGCTCTGGACTCCTTTTCCGAGTGCGTGACGCCGCGGTCGGTGCTGCCGTAGACCTGCTCGTCCCATTCGCGGTACAGCCAGGACGGGAAGCTGGTGTTTCCCAGCCAGCGAGGCAAGGCCATTGCATTCTGCCAGCCCAGAATCCCCGTGACGGCTCCCTTCTCGTCGACAAAGACGTTGCACATTTCGATGTCAAGCATGGCCAGGACGAAGGTGTCCTTGGCATCGTCGCTTGGCAACAGGTCCATCAACATCTCTGTCACTGTTGCCGCAGCCTTGTCCATCTTGTCGGACGGGTTCGGTTCCGAGTTGAGCTTGTACGCCGATTTGGTGCTCTCTGAAGCTGTGTCAAATGGACCACGAGTCAGGTACACAGCGCGTCCGTCGTCATGCTGCCCCAAGATAACAGGCCCAACGCAAAGCTTGAAATCGGCAATCATCTGCAGACACCCAATCTTGTCAAAGGCGCTGTTCTGGTCAAGCTTGAACATGAAATTGGCGAGCGTCTCGAGGGTTCTTTTCCGTCGATGCTCAAGTGCAATCTCGCCATCTTGCTTATACCATGCATCTGTCAACTTCGTACCTGGCAAGTAAGTCGTGATGATGTGTGGAGCCCCGATTAGGTTGTCAAAGTCGCTGTCGAACCAGAGGACCTTCGGAGCCGGAATAGGGGTGTTCGCGTTGACGAAGTCGAGCGTGCTGACGTACGACTTCATGGCCATTTTAGCCTCATGCGTCAGCCTCTTGCCTTGTGCAGCAGCCGGGACGCGAATGACGACCTTTTGATCCTGGTATCGGAGCACGTGGATGATGTTGAACGACCCAAGGATCCGGGTAACCTCAAGGGGTTTCTCAACTTTCTGGATTTTGGCCTTGCGGACGAGCAACCCCAAGCTCGAGTCCGAGATATCTAACAGGCGGCCGAAAAGCTCCCTGTCCTTGCGCTGCTGGTCTTCGTTGGTAGAAGACATAGTGCTCGACTATGGTTGTTGCCTGGTTATGCGGAGTGAAGGTGGTTCTAGTAGTGGTCTTGAATGGTGTGGAAGATGTGTCAAGTTGCTTGTGGGTGGTGGTTGGTGGTTGGTTGGTAACACGACCTTGGTCGCGGCCATATATAATATATACTAGAAAGAACCGGTATATTGCAGACATGCATCGTCGTGGTATATGATGTTCACTGAAAGAAATCTGGTTGCTGCTGACTGATTCATGGCTGCGAAGAAGAAAAGGATTAATCACTTCACTCGATAGTTTGCAGGGCCTCTCCGGTCTAGTAAAGACCGACGCTGTGGCACTGAGCAGCATCATGATGAGATTCGATTCACGGAAATACGAGCCTAGTCTTGTTGGTTTTATTCAGTAACACGTTTCCGCGTCACTGCATCCTGATCGTCTTGAAGGGTTTTCAGTAGAGTGAAAGCTTATAGGATGTGACATATAGCCAACTTCAATGTCTCGGTACCGTGGCCGAGTAGCCCTCACTCGGACTCAACCAAAGATTGAATGATATCTTCTCAGATTAAAGAGAGGCGGGGCACACCGAATGGTGCGATATTAACTCAAACTGACGCCTAAATCCAGACGAGGTCATCTCATCAAGACTAGACAAGCATCATCCTCGAGGATTCAGCAGCGTCGTCCAGGCCTAGCCTCATCACTGGCCGGCTAGCTCCCTTGATCTACAGTAGATTTACGAGTGAATAGAGTAATGAGGCTCATGTAGGATGCAGGTAACGAGCGGAGGTAGTCCCGGAGTCACGGAGATAATTATGGGGAAGAGTCAAGTCCGTGTATACACCCGGAGTTTAGAGAGACCTCTGGATGAGCTGCATGAAGATGAATACATACAAATACCATGCATCGGACAATGTTAAAGAAAAGAGTCTTTCGTATCGACTTTGTTTGTTACAGTTATTAGCAGCCGTTCCAAATCCTCATATTCTAAGATGGCCAGAGTTTGGTTTGTCACAGGCTCCTCGCGGGGCCTTGGTCTCGCTCTAGTCGAAGCGGTCCTCGCCGCCGGAGACTCAGTTGTCGCAACGGCTCGAAAGACAGACTCGCTCAAGCACCTCGTCGAGAAGCACCCCTCCGATCGAGTGTTGGCCGTCCCTCTGGATGTTACGAACAACGACCAAGTCCTCGCCGCTGTGGACGCCGCCGTCAAAGCATTTGGCCGCATCGATGTCGTGGTCAACAACGCCGGATACGCAGACATTGCTTCCGTCGAGGACACCAGCCTGGACTCGTTCCGTGCGCAAATAGAGACCGACTTCTTCGGGGTCGTGCATGTTACCAAGGCCGTCTTGCCAGTGTTGCGTCGACAGGGCTCTGGCCATATCATCCAGATCTCCTCCATCGGCGGCCGGGTTGCAACGCCCGGGCTTGCAGCGTACCAGAGCGCCAAATGGGCCATCGGCGGCTTCTCGACGGCTCTCTCGCAGGAGGTCGCCCCGTTGGGCGTCAAAGTCACCGTCCTTGAGCCGGGCGGCATACGCACCAGCTTGGGAGACTCCTTGCTGAAGGCCGTCCCCGCGAGCGAGCCCTACCAGCAGACGGTCGGGGCGTTGTTGAAGTCGGTAGAGCAGTCGGAGCCGCACTGGTCCTCTGCTGCCGGGATTGCGAAGATTGTCCTGGACATCTCAAGGGTTGCTGAGCCGCCGCTGCGGCTTCTGGCCGGGCGTGATACTGTCGAGTTTGCGAAGCTGACGGCTGATGCGTTGGCGGCGTCGGACGAGAAGTGGCGGGAGGTGACTACGTCGGCGAGTTGAGCTGAGAGAATACGATGGGTGGCAAGAAAAAGGCGGTCTTGACTCATGGATTGTTCCAGCAGAGTAGAGATGTAAATAAGAGTAAACATAAGAAGATGAAAATAGAGTCCAACGTCATTCCCTTTTGTGATGTTTATATAGCACCATGATTCTCACTTTTATGAAGACCTCCCCCCAAGACGTACACATAATCGCTTTGCAGAACTGCTCACCGAGTCAGGTTTGGACGGCCAATAACTCTAAACGTGACATGTATTCGGGGAAGAAACCCAGGCTGAAACTGACAATGGCGACGCGATGGGCTTACTCAACCTAGGCGAATGGTTCAGAAGGCACACTTCAGAGCAGAGCTTGCGTTCGGGAAACAAACGAAACAGTTATCCAAGAAGAAACACAACTGGCAAGATACTTTTACTTGAGGACTTGCCAATGAGGGACTGCATACAGGATGTCTCCCATTCGACTGATCTTGTCCTTTTCCAACCGATGCTCCTTTCACAAAACTGATCTTCCCCCAATCAAGTTTATCCCTAAGTTGATACTCCAATCGCAGGGAGGCTTGATGTCATTGCTGCAACGCCGTGAGGGGTCAGCACCGTCACGAGACACGCCGCCCAGGATCCGCGGATGATAAATATTAGCCAAACCCCATGACGAAAGAGGGGAAAGAGAAAGAGAAACCACAAGGCTTCATCCTAGAAATCGAGAATCCATCACATCACATTACAAAAACACTTGAAATAATACAACATCGACGATGCCTTCTGCTGCCGTGAAAGCAAAGGCGAAGCTGGACGCCGTCCTCAACAACCCTGGCCGAAACGATTGCTCCGGTAAGACGGCCTGACCAAAAGGCTCGGTTGCACTTGTTTTCTGACCTGTGCTTGATAGCCTACCCGAGCCGCGTGCTCTCCACGCGGTATCCTGCAGGAGGCAGCGAGTTCACCAACTGCGTCGCTCGTCGGCCGAGCCAAGCAAGTGACAGCTCAACCGAGTCCAACGGGGGGCGTTTCAGGAGTCTGATGAAGAGCCTCGTGTCTCGCCCAGCTTATTGATCACGGGACTTTTTTTATGTGCGGATATGTTGATGTCGAGCAGAAATAAGTTGATGGGCGAAGGCAAATTATGCCTACCGGTTATTTGGGACCTGTACACTAGGAGTAACCACGCGCAGAATGAATGAGTGGTTGGCCACGTGAATACAAACGATTTTCATAATGTAGATTCAAGTGATGGGAAAACTATGTGAAATAACGCCCTCGTTGTTTTGAATGGGTATGATGGTGCAAGTCCATCACCGCCACGGAGGTCCACGGCGTTGGGCCTTACCAAGCGGGGCCCCGTTCCGCAAGATGCCCCACACTTCCGCCGGAGCTGGACCTGGAAAGCGGAAGCTTCAACAGCACCACCTAAGAATTACCAGCAGCGACACATTGGAAAGCATACTTAGTGCATCTAGGATGTAGCCTAGTCTGAGATGCCAGCTAAATCGCTCTGGTGGTATCCACAACTCCGCCTCCATCTCCGTATGGAATGGGAACACTGGTGGTCGGCCTTAAGTATATAAGTCGATGAACTCGACAACAATTCACCCATCTACAAGCCCCGAGCACCCTTCCAACCCCCACCCTACCCAACCATGGCATCCGTCAGAACCCTTTTCCAGCTCTCCTCCAAGCCCACCTGGTTCGAGAACATCTCCATCCGGTCCAACGGCACCCTGCTGGCAACCCGCCTCGACGTCCCCGAGGTCTGGGCCATCGACCCGGTCTCCTCCACCGGGTCCTCGCTCTTTCGGCTGCCCCTGGCTGAAGACGACCCGACCAACGCCCTCACGGGCATCTGCGAAATCCGCCCAGACATCTTCGCCCTCGGTGCAGGCATCTACGACATGGCCGGAGGCACTGGGCCAAAGCCCGGCAGCTTCGGCGTCTGGCTCGCCGACTTGACGGGCGACAAACCCCGTGTGTCCAGAGTCGCCCACACGCCGGAGATTGCCATGGTCAACGGGATGGCGACGTGGGACGCACAAACTGCCCTGGTCACAGACTGTCTCAACGGAAAGATCTACAAGCTCGACGTCTCCTCCGGCGCATTCTCCATCGCCCTCGAAGACGAGTCCATGACGCTTCCCCCCGGCGCCCCGTTCCCCATCTGCATCAACGGCCTCAAGGTCCGCCGCACGCCCACGCAGGCCTACGTCTACTACACGACCACGGCGCGTCAGTCCGTGTACCGTCTGCCCGTGACGCCGGCGTTGGAGGCGGCTGGTCCCGCGGAGACGCTCGCGTCGGGGCTCTTGCCGGATGACATTGCCGTGGCGCAGGACGGGGCTGTATATGTGTGCACCAACACCATGAACACCGTTGTGCGCATTCCGCCCGGAGGGAGGAGAGGCTGTGACGGTTGCGGGGGATGTAAAGGGGATGGCGGTTGCGGGATCGACGGCGTGCGTGTTTGGTAAAGGGGGAAAGGTGCTGTATGTCGCGACGGCGGGAGGGATCATGGCACCGGTGGATGGAGAATCCGAGCCAGCCAAGATCGTCAAAGTCAGGTTGGGGCGAGAGGTCAACATACGAGGATAGATAATCTCTGGATATCAATGTCGTTTCATTGTCCACTTGCGTCAGTCGGCCATAATTGCAGGCCGGTCTATCGTTTCATGCCATTTCAGCAGATACCCAAACGCCAGATTTTCCCAGTCCATAAATCGATACAGCCCAGCATGTCTGCGAAGCCATGAAGGCTTCCCTGCGCGCTCACCACCGTCCTCTTCGTCCTCGACCTCCACCAAAGCCACCACGGCCGCCGCCGCCGCCTCCTCCTCCTCCTCCTCCCCCGGACATGTTCTGATCGTAGCCGCCGAAGCCGCCCTGGTTTCCACCAAAGCCGCCGCCAAAGTTGCCGCCCTGATGACCGCCTTGGCCACCGCCTTGGCCGCCGCCGCCGTTTTGCATGCCGGCAAACATGGCGCTCATCTGGCTGGGGTCCATCTGACTAGGATCCATGCCTGAAGCCATCATCTGCTGCATCATGGCTTGCATCTCGGGAGCCATTCCTTCCATGCCAGGCATGCCACCTGCCGCGCCGCCTGCACCACCGCCGCCACCGCCACCGCCCGGCATGCCCATCTGGCCCATCATCATCATGCTATTGAACTCCTCCATTATCTTCTTGTTGTTGTTAGCAAAGACGTCGGCCCCGAACTCGCCACGAACCGTCTCCTGCTTGGAGGCGTAAAGAGCCCACGTGAACTCGTCGAAGCCGTAGTTGAAGTAATCGCTGATATCCGTGCCGGGTTTTCGCCACGGCTTGTCGTTTTCGGGCAGGTCTACGTCGGTCACGATTAGTCACGTCCCAGTGCATTCGGAGAAGAGTACACTCACCCTCGTCGATGTTAACTTGAGTGATAGGCTTGCCTGAGGCCGCGTGGATTGGGTTGGCGTTGATGTCAATGGTCGACTTTGAGGCCGCGGCCGAGGTCTTGTCGGCACTGGGCGGAGCGACGTTGAGGGAGCTCGGTTGCTTCGACTCGTCCTCCTTCTTGACGGGCGCCGACTTTACTGTGACATCGGTCGAGGCTGATCGTTGTGGAATGTTGCGGATATCGCTGTACTTGGTCTGACTATTGTGAGGCCAAAGGTTAGTGATGCGTCGGCTCTGTCGCAAAGCGGTTTGACGTACGGTGGAGGTGCTGGTTTACTGCCGTCTTTGCGCTCGGTAATGATGTCGATGTCCTGTTTGCGCGTTAGCCAACCTGACGTCTGCTCTCAAAAACGACGCGCAACGCACTGAGTCGTCATCATCCTCATCCATAGCAGCGCCCTCGTCTTCCTCCTCGCCTTCCTCCAGGTCGTCGAACTTGGGCTTCTTTTCCTCGGTGGCCTCGACCTTGGGCTCCTCGGGCACGTAAAGATCGTCGTCCTCGTCGATATCCATGATTGCGATGCTGCCAATTACAAAGGGTCACGAGTTTTGAGTAAACGTGCGCGAGCGATGGTGTTGGAACAATGGGATCTGGAACGACGTCAAGCTCCCGGGAAAGCTCCCAGCAGCTCTTTAGCGCCGAGGTTTCTCCGCGCAACCATGCCATACTATGTACCATGTACCCCCGTTTCACCGGCGCTTACCGAACTTCACCTGGGCGTTCACCTTGGTCTCGCAGTTGGCCCAAGCGCAAACCTGGCACCTTTTAGCCTAGCAACCTAGCTACAAGCGCCCTCGCGAAAAGTTGACCTGTAATACAAGTCGCAACCGCTCGCTCAAAGTTTGCTTAGGGCCTGGTCATGTCCTTGATTCGATCAGCAAGCGGCCCAGCAGGCGGCCTTTCCATCAACACCGGCGCAGCCAACGCCCTGTAAGCTCCGTCTCCATCTTACCGTCCCAGCGCATTCCCCCGTCAACAAAGAAAGCCCCACGCGATAGCTTCGGCGGCCACCTCGCGCGGATCCTCGAGCCATTGCTAACGTCTCGCCACCTCTCCAGCGGCGCCTCTACCACTGCAGCCACTTCTTCGGGCGGACTCTTCGGCTCAGGCTCGGCGACGACGGCATCGACAACCGCGCCCGCGACAGGCACCAACACGATGGCGACCACTGGGGGATTGTTTGGCGGCGCGCCTAAGACGAGCGGTGGGCTGTTCGGCCAGTCGACGACGACGGGGACGACGACGGGCGGCAGTTTGTTTGGCAGCACTGCCGTTGCCACTCCTCAGCAGAACCAGCCAGCGGCTGGAGGCCAGCAGCAACCTGCAAGTGGCGGCTTGTTCGGAACCAAGCCAGCATCAGGAGGTCTGTTTGGGACTGCAGCTCCTACACAGCAGCAGTCGACTGGGAATACTGGTGGTTTGTTTGGTCAGTCTACACAGAACCAGCAACAACAACAGCCACAACAGCAACAGCAGCCACAGCAACAACAGCAACAGTCAGGAGGACTCTTCGGGGCCGCTACAACAGCAAGCACCCAAAATAACACCGGCGGTGGTCTCTTTGGCCAGTCACAGGCTAAGCCATCTGGCGGACTATTGTAAGGCGGTTCGCTCTCCCATCTAGCCATCGGGTTGCTAACAGTGCGACAGCGGCGGCCAGACACAACCTCAGCAAAGCACAACGCTGGGCCAGTCGACGAACCAAGTCTCCGCCGTCCAGATCAACTATGACAACATCCGCCCGCGCACCCGCTTCGACGACCTCGCCAAGCCCGTGCAGGACGAGATCGCTCTGCTCGACAAGGGCATCATGCGGGTCATCAAGATGAAGGACGAGATTGGCGAGTTCATGCCGCAGCACGAGCGCGACATCGAACAGCTCGGCCGAGACGTCAAGTTTGTCGAGTCCAAGTTCCGCACCGTCCAGGTCGCCCTCAACAACGACATCCAGACCGTCAAGGCCCTGCAGGACCTGACCAAGAAGAACGCCGCCGACGCCCGCCTGTGCTTCCGTGGCGCCGACAATCTCAAGCTACCCACGCACTACCACCAGACGGGGCTGTTCGCCAACACCTCGCCCGCGGCGAACTCGACCAGCGGCGACGCGGCGTCGACGCACGCCGATGCGCAGGACCTCATCACCTACTTCAACCGCATCTGCGACGACACGGAGAAGTACAAGAAGCGCCTGGACGAGTACCGCGGCGAGATCGAGCGCGACATGCCGGGCGTCGAGAACGGCCTGTACGAACAGATCCGCTCGGTGCGCGACCGCAGCGCCGGCAACGCCGTCGTCCAGGATCAGCTCGGCGAGGTCCTGCTGGCGCTGCGCGAGACGGGCAACGCCATCGTCGCCCAGGCCGGGCAGATTGCCGACACGCGCGAGCGGCTGTCGCGGTTGCAGGCGGGTATCCTTGACAGCGGTGTCTACGCCATGGGCATGGCGGCTTAAGCTGTTAAACTAGTGTCCGTTAAATGGGAGCCCGAGGTGGATATGAACTACGTGGGTGTAGCTGTGTGCGAACAAGCAAGCAAGTGTTAGGGGTGAAGATTACCAGGAGGGAAAGATCAGCTGGGGCAGACAAAAACCCCTTACGACATGTACGAATACAACAAAACAACTTGATTCCGTGACTAGGTACTTGTGAAATTCCGGTCCGGAATGGAAGAACACGGAGAGGTTACTGGGAGCGCAGGATCGAGCATCGATCTGGATTTGAATCCTACGTTAGATAGATACCCTCGATATCTCAAGACAGAAAACGACCTTGGAAAGCCAAGGACAGCAAGAAACACGGCATCATGCCATGCTTAGTCTAGTTTGGTTGGGTTTTATTAATTCGCATCGCGCCCCGAGTTGCGGGCGTGGGTATCAAGCTGTATGCAGTGCTCTACACACACACACACACATATATATATATATATACAAGTTTTGTGGTTAAACGCCGTGAGATCAAGTCGCTGACCATCTTGTGTGTGCCCTCCGTATCCTGAGCCCATCTTTTCCGTTCCAAGTCCCAATTAATCGTACCGGCTTCTCCAGGCCAAAAACAAAAACCCCCACGCCTAGAAGGTTCCCTCGCCGTCACCATCATCTCCATAGTCCTCGCCAAACTCGTCGCCATTGTCAAAGTAGTTCTCGGCGTCGTAGTCGCCCGCATCTTCGTCGTCGTACGCCTCGTCCTGCTCCTCCTCTTCCATGCCCTCCTCGTCCTCCAGATCCGCACCCTCCTCGCCCTCGCCATCCTTCAGGGCTTGCAGCCGCTCGAGCAAGTTGCGGCCCTGGCCCTCGTCGTCGCCCTCGATACCAAACGCCTCCTCGGCGCTGGGCAGCGCGCTGATGCTGCTGAGCTCGAGGCGGCGGCGCTTGTAGGTCCCCGGGGCAGCCGAGGTCGCGGCGGCGGCGTCGACGGTGTCGAGCAGCTCGGCGGGGAAGAGCTCGCGGCACACGGGGCGATGGGACCAGTCGGGCAGGGCGCGCTCCTCGCGGACGAACTTGTGGGAGTAGGTGGGCACGGCGGTGAAGGGGTCGAGCGAGGCCTTGTTCTTGACGTCGTAGCGGGCGTTCATCTGGGCCTGGCCGTAGAGCTTGCGCGGCGCGATGGGGTCGTGGAGGGAGGTGCGCTTGGAGGTGTAGAGCGGCGAGCCGTGGACCTGGTGGCGGAGGAGGAGGAAGTGCTGGATGCCGCGGCATTCGGTGGCCGAGAGGGGTTTTGGCGGATGAACGACATAGGGCTGGAATCCGAGTCAGCACAAAGTCTTTGTAGACATGCAGAGAGGTCAAATCTCACGGGAAACAGCTCCGAGGGCCGGGCGTCAGGCTCTTCGCCGGTATCCCACGACACGTTGGGACGCCCTCCTCGTCCGCCGCCTCTACCACCGCGGCCGCCTCCTCGACCGCCTCGCGCAGACATTACAGAGCAGGAGACTCAAGCAGCGGAGCGGGGAAAGACGGGACACGCGCGCGCTGACGTGGTTGTGCGACTGTTGAAAGCGCGAAACAGTCACTTTCTGGTGGTGACGGGGAAAGTGAATTTTTTGCGGGGTGGGATACAGAGGGTGCCTGGGCGGGCGGAATGGCTCCGCTGTGATGACGCCTGCCCCGCAGCGTGCCTCAGGAGCTCTCCCTGGGACCTGCACCTACAACCACAAACAGCCGGCATCGTCCCCAAGACTCACGAGTTGTTACCCTTCACGCAGCTTCTGTTGGCGACAGCGTCATGTCTCAGAGGGTCGTCCCTGAATACAGCATGGCCCCAAACAATGTGCCCATCTCGGGCTTCGAAGAGCTGGAACTCCACCTCGAGCAGCTGGTCAACGATGCATCCGCCGCCTTCGACGCCAAGCTGTTTGACGATGTCGAGCTGCAACTCAACGGTCAGTTTCTCTATACCCCGGACTCCCTTCGGCATCACGTCGTCCTCCCTTGTGCTTTCTGCTAACTCTTCGTATCTAGAAACCAACATCCCTCCTCTTCTCCCGACGCTCCTCCCGCCCCTCACAGTCATCCTCCAGCAAACGACCCAAGATCCGACGCCACTGCTCTCCCTCGCCACGAAGCTCCTGTCTCCGCTCCCCTTCACCCGCTGCCTCACCATCGCCGACCCCAACGCCCTCGTCACCGCCCTCACCTCCCCCGTTCCCGGCGCCAACCAGCTCGCTCTCGTCATCCTCCACAAGGCCGCCCGCACCCCCGCCGACGCCGCCCTCCTGAGCACCCTGCCCGAGGTCGTCGAGGAGCTGCTGCGCCGCTGGCTCGATAGCCCCAACGTCGGCGTCGGTGAGCGTGCTGGCAAGGTCCTGGGCGATCTGCTCGAGACGGACTGCGACGTCATCGCGAACGGCCGGGGCGTGAATGGGCTGTCCAACGGCACCAGCACCGACATCGTCAAGCGCCGCGTCCCCGGCCACGCCCGCCTCTGGCACCTCATCTTCCTCGAGCGGTCCTTCCTCTCCATCATCACTTCTCTCTGCGCCTCCGAAACCCCCGACCGCCAGACCACCCTCGCCCAGGGCCGTCTCCTGCGCCTAGTCTCCCGCCTTGCCAGTCTTAACCCGCGCGCCCTCTCGCAAACGCCCTTCCCCGATCTCCTCCCAGTCACAGAAGCCCTTGCTGAACAAGCTGGCCAAGGTCTAGTGCAGTGGGCTGCGCTCAGCATGGTCGACACCTCAGATATACTGATGCACCTGAGCCTCATTGACTTCTTCGAGACTCTCGTCAGCGTAGCGCGCGTGGCCGGGCAGTCAGCGGACAAGGACAAGGTTGTGAGAGACTTGGTCAGGACGGCTGCCCAACGCGATGAGCAGCTCAAGGCCGCTCTAAAAACTCTGCCGAACCGGACGGTGGAAGAAGAGGCAGAGCCGTTGGCAAGATACATCAGTCAGATTCTCGACTAAACAGCCCTGATTACACTCTTAGACATGTATGATGAATACCCAGAGAAGAATTAAAGAAAAGGGTAAACGGCTAGCTGCAGCAGCTTCACGAACAGGGACGAGCATAAAAGCCAATTGCAGCTAGATTGTAGTTCGCTCAGACGAGATGAGAGAAATCAATAAACCAATATATTGTCACATCCGTTTAAACAACATGCTACACACTCCCAGGCCGGCCCACCGCCGTACAAAAACCCGGAGCAATCTAGAGAAAAGTGCCGTAAGCCCGCCCAGCATTCTACCCGGTCCAACGCCATGTTCGACGGCAGTCAGATGTCCGCCGCCGCCGAGATCTGGATCAACACCGCTAGTTCCCGCTTCTACAACATCCTCCTTGCGTCAGCCTCGCGGTCGCCCATGTTCTCCTCCGGAACCCGGTTCGCGATGGCCGAGGGCCGTCGATCGACCGTTCGGCCCATGCCCTCGATACCGAGTCCGACCTCGCCGACACGTCGCAGCACCACAAAGAGTGCGCTCCGCAGATCCGGTGTCAGGTCCTTGGTAAGGAGGTCAATTGCTAGTGGGTAAAAGTCCGGGATGTGAGACTTGAAGGCGTCGGCGGGGAACGTCGCGAAGCCTTCCAGCACATCAACCACAACCGGTCGCCAGGCCACAATGTTTCGGTGCTGACTCTCCTCCTCCAAGCACGAGTAGCCCGCAATGATGTCTTTGCATAGCGGGACCAGCGCCGCCTCGACGTCAGGTCGGCTCTGGAGCCTCTCCGGCGCGTTGTCCGCAAACATCCGGAACAGGATGGAGATGTACGTCGCCGCCGAGCCGCTCTCCTGCTTCAGCAGGTTAGGAGGCTGCTTCATGAAGCCCTCTCGCCACAGCCTCATGCGAAGCTCCTTATCTTCGTTGAATCGGCGAGCGAACTGGAACGACCGCTTCAGAAGGGCCATCAGCCGCAGAAGCTCCGTCGAGGGAATATGCGCGTAGACTGTGTCGTTGCCGAAAAGCTCATTCACCGTCTCAATCATCAGGAGCTGCAGAACGCAACGAGAGATGATTCGGTTGAAGAACCGTCGGCGGGCTGCCGTCACCACAATAGGCTGCTGCTGCAAGTTAGAGGACGGCCTAAATTCCTCTAGCGGGGGGGCAGCTGGCGGCGCTTGCAAGTCCTCGTCGGCCGGTCGAGGAGACAAAGGTGGGATGATCGAGTCGTCGTCCGAAGTCAGGTGTGTCTCTTCAACTCCGTTGATCTTCAGCGACTTCTCATCCACAGGCGTATCGCCTTGAGAGCTAGTCGTACCCGAGAAATCGAGGCCGTTTGGCGGAGGCTCCAGAGAGGCCGTAGAATTGATCGTGGTCGCAGTGAACAGTTGGTATGCCGTGGTTCTCTCAAACAGCTCACAGAAAGCGCCAACCAGCTTGGTCCAGTGCTGTGACTTGAACTTGGTGACATTCTTCAAAATCAGCTGTTGCAGACAATTGCTTCCGATCCTTGAGATGGTGTCATTTTCTTGGCAAATGCACAGGGCCAAAAGCTCCAGAAACCTATCCAACATGTACTCGAGAGCGTCAAAATAGTGCGTGAACAAGGTAATCATGTTACGCAACGCCTGGATCATGGTTGTCGACAACCACACAGAGAGCTCTTCGTGGTTGAGGACGTTGGACATCTCCGGCCGAGACCTCAGCACCAGGAAGATTGGGTAAAGTTGCTGGCGCCACAAGATGTCCCAAAACTCCGGAGGAAAGTCGCCACCGTATTTGAGAAGCGTCTCGAAGAAGTACTCCAATGCGTTAGAACGCACCTCTAGATCCTCGCCGGTCATGAGAACGTCGTGGAAAGCAAAAAGCACCGGGAACCAATAACCCTCTTCAACGGAGGTGTTGGTTTGCGACAACGTCAATGCGTCCGATGGTGGAACTGCTTTCTCGGCTGCACCGTTCTCACCATACTTCAGTGACAGCGGACACTCAGGCGTCTTGAGCATCTTAGGAATCAGGGACTTTAGAAGCTCAAGAGCTGCCAGGCTCTTCTTCTGGAACTTGAGGTTCTTAGAGAACTCAGTGAGGCAAACAATGAGATCCGTAAATGCACCTTGGGAGATGACAACGCCAAACTTGGTCTTGTATACTTGGTTGACATTCTCATAGGCCAAGTTGACAATGCTCTCGTAAGGCTCTCGCGCTGCCACGGTGAAGACGCCGAACATGGTCCTCCATCCAGAGCGGATGTTGTCTCCGCGGGCTTGGATCATCTGAATCAGGCATCGCAGAACTAGGTCCTTGACGGTGACGTTATGCGAGTTGGCAAGGACATGCTCGAAAGGCTTGAGGAAGTTCTTTTGGAACTTGAAACCTGCCAATTCCTCAATCTCCATAAACCGCATAGAAAGCTGGCGCAGCGAATCGAGGGCAAAGAATACAATGTTCATGTTGTTATGGCATCCAACGCGGTTGAAGTGCTCGCCAAAGACGTCCCAGATATTGCTCCACTCAAACCTGACGCGGTTCATGTTGTAATAGCTGATCTCGACAATCTTCTGCAAGCTATAGGTTCGAGGCGAGTCGTTCGAGCCGGAGACCTTGATCTCATCCCAGCTGACTTCGGTCAAGGCCTTGGCAAAGTAGACCATGGCCTCGCCACTGAGGCTTGCAGTGTTGGTGAAGATGCGGTCAACGCTGCGGATCACTTCATCAGAGCGACTCTCCAAAGCGATTTCATTGGAGAATCCCCGGTGAGAGCTTGTTCTTTGTCGCGGTCTCCGAGACTGCGTCGATGACCGAGAGTCCGATGTTTCCGACCTCTGAGGGGGCATGAACCGGGCTTTGGACACGTCCGGGATGGCGCTCTCGTCTACTCCACCAGAGATGAGCTGCAGTCGATCCAACTGACTGATACACATGAGGACGTCCTTCCACGATCCACGAAGGATATTACCCTCCGTTTGCCCAAGCTCGAGAATGACCTTTAAAGCCTCAATGTTCTTGGCCAGAATTTCCTGGGGGTTGTTCAGGTTGGTTGTGTTCTTCAATGCGGACATGAAAGCCTCTCTAGCAGTCGACTGATCAAACAGACAAGCAATCCTCGTCGCAAGCTTCATGCCTTCGAGGCACAGCTTGTTGACCTCCAAGTTGTGGGACTTTTGGATCTGGCTCGAGAGTGTAGAAAAAATCGACATCCAAGTCACGTCAAACATAGGCCCAACATGCTTGAAGGAGGTTGCCGGGATGTACTTGGGACCACCAGTTTTGGTTTTATCGCGGCGTTGGTTCTTGAAGAGGTTCTTGAACAGCTGCTCTGATCGCAAGGCGATCTCTTCAGATTGCTGCACGTACGCCTCTCTCTGCAAGTCGCGACCGACATTGGAGAGGGCCTGGCCGAGGCCTGCGGCGATGCCAGTCGGTTGGGTAGTAGTTCCATTCGCTGCGGCAGCATCACGCTCACTCTTGAGGACAATCTCGTTGGCATCGATCTCATCGTAGATTGTGAGGAGGTACTCGTCGGGCAAATCAGCGTTGTCGTTGATGCCTCGGTTGTTCTTGATGAACTCCTCCTTGCTCATTCGCTTGGCAACCTTGACGCTATGGAGATCGGTGTTAAGCAAGATGACGGAGTATGCCAGGACGTAAGCGGTATCTGCGTTGGCGAAAGCATTTGGGTTGCCCATGACATAGCGTTCGGCAAACTTCAGCATGAACCGATCTATCTTCTGGGCCTCGCCTGGCAGTCGAAAGGACTGAAGGAACTGGCGAAGTGCGTCGACGAAGCGCTTCTTAGTGAATTCCATGTTGTCCACGAAGGCATGCATAATGTCGATATGCTCTTGGTCGCCTTCACCCAGGTACTCGCCAATTTGGGCCTTGTCAAGCTTATCCTCGGTTAAGAGGAACGTTGCAATGTCTTTGGGGCTGTCACTTGGGATGAACCCATCCCGCAAGAGAAGCTTCATACCCTTTTTAGGCTTGAAGTTGAACTGAGCAATTGCATTTGTGAGTGCCGTCTTCCTGGCCTTGTCTTTTTCAAGCTGGTCTGGGTCATCATCCAGTGGCGTAGTAGGTTGCAGGGGCGTCTCAATGCGGGAAGCACTATCACTGATGGTTGGGTCGAACGAAGATCGGATGACGTCCAGAGACGCGTTGTTGTCGATAGTTTCTGGCCGCGCGCCATCACTGTCGCTTCTCACCGGAGCGGACCAGTTCACCAAAGACCTCAAGGTTTCGACTAAGGCCTCGAGTGAAAGCCGCTTGATTGCGTACTCTTTGGGGTAATCGGGCTCAGCCTCTTGGTGTGGCGCAATGTGGGCAACAGTGAGAGGGGGTGGTAGAGTCGACTTGAGCTGCCACTCGCTGGCAGGCGAGGATTTCAGTCGGGTCTCCTCGTAAACTTGTTCGTGGATAGTGGTGATTGTGACAGGTGCGGTGGAAAACTTGGAGAGATCTTCGATTATGGTCTGATAAATGTTGTCGACTGTCTGTTCACAGTCGTAGTTGAGGTAGATCTCCACAAGGGCTCTAGGATCAGCGCAAAGCCGGTTGAGAATGGTGACGAATTGAAGCTTTTGCGACAGCGGTGCTGTCCTCCGCGCAAGGAGGGCAAGGTAGATTTCATTTAGAAAGACCTCAATTTCTTTCTAGTAGGGAGTAAGCATAATTTGATAGTCAGAACCAGAGTCGATCAATCATACCTTGAAAGACGCCCGCATGAACTTGAGCATCAACCAGAAGATCTCAGAAGAGACATTAAATATTCTGTCCACCGAGCTAGCGCCATTGCGAGTGATGCTGAGGCAAAGGTAGAACTTGACGGCCTGAAGGAAACTCGTGGGCTCGTTGCTTTTTGAATTCTTAATAGTACAGAGTGGAGAAGTGAAGACGCCAATGTTGTTGTTGAGGAGGGTATGGATGAGGTGGAGAGAGATGAGCTTGGAGCGCATGGGCTGGCCTCGAACGTCGTAGAGCTGATCTGGAGGGAGGACCTTGGTAGACAAGTTGCAGAAGGAGCGGAAAACCAGGTAGGCATCCCGGATGTAGACCTCGTCTTCGTCGTCCAGCACATCGTGATCTTCTGAAAGAGAAGAATCAGGCCCTGATTGGTCGTTGGTGGAGGTGGCGTCCGTGTCCCTCTTTGCAGGCTTCAGCTGGGTCACCATGGTAGGCCCGTCTCCAAGATTGGAGTCGTCAAAGCTCTTCCGGTGCTCGAGGTCTTTGAGGGTGAGCTTGACGGCGCTCTCTGAAGGCTGTATCGTAGCCGACTCGGATGCGGGCGCAGGAGACTCGTCGCGATCGTGTCCGTCCAGGGCGCCATTGGTGGAGTCATCCTGCTCAAAGGTGGCATTACTGGAGCCATTCTTGAGGTGTTCTAGGTCGAGGCGAGCCTCCTTCATGTGTAACCTAGTCTTGACACGCTCGAAAACGGTGCCGACCATCTGGGTCAAGGTGCCCTGGGCGACCTGTTGGTTTGCGGTGCTGCGCGACAGCAGGAATACGTTGTAGACCTGGCGCACAGCCTTGAGCAAACCGGCGCCATGGACGACGATCTTGTCATTGAGAACGGCAGCTAGCAGAGACTTTACAATCTGCAGCTGGATTTCGACAGCCGTGGTCTCGCCCTGGAAACAGTTGCAGATGGTATCGATGGCCCGTTCGATCAGGGGAGGGGCGGGCTCGGAGGGCTCAGCGCCATCATCGGGGGCCTCGGGGAGGCTGCTTGGGACGGAGAAGTAGGAGTAGGAGATGAGCTTTCCGATGCAGTCGAGAGCGGTGTTGGTCAGCTGGACGTTGTTGGATCTCGATGCCAACTGCAGGGGGGCGAAGACGATTTCGGGGTTGGGGAGCTGGTCCTGCTCCTTGATGGCCTCAAGGGCCTTTGTAGCGGATTCGGCAAGCTGCTTGTTGCGCTGGGCATCCTTGGACGAGGCAATGGCCTCGAGCGAGGACACGACGAACTTGAGGGAGCTCATGGGGGAGCGCAGCGAGGATCAGCGGCCATTCGGTAAGGGAGGTTATGTGTTGTTCGAAGGTCGAGGTCGAGGCCACGCCGGATGTATCCACGTAATTAATAAAGGGGATGGACGGCGATGGCGGCGGCGCGGCGGATCGGGATGGAGCTCAGCTCATGGGCGGAGCAACGCGCTATCCGAGTTGCTCGGGGCGAAAGCCGAGGACGAGTCGTTTGAGGGATACTCAGCTTTTCTTCCTTCAGGGCAGGTCGAGATTGTATAAATGAGAGGAAGAAGCGATTCCTGGTCTCTTGTCCGGGGCTTTGTTCTTGGTCAGCGCTCGAGATGGCAGAAGTGGACAGCGTTCCCAAAAACGAGCTTAGGGACCTGGCTGCCCATGCCTTGACATTTTTTGGCTTACTCTGGTTGGACTAACGTTGGCTCTGGCCGCGTTCGCATCTGACACGAGCCAGGACCAAAAAGGGATGCTGCCGTTTTAGACGGTCAGCACGGGGTCTTGACGATTTGGGTGGAGATGAGGATTACGGCTCAAGGGTGACTAAGGAAGAGCTGCAAGCCGTCTAAGGGTAACTGAGGAGGCCTCGGAACCTGGAAGATGTAATTATCCACAGACGGCCCGATCAAAGTGTGCGTCCCCGAGGTCATGGTATCAAAGCTGGCGGGGTGGCCTGAGTCTAGCCATGACATGAGGGAGGTACTTTATCTTTCGGACACGAATGAATACCAGCAGGCCGCAAAGTACAGGCACCGAACAAGTACGTTACTCAGGGACGCAGCCACCAAGAGGAGAAAACGCTCCAATTCAGAAGATCAAACACTCATGCGCCTGGTGCAAGAACATCGTCCAATCACTTCCTGTATGAGGCATCCCGCTCACCAGTTCAAGCCTACAACACGCTTCATCGCATTGCCCCGGGCTTCGGCTCATGTCGCGCAAATGATGTCCCGAGCGACCTTTTTTTGGTCCCTGCCTTTGCTCACGTATTGCAGCGGGTCTTGTCCCAGCACCGCGGGCTAGGTTTCTTGCAGCGGGACGAACCCCCCAAATACCCCCTGTGAACCGCCTAAATGCCCATAAAGGTCCCTAAAAGGCGCTGTAAGAATGGCCCGCACTCACTGATAGTGGCTTCTTCTGGCAGGGGTTTTGCGCCGTGATCGCCCCACGTTACGGCCCAAAGCGTCTTAGCACCCCCAAAGCTTCCCAAAGCCGCCGGAGCTCAACGCAACGCGAAAAACTCCACGTCCAACCCCAAGGATTTCCCAGTCCCGAACCACTTCCGTCTCTCTCCTTTGCAAGAGCCTCTTCCCCATTCCCTCTACATCTTTCCCCTTTCCCTCCGACGATCCCGGCGGCATTCGTCTCCTCCTCAATCGACGTCAATTGCTCTTTTTTCCGTAAGTCCCTAGTCCCTAATCTTCTCCCGCCTCCCGTGGCCTGACCACCTGGTTATCCCTCACCGCTGACGATTCGCCCTCATTCGTGTTGCAGAGAGCCATTTATTCCTCCCTCCCCCCAGACGCCCAAGATGCTCAGCGTCGTTCTCCGAAGGCGTGCTCTCGCCCCGACTCGAAATGTTCTGCGAACTGGCTTCGCCGCGCATGTCGTGCGCTGCTATGCGTCTTTCCCTAACCATCAGGTGATCAAGATGCCTGCTCTGTCGCCCACCATGACGGCTGGCAACATCGGATCTTGGCAGAAGAAGCCTGGCGACTCCATCGCTCCCGGTGATGTTCTGGTAGAGATTGAGACCGACAAGGCCCAGATGGACTTTGAGTTCCAGGAGGAGGGTGTTCTTGCTAAGCTCCTCAAGGAGTCAGGTTCCAAGGACGTCCCTGTTGGCACTGTAAGTCGCCCACGATACCCTAGCAACGCTCTCCCAGATCGATGCCATCGTTATCCGATTCCTTGCCACACCGTCGTTTAACGGTTCTGCTGTCGGACTCGTTTACTGACTGGTCGACCCCGCAGCCCATTGCTGTGCTCGTCGAGGAGGGCGCCGATATCTCCGCCTTCGACAAGTTCACCATCGCCGACGCTGGAGGCGACGCCGCCTCTGCCGCGCCCAAGGCTGAAGACAAGTCCGATGCCTCCGCCTCCGCCTCCGAACAGCCCACTCCTGAGCCCGAGCAGTACACCGCCACCGAAGGCCGTCTCGAGACCGCTCTCGACCGTGAGCCCAACGTGTCCGCTGCCGCCAAGCGACTCGCCCTCGAGAACGGCGTCAAGCTCGATGGCCTCAAGGGCACCGGCAAGGGTGGCAAGATTACTGAGGAGGACGTCAAGAAGGCTACCAGCACCTCTGCTGCTGCTGCTCCCGGTGCTGTCTACGAGGACACCCCCATCTCCGGAATGCGCAAGGTCATCGCCAGCCGCCTAATCGAGTCTACCCAGAAGAACCCCCACTTCTACGTCAACAGCTCTATCTCGGTCAGCAAGCTGCTGAAGCTCCGTCAGGCCCTCAACAGCTCCGCCGATGGAAAATACAAGCTGTCGGTCAACGACTTCCTCATCAAGGCTATCGCCGTTGCCAGCCGCAAGGTGCCCCAGGTCAACTCCAGCTGGCGCGAGGACAGCATCCGCCAGTTCAGCTCAGTCGACGTCTCGGTGGCCGTTTCCACGCCTAGTGGTCTCATTACCCCCATCGTCACCGGCGTCGAGGGCCGTGGTCTCGAGTCCATCTCGAACAAGGTCAAGGAGCTGGCCAAGAAGGCCCGTGACAACAAGCTCAAGCCCGAGGAGTATCAGGGCGGCACTATTTCCATCTCCAACATGGGCATGAACAACGCCGTCGACCACTTTACCGCCGTCATCAACCCCCCTCAGGCCGCCATCCTCGCCATTGGCACCACGCGCAAGGTGGCGATCCCCGCGGAGAACGAGGAGGGCATTGAGTGGGATGAGCAGATTACCGTGACGGCCAGCTTTGACCACAAGGTCGTGGACGGTGCGGTCGGTGCTGAGTGGATTCGCGAGGTCAAGAAGGTCCTTGAGAACCCTCTGGAGCTCCTCCTCTAAGTTGGACACATTTTGACGGTCACTGTCGGTCCCTCAAGTTTCCCACGAATCCGGGGGTACAAATCCTAAGAATAATACTCGTACGATATCGAAGTGCGTCTCGTTTAGGCTTGTGGTATCCTTTTTACGTAAATAGTTAGGGGTCTTAATGGTTATCAGGAAGGTTGAATTGGCATATCTCTCGATCCGTTTCGCGGCGGAGTTGCTGGGAGTCATGCTAATCGTATCCGTCGCGAGCCGGTTATAACCTTCACTAAGCCCAAGAAGCCCCGCAATCGGCCTTCTCCACATTGACGGGAAACATGCGTATATGAAGCAAGTAATAACGCTTGCAAGACACAGGAGGAACCGCCGGCCAACTCTTTTCCATGTACTATTATATCATAAGGAGTCAATTGAAAAGAGGCATCGTTGCGAGCCTATGCCCAAGAGTAAAGACTCGTCGTCCACCCTTTCCTGTATTTCCATCTCTACCTCTACGAAGTACAGCCAAGCCAAGACATCAGCACACAAGCACCAAGAAGACAAGCATGACATACAATGGCAAGACATTCTGCTCGGCGTCGAACACAGCCAACGGCGAGGTCGGTGTCGAGACGATGTTCCACTACCACCAGGACGGCAACATCGTGTGGGCCGAGTACGGAGGCGGCTCCATAGTCCGCGGCACGCTGATCGCCGTCGTGGCGGCAGCGGACAACAGCCTGGAAATGCGGTACCAGCACGTCAACCGCGAGGGCGAGCTGATGACGGGGCAGTGCCGGTCGACGCCGGAGGTGTTGGAGGATGGCCGGTTGAGAATGCGTGAGAAGTGGAAGTGGACAAGCGGGGATCGGTCGGAAGGGGAGAGTATTATTGAGGAGGTTAAGAAGGAGTTTTGAAGGGGGAGGAGGAGACTATGACATGGGGGCGTTGAGTTGGTGGCTTTGTTGGTCTACGGTCAGTCCTTTGCATGGCGCGTCGCTGGATAGAGAGAAATGGCATGAGGAAATGGGTTTACAAGGTAGGATCCATCATCTTGTGTTTGTTTTGATTATTCCTATATAGGTAGAGCGGGTTTTTTTTTTATGCGAGAGGGCACCTTTCCGGTGGCACATTAGGCAAGGTGCGCCAACGTGCAACAACCTAAAATCTAAAATCGCAAATTGTAAAATTATAGAATTATAAAATTGCAAAATTATAAAAAAACCAGCTAAATAGCTTTCTAGTTAGTAAGATAAATAGCTATTTAGTTAATTAGTTAATTAACTAGATAGATAGATAGATAAATAGTTAGTTAGTTAGCTAGTTAGTTAGCTAGTTAGCTAGTTAGTTAATTAATTAGTTAGTTAAGCAGATAGATAAACAGTTAGTTAGTCTACTAGTTAGTCTACTAGTTAGTTAGTTAGTTAACTAGGCAGATAGACTAGCTAACTAACTAACTAACTAACTAACTAACTAACTAACTAACTAACTAACTAACTAACTAACTAACTAACTAACTAACTAACTAACTAACTAACTAACTAACTAACTAACTAACTAACTAACTAACTAACTAACTAACTAACTAACTAACTAACTAACTAACTAACTAACTAACTAACTAACTAACTAACTAACTAACTGACTAGTTAACTAACTAGTTAACTAACTAGTTAACTAACTAGCTATCTAGCTAGTATCTATCTAACTAATTAATTAATAAACTATCTTATAGTGGGTAGTCCTATAATTTAGGGGGCTATAAGGGGGCATAAGAGGAAGGGAATTATGATTTCGCGAAATTGATTTTGGGTTGTTGCACGATGGCGCACCTTGCCTAATGTGCCACCGTACATGTAAGTCAGACTCGGTGATTTCATGGTTCCCCTCGGTCTTTTGCCCGCCAGCAGCCAATCAGCGTCCTGAATCGCCACGGCGCTTTCAAATTCCCGGTCCGAGCGAGCGGCCGAGCATGGCCGTCCTGCTAACAGCGCTCGCGCTTTTCCCCAGGAGCGACGGCATTTCAGGTAAAAACCCCTTTGTTGTCGGCTGTTTTCCTGCGTCGTGCACGATTCCCCGTCCGCTGATTTTGCTGTGCTACGCGCTTCTCGCTTCTCGCTTCTCGCTTCTCCTTGAGACTTCTTTCGGGTTGGACGTGGCTTTTGTTTGTCCACGGTTGCAGAGAGCCGGCATCATGGCTCCGTCTCCACCCCTGGCCATGGGCCATCCGAGCTTCTTCCTCACCGAGGATGCGGAGCTAGCCCTGCCCAGCCAAGACCAGGACCTGGACCAAGACCGAGAAATAGGCCGTCCCGCCGCCAACACCACCGAGGCGGTTGCTCCTCCGGCTCCGGCCCCGGCCCCGGCCCCGGCCCCGGCCCCGGCTCCGTTAGCTTCAGACTCGGCCCCGTCGTCCGCAGCGGCGGTCAAGGCAGACAAGAAACGCCGTCGTCCCGCCCTCTCCTGCGAGCAATGTCGGCGCCGCAAGATCCGCTGTGATCGCGGCCTGCCCTGCGTCAACTGCATCAAGTCCAGCATCTCGCCGTGCACCTATGCCCCCACCCACGTTCCCGCGTACCGGGTCAAGAGGCCCAGCGCCCACGGCCAGGACTTGGCCGCTCCCGCCCATGTTCCCGCCAGGTCGGCTCCGGTGTTTGAGTCCCAGAAGCCGTCCCCTCCTCCTCCTGCTTCCAAGGCAGTCTCGCCCAGCCTCCCCAGCTCCAAGGGGGGGTCTACCTCGGACACCTCAACGGTAAATGCCTTGGCCGCTCGGGTCCGGGAGCTGGAGCAGAAGCTCTCGGAGAGCTTCCACATCTCGCGGAAGGCAGATGATAGACTCGTCGACCCTGGCAATCAGGGGGAGGATCAAGCGCCCATGAGAGGCACCATCTCCAAGACCCGTTTCTTCGGGCAGAGCCACTGGATGAACGGTGCAGACATGGTAGCTCCCCAACACTTCCTCTCCCCGCATCCAGATGCTGACGGCCCTCCTCAGTTCCCAGCTGTCCTCGCCGTCCTGAGACATGCCGAGACGCCCAAGGTAGGCCCGCACCGCATCTTCGTCAAGTGCAAGACGCTGGGTCGCACCATCAAGGAGAACCGCCACCGGCCCATCTCCTCAGCCAACCTCGGCAAGACGGTGCCCATGCGAAGCCTCGCGGACCAGCTCGTCGACGCCTACTTCCGCACCTTCGAGGGCGCCATCCGCGTCCTCCACGTGCCGACGTTCCGCGCCGAGTACGAGCGGTACTGGCAGAACCCGGACGCCGCCAACGACGTCTTCGTCATGCAGCTGCAGCTCTGCATGGCCCTGGGCGCCACCGTCCACGACGACCTCTTCACGCTGCGCGCCTCGGCCATGCAGTGGGTGCACGAGGCCCAGCTCTGGCTGCTGCTGCCGCCCGAGAAGAGCAGGATGACCATCGCCGGCATCCAGATCATGTGCATGCTGGCCACGGCCAAGGCCGCCTGCGCCGTCGGCCAGGACTTGACCTGGGTGAGCACCGGCGGCCTGGTCCGCCAGGCCATGTACATGGGCCTGCACCGCGACCCGAAGCATCTCGCCGACATGTCCGTCTACCGCGCCGAGATGCGCCGCCGGCTGTGGGCCACCGTCCTCGAGCTGAACCTGCAATCCTCGTACGACGCCGGCGGCCTGCCGCTGCTCTCGGCCCGGGACTACGACACCCGGCTGCCGGCGAACCTCAACGACGACCAGCTCAGCGACGAGTCCGACGCAGCGCGACCGCCGTCCGACAACCCCAATCTCCTCACCGACATGTCCGTCCAGCTGGCGCTCCTCAGGTCGCAGCCGCTGCGGGTTGCCATCATCAAGCACGTCAACGAGTTCCGGTCCAAGGACTCGTATCCCGAGACGCTGCGCCTCAACTCGGAGCTCACCAAGGCCTGTCGAACCTTGACAGGGGCCCTCGCCTCGCTCACCTACATCCAGAAGCAGCTCTCCCGGCCCGTCATCACGCAGTTCCACTGCTGCTTCGTCCAGCTGTTCGTCTACCGCTGCTTCATCTCGCTGCACCAGCCCATGCTCGCGCGGGCAACCGAGGACCCCACCGTCTACTACTCCCGCAAGGTGTCCCTCGACTCCTCCCTCAAGCTCGCTCAGATCTGCAACCTCTCTCACCCGCGGTATCCGTCTGCGCCCCCGGGCGCCCTGGACCCTATGACGGCGTTTGACCGGCTGATCACCAACGGCGCGGGGCTCTTCCGCGTCATCCCCGTGCAGACGCTCTTCTCCGTCGCCATGGAGCTGATCAAGAAGAAGGAGGAAGAGCGGGACACGCTCAGCGGCATGCCGTCGATAGGCAGTCGCGAGCTGCGCCTCGTGCTCGACGCTGCATTGCTGTGGGCGGAGCGGCGCCTGCGATCGGGCGAGACTAACACCAAGGGGTACTGCTTCATCGCGGCGTGCGCGGCGCTCGCCGACGCCATCGGGAAAGGCTTGTCGCAGGAGCAGATCGACCAGGAGGTCATCGACATGGGCGAGAGCATGAGCCTCAAGAGCTGGGAGCTGCTGAAGGGCCTGGCTGAGCGGGAAGGGGTCAGCGTAGACGAGGACGGATCGCCGCTGGGCATGGAGGAGCCCCTGGAGGGCATGGAGGGCATCGTGGAGATGCCGTTCAACTGGATCGACGACTTGACCTGGGATCCGATGAACGAACTTTTGTGGACGCGGCAGGTTCCTCGGCCGTATGGGGACATCGACTCGGTGGATCCTACGGTCGTGTCACAATTTTGAGGGTTCAGAGGATTAATGAAGTCTTGTACAAAAGTGTTGTGTCAGCTTATAGAAGATGGGGTCATTGGTCACGGGATGTTAGGATTCGGCGGTTTATACTCAGAACCCATCGGTCACTTGACAGAACGACCAGGGGAATACAACTCTACTTACCATTCCATGAAATACTACCTCCTTAAAACTCGGAGTTGAAGAGTCCTAACCCCGTGATTAAGACTGAGGCAAAAACTGCAGGGTAGTCTCGCGTCCACGGCTAGCTGTGGGGCTGACTGCTTTGCCATGAGTCAATACTCCTCCTCTCTCCTTGCGGACCGATAGCCTCTCTGCTATGAAGACTGACGTTATGTACTGTTCCTCAAAGGGGAGTGAGTATCCATGCAACCTTATTAAAGCACAGCGATGAGACCCAAGTCAGGTTGCTGGACTTGCAAGAGTGAGATGACCAAAGCCTGACAATCCCTTGATGATTAACTGCATGCAATTGCTAACTTGCCGTCTAGAGCGCAAAGTTAGCTGTGACAAAGGCCTTCCTCATTGCAGCAACTGTATACGCACAGAAAGAGAATGCTTGGGCTATGGCGTGCGGCTTGTATGGCCGGATAGGCTGGATGGACGGCGCCCAAAGACGAAGACCGAAGTCCTAGCCGTGGAACAGTCAAGAGCCTACACTTTCGAGCAACGTAGGCCTCGGAACTACGGTGCTCACTTCTTAAACACGACGTTTGACGACATGGAGACAGTAAACTCCAGGGTTCCATATCGGCCTTTGGCGAGAAGATATCTTCCTAGCCCGGCACGCAGCCTCAGCCTCCATCCCGTCGTGGGCGAGGATGCCATGCTCCTGAGCTACTGTAAGTCCACACGGTTATGAATCGCGGGCACGAAAAGACCCTAACCATGTAGAAAAGACGAACAGCGCATCGCGACCATGATCTCGACGACACGCACCCGCAACGGCTTCCGCCACGACCTCCTCCCCATGGCACTCGCCGGCTCCGACGCGGCTTCGTCGGCCCTCTGCAACGCCATGCTCGCCGTTTCCGCGTACCACTCCGGCGGGCCCCTCGCGGCGCTGCCGTACAAGGCCAATGCGATCCGGTGCCTGTCCCGGGCTTTGGTTTCCGGCTCTGGAACAGCGGAGACGCTGATGGCTGCGTCGATGATGCTGTGTGTGTACAGCGTGCGTTGCCCCCCCCCCTGTGGTAGAAGCCGGATTGTCAACTTACTGACGCAGGTGTTCGATGAAGCTGAGGAAAACTGGCATGTCCACCTTGGCGGAGCTAGGAAGATGCTGCAGGGTCTGTGTATCAGGCGCCGACTAGACTCTGAGTTTACCCTCACTTGGTTTCTCTACCATGAGGTTATGGGGTGCTTCACCCAGCCCTCGAGGGCGGACGAAGATGGAGCAGGTTTGCTGACTCTGGCGCAAGCGTCCGTACGAGACGCGACTCTTGTACGATTTCTCCCTCTTTGTTTTCTCTTTACATGCCAAGGTTCTCATCATGATGTAGATCACCGGATCCTTAGGGTGCTCCCTAGAAACCATCTCCATCATTCACCGAATTAACAAACTCCGCCCAACAAGCCCCCAGACAACATCCTCCAAGCCCAACCCCTCCTCGCCAGCCATTGCAAAGCACCGTCTAGATCTCGACGCCCAGCTCAACAACCTCGTGCAAGCCCTTCCGCCGCTCGAAGCCCCAGCGCAGCAAAGCCGCATCCTCGCCATCGCCGAGCTCTACCGCCTCGCCGCCATCCTGTACCTCCAGCGGGTCTGCCCCATGCCGGCCGACGTCGACGCCGACCGGCGGGCGCTGTGCCTCCGGCGGGCGTTCGCCATCCTCGACGGCCTCGAGGTGGCCACGAGCCCGTGGCCGGTGTTTGTCGTGGCGTGCGAGAGCGCGCCGTCGGACGAGTACCGCGTTGTAGCGCTAGCGGTGCTGGAGCGCATGGAGGAGGTGCGCGGGATCGGCAACGTGCGCGTCATGAGGAAGCTTGTCGAGGCGTTTTGGAAGCAGTATGATATGGTAGGGCTTCGAGAGGGGGCGTGGACGAGTTGGTGGGATGGGAGCAATGGTGCCGTGGCTGAGCCGTGGTTTATCTAGCATGGTGGTATTTGTAGTTTCTTTTCAAAAGTGGTAATATATGCATACGCAGCTTTGAGAAGCTAGTGCTGGGGTTGACAAGCCCATGTTATGGGAAATATAAGACTCCTAACCCGAGGATTGCGACGCGTGCCGTCTATGAACCCCGTCTATCCATATGTATCTCATGGCTCATTATCTACCATCATCATCGTCATCGTTGTCGATTCCACCACCCCCCTCTACCGTTCTATCATGCCACCCTGGCCGCGGGCTCGCATTCTTGGCCAGCAAGTTCCGCGTGACATGCACCGGCCATATCAACGGCCCAGCATCAGTAATCGCGTGCGCGTGCTCCTTGACCAGCGTTCCCACCTGTCGGCGAACCTCCTTGTTGCTCGTCACCGTCGCTACACCCGCCGCCCAACCGTACATGAAGATGGACAGCTTGGAGCTCTTGAAGGCGCTATGCTCGGCCACGTCGAGGGCTACCTTGGGGAGAACGCCACTGGACACGGCTCGGGCGATGGCGGGGCCGTCCCATGGCTCGGGGACGGTATCGACGGGGAGCTGTACGTTATCGGGGAGAGGGTGGATGGAAAGTTCCTGGTAGCGAGCGCGGATATCTTGGGTCGACATTCTCCGGGACTCATCATCCCAAGGCACCAGCAGCCTCCCTCTCTCACGCTCAGTTTCCGTTCCCACAGTCTTCAGGACATTGTGGAAATGCTCTGCTGCCTCCGAGGTACACACTAGCTTACGGTCAGCCAGTATGGGATGTATCGTCGGGGCCATGAGTCCGCCCTCGTGGCGGTGGCGGTTCTCCTGCTCGATCTGCGCACGCGTGTCCTGTGCTTGCCAGGGCCGGGGCTCGAGAAGCACATGCGTCAGGTCTGAGATGAGGTCGATGAGGATGGTGTGGTCCAGGTTCAGCGTGGGAGTGAGGTCCTCGAGCTCGTCGCCAACGAGGTTGTCGATGGCGGCTTCGAGCGGCGGAGGAGCGGTGGACATGAAGGGGCCGTCCTGGTACTCGATGATGACTTGGATGAGGGGATCCATGTGCACTAGTTGGTCGAGAAAGACGTCTATCTCGTCATCTGCGCGGCTCAGGCTGGACAAGACCAGCCGAACGGCTGGGAAGTGATACTCGTGACGATTCGCCCTCGCCGCAGCAACCAACCTCCTAACGTACTTAGCCAGCGGCACATCATCCCACTCATCTTCGTCAACGCGATCCCCCAGAGTGTGCTCGCCCCAAGCCCAACCACAGTCACTCAACTGGCGGGCGAGACGATCACGCTGCACCGTCTTGACGGCGAGCCACCCCCGTCCCCCATCGACGACATCGACCTCAACGCGGCCCTGCTCCTTGAGAATGCGATGCATCTTCTGCTTCTCAGGCCCCACGACGTCAAGCTTCGCCAGCTCGCCGTGCCGATCCAGCCGCGACGAGCCCTGAAACACCTGGTTGATGGCGATAAACCGGCGGCAGCGCTTCAGCCGTAGCCACTGGGCAACAGCGCGGCCGGCAATGTTGGCGCTGGCCTCGAGGCGGCGGCCGTGAAGCTTCAGCCCGTCCGCGGCGAGGCCCGGGCCTGCAAGCGCCGCGACAAGGGCACTGAGAGCGGCGTGCTCGCGCTGCAGCGTGCGGACGAAGGATGGCAGGCCGGTTGTGACCAGGCGTTTGGCCTTGAACCTGGGCTTCAGACGAGCCATGAAGGCCTCGACTTCTCGGATGCAGACATCGACGGGCTGTGCATTGTTCCTCGCCGAGTCCAGCATGCGGCTTTGACGCATCGCCGACTCATGAGCGGCGTCTGGTGGCTCGGCTGCGGCCATGAGGGATGGGAGATGCGATGGGTGGAAGAGGGAAAGTAAAAGTCAACCCCAAGGCTCTACAGCGGGTGTGTGCTATAAGGCTCCCACTATAAGGCATGGATCCATCACGACACACAGACACAACTTCCCTCCATCAATCCTGAAAAAGGAGCTCCCCAGCTCGAGTAACAGTCGCATCCTTCTCGAAAGTTCCGACTGCAACGGTTCCAGCGGAGTTCATAACTTTCGCGCTGCAGCCTACGTTAGGTCACACACACGATAGGGCGTAGGGCTAACTTGCATTGACCAAAGCTGATGAACGATGACGGCACATTCATGTTCTGGTAGACGTCTACTTCGATGGTAGAAACTGTGTATTCTACATGATTTCGTGATATATAATATGTACATAGAAAATCGTCAAGTCTCTTGGGCAGCGGAAACTGCCGTTGTTTCCTTCGTCTTCCTTCTTAGACTCCCAACCCCAAGGACTCCACCTGGTATGTACATGTCCCCGATAGAAAATCTAGGCTATATACTTACGCAGGTGAACATGTTCTTCTAGCTTATGGTATCATTACCGCCCATTAACTTCACTTGCAAAAGCCCCCGACTTCATGACGCCCACCACACCTTGACAAGCTCCCTTCGCCCACCCGTGGTCATGGTCGAAACCCGCTGCGAGGGGCCTACCGCAACCGATCTTCGCTGGATGTCGTCGGTCGCCAGCGTACCTGTGCCCCTGCGCACCATGCCCATGCGCTCCAAGAGGCCGCTGTCCGTGGATCTTTGCTCTCTTGGTCGTCTTCCCGACGGCATCCTCTCTGCGGATGACTGCTCCGAAGGTCTCCTTTCACGAGCCATACTCCCCATGGATGTTTGCTCCGACGGTCGTCTCTCCCTCGACGTGCTCCCCATCGACATCGGTTCCGATGGTCTCCTTTGTCGAGGCGTCCTCCTAGTGGAGGCTGGCTCCGACGGTCTTCGTTCCAGATATGTCCTCGGGACGGACGAGCTTCTCTCCAACGGAATATCGGGCACAGGTCCCTCGTGGACAACAGGCAGCGGCTTGTTAAGAGACCTCATGTCCTTGGATCGCCCTGTGCGTCTCACATCCGATGTCCCCGGGGGTCTCCATCCATCCGGCCTCCTCTCAACAGGCCTCATCTCGATCTCCTCTTGAGGCCCCCATTCTCCCGCTGCAATCCCGCGGATTCCAAACGTGCCGCCCTCTACTTTCACCTTGCGTCCATCCCTCCCCGTGCGTATCCGCGACGTCGTCCACCCCATCTCGAACCGTTCTGCCAGCTCGCTCTCGCGAAGAGCCTGTTCTGCCTCCGCTGTGGGCTGCCACTGCGCCGCACGCGGCAAGAGCCTCAGCAGGTTTCCGTCAACTAGCAGAGCGGCCACAGATGCAATGTTTGTGGGCGATCGGGGTAGACGGTTCTTCGGCATGAATATCCAAGAAAGGATATGCAAGACTAGCACCGCGCCGACGAGGCCCTGCAGAACCCGCGTAGCGACAACGCATTGCCGGAGCCGGATCTGCTGCGACATGGAATCCCCAGTCAGCAGCGGCACGGCTTCAGAGACGGATGCTTCGGGGTTGACACCGCTCATGATGCTCTGTCCGTCCACGGCTGGGAAAGTCCCCGAGGAGGACAAGTGTCGTCGGCTCTTGAAGTTCAACGACTGCGCTCGAATGATGGCGTGCTGGCTCAGGATGGCAGATCGGACCTCGCCAGCATAGGCCGCCGTCGAGCCCCCTAGCGAGTCCTCCGACGCGGCGTAGTCGGATGCGTTCAGCATGGCGAAGAAGGCATCGAACAGGCCGTCGTGGGCAACGTTGACGAGAGACGAGTAGTCAAGATCCGGGATAGCTACCGACGTGTCCTGGACCGTTCTTTCGTCTGGAACAGGCGGATCTGCAGAATCGATGTGCAAGCCGGCGCCGTAGAGATTCACGTCTGTCTCTACTGCTTGGATAGTCTCGTTACAGGCCAAGGCGTTGATGCTGCTCACCGAGATCATATCGCTGTTTGTATTAGCCAGCCGCCCCCAAACATACACCCAGTCGGAGCATTGCGAGGTTGAGTTCGATTTGCCCAGGCCCACGCCGAAGAGAACGCTGTTGTCCAAGCTGGAGGAATCTCGTTGGCCGGCAGCATTCGCCGTTCCAAGGATGGCGTTGTTGCTGTCGCTCCCGCGGCAGGCCTCGCCGTTGAGGTCGATACGGAGAGGATTCGTGATGTTGTCGTCGGTGGTATACTCTAGCGTGAGGTTGGTCGATATCTCGCGGGAGAGGTACAGCCGGCAAGTCATATTGGGCCGGATGGCTGTCAGCTTGACCGATGTCTTCAATTCGTCAGCGGCGGATTTGTTGCCCTCTAAGCTGACGGAGGGCAGGTTCAGGTCGGCAAAGGTGAAGTTTGGATACGGCGCATCTCCGACAAGAATCATAGACGCCGCGAGGGTGTCGTTATTACAGCTGGTACAAATCGGGTCATCGGAGGACGATGCCAGGCTATTCGCAAAGAAATCCCCGGTACGAAGAACCACGCTTGTTGCGACGTCGATGGAAACCGGCTCAAACAGGGCAGCAGAAGCAACCGTGAACAGAGCTGCAAGGGACATGCCGCAGATGGTCAACAGGGCAGCGAGGTTGTTCATCTTAAAGGCCCTCCGCAAAGCAGTGGGCCGCGACACATCAATCAAGTTCAGCCCAATCGTCTCGTGGAACTCTCCCTGGCGAGAGAGACGAGCAAAGGGCGCAAGCACTCTAGTCCACCACTCCACCTCGCTCATATACAGGGCGACGGAGAGCAACACCAGAGCAGGCACCACGGTCCACGCTATGTAGGCATCATCGTTACCGATAGTTCTTAGTCCATCATACCGCTCCGACGCTCGCAACGAGACCTCAAACCCAATGATGAAGCTCGCGAGGACGATGGCGTATAACAACCTGATAAGACCGTGGAAGAAGACTGGCTGACGCCACCGTGCCGAGGTAGCGCGCTTCAGCATGGCGTTCCTAGGCGGCTCCTTGCCGCCGAAGATGTGGAAGTATCCCAAGCTATCGTCGCCCAACTTCTCGTGGCCTTCAGCGCCCGCGGTGTAAGCGGAGCCGCCCAGCCTCGCTCGGATGGCATCCTCACTTGCGGCGCCCATTCCGCGGAGGCATTCGACTAAGGGGTGGCTGTGGGCTACGATGGCGGCCATGTCAACGAGCGAGCTAGGGTCTCGAGGCAGGAACCCCTTCGTCGGGGTTACGAATGTGGCTGCAACGGTGATCAGGATGCAGAGTGCGAGTAGCCCGGCCATGAGATGCGTAGGAGGAGGCCTCACAACGAGGCGCCGCTGGTTAGAGCCTGAAACACCTGTTGCTGGCGTCGAAGCTGGCTCCATGATCGAATATCGTGCGATCAACGCCGAGTACTGCGCGTAGTAATCCTCAACAAGCTGTTTCAAGGCCGCACCGTCCTCCAGGGAAGCCAACTCGGGCGGAGAACCCGACTCCTTGGCTCTCATGGCCAGGGCTGCGTATATCGGTTGGTTGGCGAAGAAGATGGACTCGTTTCGATAGAAACGCGTCGCAGCAGCGAAAGACTGGTCTCCGGTGGTCTCTTCAGTCGCGTACGAGTCAAACTGAGCGGCTGCAATGTCCCAAGGCTGGACTCCGTCGAGAGTAGTGTTTTCCGCGCCGTTGACTAGTTGGACTGATATCAGGCGCTCCGGGTCCTTGGAAATTCGCATTTCCCGGAGGGCATACTTTGGCTTGCATAAGAGGCCCGTCGAGCTTGAGATTTCGCCGCTGAGGGTTGTGGTACTCGACGATTTCGCCTCAGCTTTCTTGATGGTGGCAAGGTCCAGATCCACTGTGCCGGCCATCACCACGATACGCTGGTCGTCCGTCTCGGCAGATCCGCCGCAGCTTCCAGCTTGAAAGACTAGAAATTTCCTGAGAAGCTTGGTGTTCGTAGTGGTACTGAATCGAGTGCTCGAAATCAGTTGACTTGTCGTACACGTCTTTGTTGACGCCGTCACATTCATCCGAACCGAGCTGCCATCAAATCGTATCTTGTTCAAGGTCAGCGCGGCCGTGTCGCAGTCCAAGCCACCGGTAAAACCATCGACAGTCGCATTCAACGTCGTCAAGTCATCCCTGTCGCTGGAAAATGGCAAGTACGCAGCTCGAGATGAAAGTCCATTGGGGAAGCTCATGTTGTTCGTTTGCAAGCCGGCCATGGCGAAATAAGGCAGAGATCCGACGTCCTGGAGAGGGGTGTTGCTCTGGGCGAAACTTGCCTCTATGGTTATGGCAGCGCTATCGTCGGAAATCGAAATTAGTCTAGGCGTTACCATTGCCGTAGCGAAGACGATGATGACTTTGAGCAACAGTCCAACGGCAAACGTTCCCGCAACCAGCCAGTCCCCGTTTTGAGCGGCCTTCACCATTGCCCACGGCGGAAACATGGATATGTAATCGAGGAGCAAGGACTTGTCGACGTCCGCAGGGCCTTGTAGCATGCGAACCCACGGTGCTGCCGTCGCAGCTTGATATTCGACCCTCGCCCAGAAGGCGGCGACGACGACGAGGACGAGGACCACGCCATACTGCCAGAGGAGCCTGGCGGCTTCGTTGGATTTCCGCAGTCCGTCGTTTTGGTTGGATATCACCAGCACAGCCTCAAGGCCGGCGATCAGAGCAGCGAACAAAACGGCAAACAACGCAAGGACCCGTCGACGAAGAAACCAAGGCCGCCACGGGAGCTGTATCTCGCTGGGATCGCCGGCCTCGGAGCCAGGTGCATGGATCCCAGATACAGGCGACATAGGTGACGATCGCTGGGATCTGATGCTCCCCAGGAACGGCCATCGCATCCGGTTGGGGCCTTGCGCCGGAATGGTCTCCTCGGACACCACGGCGGAGCGGGCCAGGCGCTCCGAGTCGAAGAAGGACGTGACATGAGGCAGCGAGGACGGCCCGGCGTGGGAAGAAGAAGATGTGAAGCGGGCCCGCCAGGAGTCCGGACGAGCAGGTCGGGGGCCGGAGGACTTCGTGCCGGGCCCGGCTGGCGTGTTGTCGGAAGGCGGCTCCTCGATCTGCACGCCGTGGGTCTCGTGGAGCTGCCGGTGGTAGGAGTCGACGGGCCTCTTGATCCCGGGCGGCGGGATGTGCGCATGCCGCCCCGTAGCCGGGTCCATAGCAACCGAGGGATCGTTGTGTTATGTTGTATGTATGTGTGGCGGGTGTTCGTATAATCAGAGGTATCGTCGGCACCGACTCGTCGCCCGATGAGGCTGCGGGACCATGGTGAGGATGGATCTATGCGTTGGCAGTCGTCGTAGATGGGATGTTCTCGCGACGTCACGACGCCATGGCGAATGTTCGATGTATATGTTGGGATGTATGGATGCTTTGGGGCTGAGACGGGAAGAAACGGCCGGCCCAGTCTGTTTTCTTCTTCTGCTTTTCCCTTGGCAAGGTCAAGTACGTTTCTCTGAGAATTGGACGAGGCTATCTGTCTGTCTGACGACGGGGAGGAAAAGGCGATGGTGATCAAGATGTCGTGTCAAACGAGTGAAATCAGCCAAGGCCAGGGCTGGGGAAGAATCACGGACAAGTCACGAATACACGAAGAGAGGAGTTAACGAATGACGAAAATGACGACGACGAAGCGAGAGAGTGTGTGTGAGAGAGCCAACAATCCAAAAAGATTCGAAGTCGAAGAAACAAAACCGCCGCGAGAAATGACCCGACCGACGTTCGTCCTGTCACAATCCCAGGGCTTCCCATGCTCGCCGACGCGCACAGCCCTGAAGGGCTCGGAGCCGTCCACTCTCTTCACAGCCCGTCAAATCCGCTCTTGTTTCCCCCGGGAAGCCGGGGTCTTTCTTTCGAGGACAACGCGTGTGTGTGTGTGTGTGTTCTGTATATTTAGGGGACGGCTTCTTGGGCGGCAGGCGTACACACCCAAACGGGGAGGTTTTCCCCAAAAGGGAATAACGGCGCAATCTGGTTGAAACGTGCCCACGCCCGGGGGGAGAAAGCCACATTACATTATGTCGGACAGGCATAGGGCAGCAGAGCTACTATGTGTTAATCTTGGACGGCCCTGGCAATTAGAGCAATTGGAGCAATTGCGAGAAGACATGCAGAGAATTAGCCGTAGACTCTCGTTTGATTTCTCTCCGTCTGTTCTTCCTGCTGAACTGAAACTCCGGCGAACGGTGGCGGCCGTTGGCGGCGCGTCGCGTATCCCGGTCGCATCCCCGTCGATATCCCAGGCGGTTGTATTCTTGTATCCCAGGCCTGGGCCTATCCCGGCTCTCCCAGCGTCTTCAACCGGGGGGTTCGTTGGCTCTCTCGTCCTCACTCGTCGGCAATGAAGGCGAGCAATGCCATGGCCGTGCTGGCTGCTGACTGGTGTGTCCTCGTTGCGTAGTTTATGTATCCCGACATGCTGCGTCGTTGCCTCTCTTTTTGATCATGGTTGGGTTTGTTTTATTTCCTTTCTTCTCAGCCTTCCGGCGTTGAATGCTGTGTATCCCTGTGCGGAGAGCTTCAGCGTCGTATCGCTGTAAATGAATCACATGCCCAAAGGAAAGAAAAAGGAAGGAAAGAAAATAATGAGAGAAATAGAGCACTTTAATCTACCTCGTGCATATTGGCTCCTTCCTTTCATGCGTGTGTGCGAGACATGCTTATAAGTCTCCCGACCAACAGTAGATACATAGTGCCAATGAGGCGTTAATGCCGCCTCCGTCCGCCGACCGGCGCCGAGCCCCGGACCCCCGCGGGCCTTTGTCCGAACGGCTGATACGGAAGACGAAACTTTCTACTACTATTACTGCGTGTTTTGTTGTACCATGTAATCAAAGTTACTGCGGCCTCCGTCTGGGCTGGCACGCATCGACACCGCGGCTAGCATCTCCATGTCCGTCATCATCCGTGCCACGCCGCCGGGAGAATCGTGATTGGCCCCCTCCCTGGCATAATAAATGATGCACATCCATCCTCGAGGGGAATCGTCCCAGATCCATCCCGATCTGATCGTCCTCGCTTCTGCGCCGCGGAGGGAAGCGCCTTTTGGAGCTTCAGCGATATCTAAACCAGTCCGTAGCAAGTACCATGGGATATTGCGTGGGCACGACGTACATACAGAGATACTGTCCATCACAACGTAGATTATCCTCTCGTCATGTCATTGTATTGCATTCGTGTTCCCTGTCTATAGCCCCGGTGGCTAAATGCTCCCACCGTCGCACTCGCTACGCAGGCCCTTGTCTAATAGACCATATGCAAGTTCAATGGCCCAAGCCAGCTCACACAATGCAAGCGCTGTTCCCCTGCTGCGTGCGCTGTGCAGTGTTGTACAACCTGCGACCTAAAGGACTTGCATGAATCCAACTCACCGTACATAGCACACCTCACCTGAAAGCTGTTGATAGACCTGACGCACCAGCTGGGCTCTCCTGCACCCCGCCCAGTATGAGTCGACATCTCTGGGTTTCATGTCACGGTATGGCCCCGTGAACAACTATGCAGTCGTGTCGTATTTCGACCTCTCCATATCTCATCTCATGTCACTGCGCTCGGCTCATAACGCAGCATCGAGAGGCTTACACATAGGCCTACATACCAACCAGACGAAAGTAGATGTAAGAGCAACGTTGTGTAGACACCCCGGAAGCTGCTTTTTCCTCCCATCCATGCCAGCCCTGACTGGTCATTCTTCTACTCACCCGCCGACTAAATGTCACCGACCGACTCAGCTGCCGAGAACCACATGTCCATTCATCTCCACCATCTTCACCTCCTCCACACCCGCATGGATGGACACCAGAATTCCCTCATCTTGGCCCTCTTTTCGGCCAATGTACCACTTGTACGTAACAATAGTGTATTGACCTGCTGCAACTACTACTGTACTATGTATAAAAAACTCTTTAAAAAAATGTGTAGGGTAGGATTATTTGCCCCTCCCATCCCAATCCCCGTTGTGACAGACAGTGGGCCGCTGGTGCGCTATCCACGTGTCGCATGTCAGGCACAAGTGGACCTCTGCCAGGCCTCGAGTCAGGGGAGACGAGCCTCGATTGGATGGCCCAGGGATGGTGAACAGCGCTGCTTTAATATCTCTAAAAACCAGTTATACCTACTCAACTCCGCAGCAGTTTTATCCACATGGTGAGTGATATCCAGTGGGGCGGCATAATTCCACGCTGTTAGCCCTAAGGTAGGTAGGTAGGTGTCACTGCGCTTAGATGCTTGGATGCCGTGTTCAAAGGTACTTAAGCAAACATACCTCTGCCCTTCACAATTCCCGCACAAGACAACACCCCATTGTCCCATCTAAAGCAGCCTCCCCCCCATCCCGCATCAAACCTATAAACTACCCTACACCGATCATGAAACAAGGCAATGGGGACGAATGCTGCATTAGTCCCGCCCCAGAACCTGTCGTGGACGCTCGAGAGCCTATCACGAGCAACGCCGACAAAGAGTTTTTCTTTTCGTCCCGTCCCGAACCAACGTTGGAGTATGTACATAGAAATGACGGAAAAAAAGACGCAGCCTAAAATAAATGGGTGAGGAAATAAAGAGAAGAAAGAAAAAGAAAGAAAAAAAAAAAAACCTCTGATGGAGGGGGCGTGTAGATAATGCTGCTAGACCTGCTTTGTGTGACTCAACAATGGGCGGCTGAGTGAGTGAGCGAGTGAGCGAGTGAGCGAGTGGTCAGTCTTTGTGAGGGGAAAGAAGGATGCGGGAAGAAAGACTTGGCAACGGGAACGAGGAATTCGCTGGGCCTTAACCTTAGACCTAGCTCAAAATACGCAAGGCTACGCATAGACACAATGGTACACGACACAAGACAGGTCGCACGACATACAGTAGTCTCATGACATGGGCTCAAGCAAATATTGGTCCTCATGGAGGTGTGTAAGGGTATACGGGAAGCAGCAACACACGGCAAGTTCATTAAGCAAAGTAATAGTAAAAAAAGAGTCCATCAGATTGAAAGCAATATGTCACATAATACCAAGTATATGTAAGATTGTAAAATAAGACATCCCGAACCAGCATCCAAGGTGGCCTTTCTGGAGAAAGCCATCACCCCAGTTGTATTGTGTTGTGTATCCACGCACCGAGAACACCAGGTATAGAAAACAACCGCCAAAACCCATTTCAAAGAAGCCCGGATCGCTCCGCGCGCGGCAAAGGGGAGCCCTTTTCGACGTGAAACCGATCAAGCTTTTAGTTGCCGACGGTGATGGTAAGGTGGGCCTTGCCGGCGGGGAGGTTGAGGCCGACACCGTCCTCAGCCTCCATGCCGCCGAGGTAAGCGTTCTCGCCGGTACCGCCCGTCTCAATGGTGGAGCAGGTGGTGCCGCTGCAGACCTTGAGGGCAGGGATGTCTAGGCTGTTGGCAGCCGAGACTAGGCAGGAGGCGTCGGCGCCAGACCAGTTGTCGTTGGACTCGTTGCCGAAGTCAAACTCGAGCCAGCTACCGGCGAACTGGCCGATGCTGGTGGTGGGGACTTCGCCGACACCGCAGACACAGCCACCCTGGGAGTTGGCCTCGAAGGCGACGACCTTGGAGCCGTCGGCGGGGAGGGTGAAGGAGATGGCCTGGTTGCCCTTCCAGAAGCCGTTGATGCCACCATCGGGGCCGATCTTGTTGAAGCATACGCAGGACTGGTCCTTGCTGACGGCATTGTTGAAAGTGGCCGTGTACTTGTACTGGGAGGCGACGCTCTTGCTGACCGTCATGATGTTGCAGCCGTAGTTGTCGGATGCACCGGTGTTGCCCTTGTAGGCAATCTCCTCGGCGGTGGCACGCTTGGAGGTGCTCCCGCTGCAGAAGTCGACGTAGGTGCCGCTGGACGAGTCATCCCCATCGCTGGAGGCGGACGGAGTGGAGGCGGCGGACGTGGAGGTTGAGGTCGAGGTGGCCTCGGTCGGGACACCAGCCTGAGTGACGTACTGGGTGACGGTGGTGGTGGGCTTGTTGGCAACGACAAAGTCACGGCCCTTGTGAGCGTGCATGTGGGCGTGGCCGCTGGGGTGAGCCGAGACACCGAGGGCGGCGCCGAGGATGAGGACGGAAGAGGAGACCTTCATGTTGACGGTTGGTTCTTCTGTTGTGAAGAATAGGTTTCGGAATGAGCTGTTGGATTGCAAGTATTCCCAGAATACTCCGATTTGCCTTGGAAAGGAGGGTAAGGTTGCGAGGCTTGAGGTTAAGAGAGCGATATCAACGCGAAGAGAGCGTCTGGTTTAATGAGTGACTGGAAGGCAAATGGGCCGTTATTCAAAGAATGATGCTGGAGGAGAAGAGCAACACGAGATGGAAAGGAGGGAGATGAGTGTTATTAAGGCCAAGTCGGGGGTGTGTGGTAGCTGGAGGTGTGGGTGGACACGCACATTCATAATGCCATGTCTCTCCTCTTCTGAGTGAGTCTCTGTGGCCCACGATGAGGTCCATGCATGCCCACACCCCTTCTCTGCCGATGTCTGCCCTGCCCTCCTCATCTCTCTCTCCGTTGGGCGGTGGAGCCCCCTTGGGAACCTTGGAACACCCATCTTCTTTCTGACCATCCCGGACGCAGCGCGCCAAACTACTCCTTGTCAAGCACCAGCGCCAGCGCCAACGAGACAGCCCGTGGGCCCGGCCCAGCGCCACCCTAGACTAGGGTTGTACTTCTGGCCTTCCCCAAGGCGGCAAGCCAAACCCACAGGGGCAAGGCAGGAATGCAACTCCGGGCCAGGATCATCTGCCAGGGTCTGCCAGGTACCAGGGGCGCCCGATTGGCCGTTGGACTTGCGCGGTTCCCTCTCTCTCGTTGGCAGACGACGACTGCGTCGACCGCTCCACTAAGCAAGGAGGGACCAGCCCAGTCCGATCGCCGCGTCAGCGAGAAAAGGTCGACAGATCCTGGCGAAAACTAGACCACAACAGAGAAGCCGGGAGTGGGCATCTCCATGCATCGGGATCCAGCAGGCGGAGTTCTGGTGGAAGCATCCGGCAGCCTCCCGGGAGAGGAGGCTTCGTAAAGACGTGGCGACGCCGCGACGAAAAGAAAGTGAAAGACAAGATGAAACGCCGGAAAATAGGAAGGAAAAAAAGGAGGAAGGAAAATGAGTGACCCAGTTGCTTTTTCGTCCCTTCCCTTGTGTCGCCGCCTTGTGAGCTTTCAGGGGCATGTGAGTATCTTCTGTCTGCTCTGTTGGTGGGCAACCCTAAATTCCGGACCTGCGTTCGAAATGTCACTGCTCGGAGCGCTGTCGACATGGATGGAGGATACGTGGTCGCAAGCATTCCCAATGGTCACGCGGTTGGCACTGTCGTAGGTAAAAGATTCCGTACCTGCGGCTGACTGCTTGCTTGCTGACCGCTTAAAGAAAAGAATAGCCAGCGCATTGCACGTCGATTACAGTGCATGGGATCGATTAGCAGGGCAAACATCCGTACGTATCGTATGTACTGGCTTGATCTTCACCACATCTGCGGCAAGCCATCGGATCTGCCTACCACAGGACGATAGCCACGACCCCACCCACCATCGTGGCTCCGGCTTTTCGATGGATGCGTGGATGCTTTCTCGGTCGGTCGGTCACCCTGGCCCATTCATTAGCTGGCGTGGCCCAGCGTCGTGGCCTTCCCACCACCACCCAGCGAGTGGATCAATCATCCCTCGATCGTTTGTTTCTTCGTTTGTCTGATTGACAGAACACCGGCTTGCGTGGGCGTTTGCCTGTCCGTCTTTTAAATTTGAAGGGAAAATAGGTCTCTCTCCCCCCCGGACGACGCTGCCCGTTCATGAAACAATAAACAGCGCTTTGTCTCCGGAACGACCAGCAGGAGGCCCGGGGCCTCAGGCGACGCCAGCGGCTAGGGGACACGAGTGGCTTAGAGCTCCCGGGGAGGGGGAGTGGAAATGAAGACGAGCCAGCCCTCATCTGCCAAGTTCGCCAGCCGCCCTTCCCAGCCATTGATTGAAAGGGGGGCGAGCGGCGGTGGCGTGTGTGTACGAAGTACGAAGTAATTACGCGCACCGGAAGCCGGATAATTGGCGTGCGGGCCTGAGGCAGGAGTTGCTGAAAAAGATCCGGGCGGCCCGCCGAGAAGAGAAGGCGGTGATGGCTGGCAGAAAACGCCCCATCTGGTTGTGCCAAGCATTAGGTTGATGAGGCCGGGGCAGTACATTCATTCCATGGCGTGACAGGCAAGAATTCCGACCACAGAGTCTTGGAAGAAAGTCACTGTGTATTATTAGGATCGGATCTTGGTTGCTTCCTTAATTCTCCGTGAATCCTTAGTTTGCCTTTATGCAACGTTCCCTCCCTTTCACAGCCATCCCCTTGATTGAATTTCCTATTCGGGCAACCATGTTGGAAAGTAGACTAGTGATGGATTACTTTACCAAGGGGATACAAACAGACCCTTGACTTCTTCCCTCGTGCTCCTAGACTCTATTAACTAATAATATACAACGATTGCTACTGTCCATCACTCTTTATCTGGGCATGGCCGGTGCGCCCTCTGCAACCTCCTGCAACCCCGAGCGTCATTGTCATCGCAACACGCATACCAACGCGCTCCCCTTTTGTCTCATCCCGCGACGCCATGTCTCTCCTCACCCACCTCCCACGAACCAGCCACCTCGTCTTTCTCACAGCCGCATTCTTCCAAGCGGCGGTGTTTCTCTAAATCACGAGCTGAAATAGTTTCAAGTCTCCAGCTGCAAACAGCACCGCCGACTTGACACTGCGGATCGATCTCCCATCGAGTGGAGAAAACCCGCCTCCAAAAGCCCAACAAAACCGACTCCGTAGCTAGCTTACCTACATACATAGTAGTAGCTTAATCTAGTCTACCCCGTAGACTATCTGGGCAATAAAAACGCCTCGGCGGCTCATCCGCTGCTGCAGCAGCAGCTATTTCCAGCCCGCCTTGAGGATCCGAATCCCTTCCAACCACTCTCGGGAACGTGCTGATGATGCTTGCAAGGAAATCCTTACCGCTGGACGTGGCTCGTGCTCCAGCTCCGGCCCCAGGTTCAAGCTTGCCCAGCTTTGGTCCAAACCTGGAAGACTAGGAAAAGGAGGGAGAGGAGGCCTGCGCGGCTTTCTCGGCTGGCTCTGTCGATCAAGGTCGCTCTCTTCAGCTGTGACCATACAGAATAGTCCTCACAGAGATTGACCGTCTCCATCTGCTGGGAACCAGAAAGGAGCCGTTGTGGCACGCCCAGGCTACCGTCGCATTGGTGGTAATTCTCGGTAATTCATGCCCTTGGCCAACGAGGATGCTTGCTTCAACCGCTCTCACCAACAAATTGCGGATTAAAGCATGATTACTTATTTCTCAGTTCCCTGCCATCGTTCGCTTTCATAGGCATCTCACTCGAATCCCCGTTGATAGTTGTACACAGTAATGTACCTCGTTGCATCCGCAAATTCAAGATCCATCCCCATCCCCATCCCCATCCCACTGCGTGACCCGAGGCTCGTTCGTAATCCATCGCCATGGCCAATCTCCAATGGATTCCCAATGCGCCAACCCGCTTTGTGCGCCCGAACCTTTCCAGATACCTATCAACTCTCCCACTTGCTCTCCAGAGTTCATCCAGGCCACCGTGGTGGGCGTGGTGGTCGTGGATCTAGAAGTAGCTCCTCATGGCGTCCTCGTATCCGGTCCCGCCCTTGAGGTCGCGCCCGAACTTGGCGTGCACGTTGAGAACCTGCCTGATGTGTCTCATGCTCAATGCCTCGCCCTTGTTAACGGCCAGGTCCTGAGCAGATCCCACCACGTTCTTGATCTCTCGTCCGTTGAGATCCTGCTTCGACAGCAGAACCAGGTCGTCCTCCGTCAACGGCGTCACCTCAATCTTCCCGAGAGCCTGGACTCGGTCTAGGAACATCTTGAAGATGGTCCGCTTTGCCTTGGAGTCCAGGTCGTCGTATCGTAGAGCAATGTGGATCCGCGACTGGAACGCCTCGTCGAAAGTCTGTCGGACACGAGGTTAGCAAACACACACGCAGTATCGACAGAACAGCGAAGGGAGACATACCTCGACTCGGTTCGTCGTCAGGAAAAGAATGCCCTGAAAGTACTCCAGCTGCCGGAGGAAGATGCTCACGAGAGCATTGCGCTGTATGTTGTGCATATCTCGCTTCTCCAAGAACACATCGGCCTCATCCAGCAGCAGGATGGCGCCCCAGGCATGACAGATGTCCAATATCTTCTGGAGTTCCACCTCGAGGAATCGCGAGTCTGTCCCTAGCTCGCCCGCCGAGGCCATATACAGGGGGCACTTGAGAAGTTCGCTTATACCCTCCGCGGTCAGCGTCTTGCCTGTACCCGGAGGTCCATGAAGAACAGCTCAAGACTCTGTCAGCATCGGCTCGACGGATCAAGGTGGGTGATAGTTGGACAAGGGGAAAACTTACTGACGAGGCCCTTGCCCTTGCCCTGGATCACATCATCAATGGTGTTGGCTGCGTGGTACTTGCGAGACTCGACCAATGCCTTGATCAAGTCCTTGGTCCCATCCTCGAGAACGAGCGAATCCCAGGCCTGGTCGTTCCACTTGATGTCCTTGATGTTTGACACGGTAAACTCCAGCCATTGCTTCTCCGAAAAGGCAAAGCCTAGGACCACGGGAGATGCGATCAGGTACTCCTCATCCGTAAACTCGAGTGGCGTCTCGGCATCCCCTTCGGCCACGGCCTCTCCGCCCTGTTCGCCCTTAGGGACCGATGCCTGCCTGCCTGGCAGCAAGTCGAGATCGTCCTTATCGTCCTCGACTTCAACCTCATCCTTGGGTACGCGCGTCATGTGAATGTCACCATCGAGATCCTTGAAGATCTTTGTAACGAACTTGACCTTCTCACCACCCTCGGAGTCCGAAGATTCACAGCAGCACTCTTCTTCCGAATCAGAGTCTTCATCGTCGGATAAAATATCGTGATCCTTGGCTTTGACCAGAGAGACACTGTAGTTAGGGTTGATCCGCCGGAAGATGGCTGGGTCTATCATGATGCGACTCTGTCCCACGTTGAACTTGACAATCATCTTCTTGCGCTTCAGGAAGGCCATTCCCTGATAGCTCTTGTAGTGGACACCATGGAGCGACACAAACTTCTTTCCTCGCTCAATCAGTTCTTTGCGAAGCTGCTGCTCGTTCTGGCGGTACTTGATGGGATAACAGGGGAGACTGTTGATCTTTTTCGCGCCTTGGAACTCGCTGATCTCCTCCGTCAAGTTTCCGTAGCCGAACTTCTTGCCATCATACTCAAAGTACTTTCCATCGATGTAGTAGAAGTGGCCCTTGATGATACTTGCGTGAGGCTGAGCCGTCTCGACCTTGAACGCGCGTGGTTCGCTCGTACTGCCGTAGGTGTTCATGCAGGCGATTGTGTTTGGTTTCCAGAGCGCCCACAACAAGTCAAAGGTAATCAGGCCGCTCTCTAGCATGGGATAGAGGCTTTCCTTGGTTGTCGCGTAGTCATGATCAAGGTACTTGAGGAGGACCTTCAGGTGCTTTCGCTTTTCATCCAGCCGCTTCTGGTTCTTCTTTCGCTCGTGCTTGCTATCTCCAGCAGGCTTAGCTTTCTTGAGCGACTTTCGATGTTTGCGTAGGTCTTCCAGATACCTGAGTTTCTCGATGTTAGCATGAGGCTAGAATAACACCTGGAAGAAAAAGTGAGTAAACTCGTGAGCTGGTACTTACAGGAACAGAAGGTTAGGATCCAGCTTGGGGGTCTCGTCCACCAAGCTTACCCCGGAGACGTTTCCCACGACGTCCTGGAGGCACTCGCGTAGGAGTTTGCTCTTGATGTCCACCACAGTGGTCCGGTACTTTCCCTCCCAGTCAAAGGTCCTGCGGACATGGAAAATGAAACTGTCGTAAGAGTCGGTTGTATTTTCGGTCGTGTCCTGCAAAGTGTAGTTGTGAATATTCGTGTCCCACACCCAATCGACTCGTTTGTAGTCAACCCCCGAGGCCTTCTTGGGCTTCTTTGTGTCTTCCGGGGAGTCTTTTTCGTCATCGAGCGGATCCGTCGCGTTGTTCCCACTCCGTGCGGCGGCACTGCCCCTCGGCGGAGCCGGCGTACCACGGCGGCGGCGGCTGGGTGTTGCGCTGGTGGGAGGATTGGGGACCGCAGGAGGAGGAATGGACGGGGCTGCAATAAGAGGTTGCGGCTGGAGAGAGAGTTGGTAGCCGAATCCACCGGGCGTGTACTGGGTGGGAGTGCTTTTCTTAGCCAGTTGCTGTTGTAGCTGGGTGATTTGAAGCTTCAAGGCCTGGAACTCATCCTTGAGCTCCTCCTGCAGGGAGCTCCCCTCTTTGGTTTCGTCGATGTCGGAATCTGAAGAATCTGTAGACTCATCGTCAGAGTCAGAGTCGGAGTCGGAGTCGGCAGCTGTGCCCTTGGCCCTCTTCTTGTTGTCTTTCTGGCTCTTTCTGGTTTGCTTCTTGGTGGTCTTCTTGTTAGAACCAGATTGCTGCTTCGATTTCGCCTTCTCAGTGGACTTGGGCTTGGATTTGGACTTGGGCGCATGGACGCGCTTTTTGGAGACAGTGGGCTTTGCCTTGACCTCTTCATCGTCGGAATCGGAATCCGACTCGGAGGTGTCTGAGGTGTCTGAGGTGACGCTGTCGCCCTCGTTGTCGGTCAAGATCGACTCTGCGGCGCGCTTCTTTGTCTTCTTCGCCTTTCCATGGTGATGCTTCTTGGCGGTCTTCTCGGCCGCGCGCTTGGTGGGATCGGATCGACCGGACCCGGCAGGCTTAGTGTCGGGGTCGGGATCGGGGTCGGTGGAGTTGTGGGTTGTCTCGGCCGGCGTCCGGGCGGAGTCGTCGGTGACGGTTAAGGAACCAATGAGCTTGGAGTCGTCGTGGCGATCGGCCGGGACCGTGGTAGCTTCAGTCGGCTCCATCCTTTTCAGCGACGGCGGTTGAGAGTAGAGGCACTCTTACGAGAAGGAGGGCCGAAAAGATGGAATAGGCGATGAAGGAGGGAACAAAGGAATTCAAGGTGAGTGCGTTTGTGCTGTCGATGCGATGCAGGTGCAAACCGGATGGCTGCCAGCTGTACAAGGCCTCTGAATGGGTGGGTTGCATCCACCAGCGCAGCCTCTTAACAGCGAAACTTGGATGTTTGACAGCCCGCCTCAAAATGCAAGGCAGCGATGAGTCTTTTCCTTTAGGTTGGGTCGAAAGAAGCCTGGATGGCGATGACTCTCTGAGTTTGGTGGGACGAAGTTTCGCTTGCGTCTTCTTTGGAGAAGTGGTAGAATGATTGGCGTCTACTAGCGATGGGACGGAAACGCGAGAGAGGGAATTGGAGAGAGAGAGAGAGAGAGGTGGGGGTTGGGGGGAAGAGAGAGATAGAAGGAGAGGGAGAGGAGAAAGAGAGGGAGAGAGGGAGAGAGGGAGATGCCGTCGGGGCAGACAAACGAGGCTGCACAGAGCAGAGACACAAAAGTGAAGCAGATGTGAGATGCGATTCGATGGCAGGGATGATGGTTGCGCGAACACACCTACCACAGCGCGAACAGCAAACGTTGTGGTGCAGGATGAAGTAGGACGAGGCGGATGTAGAAACAGATGGAAGATGAGAGGGGAGAGAGGGAGAAGAAGAGAAAAGAGAAGAGAAGAGAAGAGAAGAGAGAAAGAGGTTGGTTGATGCGTGAATGGGAGAGAGAGTGAGGGCGAGGGTGAGGTGAGAGTGAGGGTGAAGGTAAATGGGAGTCAGAAAGTCGGAGAATCGGAGAATTGAGAGCCAGAGATATGAGAGAAGGAGGGCAGGGAGATGGTGAGAAGTGCAAAGTAAACACCAGGCAACGGAGAATGGGCCACGCTAAATAGAAAGGTTGAGAGAGTGTGTCAATATGCGTCGGCCAGATGAAAGCGAGCGGCTCTGTGAATCCCATAGACCAGGTAGCCGATGGGATGGGACTCATTGGAGGCTCCCGTCTCCAACCCGCATGCTTGCTTGCTGCGTCGACCACAAACAAGGCCCAAAACCGGGTCACGGGGAGGCCACGGGACGGTACGGAAGGCTATAGGGCCCGGTGTCTCACATCAACTTTTTTTTAAATTTTCGCACTAGGGTCACCTTACCGTATTATACGAGCTTTGTTTAATTATATATAATATTATATTATAATAAAGGACTATATCTTTATCTTATTTATTTATATATAAAAGGATTAAAGTTTTTATCACTATAGTAACTAATTAATAATAAAAGAAATTATATATAGTTATACACTCTTATATATCTTTTTACACTCTATTATACTTTCTTCTTTTTCTTCCCTTTATTATAAAAAGGCTCTTTTTATTTATACTTATAATATTCTATCTAAATAAACTAATTACCTACTTAGAGGTCTATAAATAGTCCTCTAGTGCTATATACTACCCTAATTATAGCTAATAGCTTTTTATACTTATATTCTTATCTACTTTTATTATTAATCTAACAGACTTACCTTTTACCTAATAAACAACTAAATATATATCTATATAAAGTATAATAATTTCTTCTAATAAGACTACCTTAGTAATACCTAATACTTTTATTAATATAG
>WPDH01000354.1:0-49981 GCA_019137255.1 Corinectria fuckeliana | reverse complement strand
ATATTTAGTTATTTATTAGGTAGAAAATAAGTCTATTAGATTAATAATAAAAGTAGATAAGAATATAAGTATAAGAAGCTATTAACTATAATTAGAGTAGTATATAATACTAAAAGACTATTTATAAACCTCTAAGTAGGTGATTAGTTTATTTAGATAGAATATTATAAGTATAAATAAAAAAAGCTTTTTTATAATAAAAAGAAAAAAAAAAAGAAAGTATAATAAAATATAAAAAGATATATAAGAGTATATAACTATATATAATTTCTTTTATTATTAATTAGTTACTATAATAATAAAAACTTTAATCTTTTTATATATAAATAAATAAGATAAAAATATAGTTTTTTATTATAATATAATATTATATATAATTAAATAAAGCTTATATAATATAGTAAGATAACCCTAGTGCGAAAATTTAAAAAAAAGTTAATATGAGATACTAGGCCCTATAGCCTTCCGTAGGGTGATGATCGTCAAGAGAGCGATCTGCGATTCAAGGGTTAACGTTACCGTCGATCTTCAAGAGCGTGCGTTGAGTTTCTCCAGTAGTATCCAGAGCCGAAGCCCGTGCCTAATATTCCGGAAGACATCGGTCGACAACAGCAGCACTTTGGGCGCACTTTGGCGCCTGCCCCTTCCAGGGAAGCCAAGCCAAGAACTCCAACTCAGCCTCTTGACTAGACAAGAGCTCCTCTACTGGTACATAGAGTACGTAGTAGTGCGTAATGGTGCCATACTCTTCGGCATCTGCTCCCTGACCATGCTCGATGCCTCCATTCACACTGGCAAACTGGGTCCGGGACGTGGGGCAGTGGTGAGCATGGCAATGGGGAATCCACAAGCTACGGGGTAGACTGCCACTATCGAACGACCCATGCGAGAGGAGGCGCACTGGAATCTGAACTGAACTGGAGCATTTCAAACTCATGTGCTGGATCCATCCACGTTGCTGATGGGCAAGGGTGGTTGTCTGTTCATTATAAGGCAGTCAAGCCGATAACAGGGGCCGCGATTAGCGTTATAGAGAGCGGTTCTAGCGGGGCGGGTCTTCTAACGGTGGACGCGGGTAGGTACATAAGTACGCGCGCCCTACTAGTATTAGAACTTGGCCTAATTTGGAACCTGCACCGCCTCATAGGCATGGATGTGATGGATGATCTACCAACTATGTATGTATTCAACTTGGCGCATGCCTCTTCTTCTCTGGCGGGCCCAGCTGTATTGCCGTCGGGTGTGTATTCTCCCATGCCTGTCGCCACGCGGCGCGCCGTAGTCTTGGCCCTTCAAAGAACGAAGCCCCGGCGAGATGACGAGACGACGAGGTGGCGAGATGACGGTGGGGAGAGCTCTCGCCATCTCCTTATAAGACAATCGCAGCTCCCCGTCCTGGTCGATCCTACAAGCTCTGGTGGCCCATCGACCTTACCGCGTAGCTCTGCAAGATCGTATCAGTCACCCGTTTCTGGCTTCACTCACGCAACATGCTCGCCACATCCCTCGCCGGCTTCCTGGCCGCAGCCACCCTGGTCACCGCGGGCGCGGAAACGCTCGAGAAGGATGTTGTTGTCATCGGCGGAGGCGCTTCCGGCTGCCATGCCGCGTTCCGCCTGCGCGAGGACTACAACAAGACCGTCCTCCTGATCGAGAAGCGGTCTCGTCTTGTGAGCAGTCCCGGCCCTCAGACAAACGCCGAATAACAACTGACAACTTGTTTCAGGGCGGTCATATCAGTACTTACGACGCCAACTCAGGCAAAAGCTACAACTACGGCGTCCAGTCGTTCCTCGACGTCCACGGTGGCGCCGACTTCGTCAACGACCGCCTCGGCGTCGAGACGGCCACCCCCGGACACACCGCGACCACCACCCGCTACGTCGACTTCGACACCGGCAAGGGCGTCAGCTTCTCGGCCCCCAGCTCCGAGGAGCTGTCGGCGGCTCTCACCAAGTACGCCGACATCTGCGCCCAGTACGAGGACAAGCTGCTGCCCAGCTTCTGGGACTTCTGGACGCCCGAGGACATCCCCGCGGAGCTGCTCACCCCCTTTGGCGAGTTCGTCACGAACCACAGCATCGAGGCCATCGTCCCCACGCTCTTCAGGATCACCGGGATGGGCCTCGGCGACGTGACCAAGGTCATGACGCTGTGGGTGATACAGGCCTTTGGCGGCCCCATGGCCCGTTCGGTCCTCGGCACCCAGGCCTCGTTTGTCCCCGCCTCCGGCCGGAACCAGGACATCTACGACGCCTTCGCCGACAAGCTCGGCGAGGACGTCCGGTACTCTTCCACCGTCCTCAGTGCCGAGCGCTCCGACGAGGGCGTCCTGCTCACCGTCTCCTCGCCCAACAACGGGACCCTGACCGTCAAGGCCAAGAAGCTGCTCCTCGCCATCGAGCCCACCGAGAGCAACCTCGCGCCCTTCGACCTGGACACGCAGGAGGAGGCCGTCTTCGACAAGTTCGCCTTCTCGAGCATCGGGGCCGGCATCGTTTCCAACCCGGCCCTCCCCAAGGGATACTCGCTGACCAACCTGCCCTCGGACGCCGCCCCGGACAACTGGCTCGTGCTGCCCGACCTGGCCTTCACCGCGCGCTTCGACTACATGGGCACCGAGGCGGACGAGGACCGGGACTACTTCCGCCTCATCGTCATCGGCCACGGCAACATGACCGGCAGCGGCTCCAAGGCCCTGGCCCAGACCAACTTCGACACGCTCGTCAAGGCCGGCGCCGTGGAGACGCCCGAGTCCGCCGAGCTCGAGTACCTCGCCTTCACCGAGAACGGCCCCATGCACGCGCGCGTGTCCGCCGAGGAGCTCAAGGCGGGCTTCATCCAAGACCTGTACGCCCTCCAGGGCCTCCGATCCACCTGGTGGACGGGCGGTGCCTGGTTTGCTCAGTTCCAGACGCACATCTGGTGGTACAACGATATCCTCATTCCCAAGCTGATTGCGGACATGTAGTTTGTCCTCGAGATGCAAGGGTACGATGGTGGTGGCAAGCTGTGGGGGTTACTTACGTTGCTTCATGTCCAAAGTTTATATCCAAGTACGAACATATAGATGTATAATGTGTACATGTATAATGCATGCAGAGTTTCTGCTGCTGCTGAACACTGATATAATATTTACTGTAGTCCAGTTCCCACCCGTCATGATATGCCATCGGGTAGAAGTCTATCGTAGGTCACGTTCGTTGTGACATGATGAGTAAATTATGTAGGTAAGAGATCGACCTTGTAGACGTTAGATCTATAGTTTGGGTGGCCCTTACTTATCGTTGCTTCGCAACCTCCACGACCTTCCTCGCAGCCTCCCCGAAATCGGCTTCGACATGCAACCCAAGATCAGCTTCCTCCAACTGCAGACAATCCATTAACACTTCTCCTTTGAAACGCTCCAGACCGAACTTACCAGCTTCAACCCCTCAGCCGAGTTCGTTCCCTGCAAGCGCACAACCACCGGGAGGCGGAGAGGCCCCAGCTCGCTCGCCGCGGCGATGACGGACTCGGCAATCATGTCGCACCTGGTCAGCCCTAGGAAGAATGCTTTAGAGCGGCGGGTTCCCGATCCATCAGCGGGTGACGCGTACCTCCATAGGTGTTGACGAGGACCGCCTTGACCCTCTCGTCGCGCAGGATGATGCCGAAGGCCTGCAGCATGGTCTCCTTGGTGGCCTTGCCGCCCCCGTCCAGGAAGTTGGCGCTCTTCCCGCCGTGCAGGCTGATGGCGTCGTTGGTGGCCATGGCCAGGCCGGCGCCGTTGACCACGTTGCCGATGTTGCCGTCCATCCGCACGTAGACCAGGCCGTGCTTCTCCGCCTCGACCTCCTCGCCGACCTCCTGGCCGTAGTCCCGCAGGGCGAAGACGTCTGCCTGGCGGCTCTCGGCAGCGTCGTCGAAGGTGAAGTGCGAGTCTAGACAGAAGAGCTGCCCGTCTGTAGAGCCCCGGACCAGCGAGTCGATTGCGAGGGCTGTTGCTTCCTTTTCGACGAAGATAGCGTACAGGCTCCTTGTTATCTGGTCGAGGCTTTGGCGTTCCTGGTCCGATAGCCCCAAGTGCTCAGAGATGGACTCTGTCAGGATAGGAGTAATCCCGTCGGTATAACTGAAGTGAAAAGTAGCGGGCGGCTCAGACGGGTCCTTCTTTTGCGAGGCTCTGTCAACAGGGCCTGTGTAGAGCTTTATAACAGGACAGTATTTCTCACGGTCAATGGTCATACAAAGGCGCCAGCTTTTGTCGAACCGGACTCTCTCTTCGACGTACACTTTCGTGACTGGAAAGCCTCTCTCGCCAGGATGGCCAGAACGTATCTGTTGACCGAGGATTTTCGCGGCAAATGCTGCCCCCTCATCAAGGCTAGTGGCAAGTCGAGTTCCGCCATGGTTACCGGGTTCTAGATGCCTCAGACCCTGGCTGGCGTTGAGGATCTGAGGTTTAATGAAGCATGGCCCATCTGCCGGGACGTCGTGGTTAGCAAACGCGAGGGGTCCACCGGAGTCCTTACGCACTGAGTTCTCCAAGCGCGTCCTTTACTTCCTGTACTGTTTGAGCTACGATCCCACGCGGAACCGGTACCCCGGCCTGATGAGGTCCCACGTTAGATGCTTGGTTGGGGCGGGCTCTGGGAGTTGTGCGGACCTCTCTGAGCAAGTGTTGGGACTGGAATGAATGCAAGTGAAGGCGTCTTCCTTTCTCGCCTAAAGATAGCTGAAACGGCCGTTAGTTTTTGGATAAAACACGCCATCCGTCACCGAAGTACTTGCCCTCGGGGCCCTCCAAAGAGGCTTTCTGCAACACTGTCTGCCAGCCATGGCGATGATGTGGCGCACTAGATGAGGCCTAGAGAGTCACTAGGACGGGAATCTAATCGATGAATCAAGGCGGCCTCTGACAAACCCAAAACGGCACAGGTGATGATGGGAAATGAAGTTGGGAAGCCCATGGTCGATTGGTGGTGCGGTGATGCGGGGGGCCGAACCGAAGAGGCGGGGTTGATCGGCAATGATTGGCATTCCCGCCCAGCAGCCGAAGCATAAGTTGACCAAGTCTATGAATAGTGGCTTAGTTTGTTGTGTTTTTACTCAATTCGACTGGGTTACGGGGTTGGGGGACATATGCCGATACACCGGACATGGCGAAGACAAATGCGAAATATGGATAGAACTTGCACGAGTCGGACCTGGCAATCATCAGACTTCAACTCGCGAATTAATAACAAGACATCTTGGTATTCTGACACTGTACTACTTTGTACCGCGGGATCAGATGCCCAGAAGCCTTTTCATCGTCTCCCCCATCACGCCCGGATGCGGTACCACCACCGCGCCCGCATCCTCAAACGCCTTCGCCTTGGCTGCAGGCGACACATCCCCGGGGGACAGGACCGCCCCGGCGTGGCCCATGGTCCGCCCCTCCGGCGCCGTTTGCCCAGCCACCATGGCGATGATGGGCTTTGGGTTGGGCGATTTCCGGTACTCCCTGACAAGCTCGGCGGCGCGGAGCTCGGCCTCCCCGCCGATCTCCCCAATGACGATTATCCCCTTGGTGGCGTGGTGGTCGAAGAACAGTCTGAGTCCGTCGGCCAGAGTCGTACCTGTGTCCATTCGCTTAGCATCCCTGAGATGTGTATGCTGCGGGCAAGTTTACCAGGCAGCATGTCTCCTCCCATGCCGACGACGATGCTCTGCCCAAGCCCGGCGGCCGTCGTCGACCCGACCGCCTCGTAGCTCAACGTGCCGGACTTGGACACAATGCCCACGCAGCCCCTGGCATACTGCCTGTAGGGCATGAAGCCGACGCGGCACTGCCCCGGGGCGATGATGCCCGGGCAGTTCGGGCCGACCAACCGCGTTCTCGACTGGGTCCTCAGCACCTCCTGGACGCGCAGCATGTCGTGCGCCGGGACGTGCTCGGCGACGGAGACGACGAGCGGGACCTCTGCCTCGATGGCCTCGGTGATGGCCTCGGCCGCGTGGAGGGCGGGCACGAAGAGGCAGCTGGCATGTGGCTTGACCTCGTCCATGGCCTGGTTGAACCGGTGAGAAAAGAGATGCTGGCTCACCAGCGGCGTCGCACTGCGCTTACCTCTCGTACGGTGTTGAAGACAGGCAAGCCTAGGTGCGTTTGCCCACCTTTGCCCGGTGACACGCCCCCCACGATGCCGGTGCCGTATGCGATTGTTTCCTGGGCGTTGACTGTGGCCTGGGGTGGACTTGAGCATCACGGCCTGCGGTCTAGACCAGGGTGGAACGTGGTGAGCATACCGCCTTGCCAGTGAAGCCTGGGTGCATCTCTCGTTAGCTGCCGAACAGGGGTGGGCTTCACAGAGGACACGGCATAACATACCCTGATAGATGACACGCGTGCTCTGGGATATGTCTAGGTTCGCTATCGTGTCATCATACGACCCTCGCAGTGCGGCTGTCGTCGAGAGGCCCCTGGCCACTCGCGATGGTGATGCATGCTTTAGCGAGGAGCAATTGAAAGCACGAAAGGCCATTGCGAAGGATGCTTCTCGGACCAAAGGCAAGCGCGGTACTCCGCTCCGTACTGTAAGTATGATGAAAGACGGGAGACTTGAGAATAACCCCCCCGGGCGGCAGTCGGTTATCCGGGCTGTCCCGCGGGGCACTATCTAATACCCCGCAATCTCGGAAGCATCCTGGTTACGCATCGTGAGATGGCAGGGGGGGTGGGGCCGGAAGCAGATTGGGGCCGGGGTAAGATTCAACCACAAAGGTGCCTGGCTAGGTACTTATTTAATGATACAATACAAATTTAGGAGATGGATTAAGTAGTCAAAGTTGCGTCCAATGCCTGTATGGTACAGAGACGTGTCGATTGGACTCGATTGACACCCTCCGATGACACCCTCCGATGCCATTGATGAGCCTCGCCTATAAAGGACGCTCTCCGTGTAACCCAGTATGGGACGGCCTCATATCTAGATACCGAGGCGCCCAGACATGATATTATAGTGACACTACGCATCTGCCATAGGTAGTTTCCTCCAGTATCATCCGGTCGGACTGGTATGTAATCTCAACTGCTCCTACTTTCCCTTTTCCTCGTGTCGTCTGTAGACGCCTGATCCTAGCCAAACCCACTCGGAATCCACAGCGCACGAATTCATCATTAGATTGCCATTCCCTGCGCATACGAAATCCTTGCCGCTGAAGCTATTATGGTCTGATGTCTCGCAAATTACTCCTGCGTCTCGAGACCGATTCATTGTCCGACAGCCTGCTTGCGCGGGGGGATTGAACGTACCGGCACTTGGTGTTATTTACCCTTGGGACCAATTGGCTAGGTAGGTACTTGGTCTACGTGCTGCTGGTAAGTAATTCAGGTAGAGTATACAAGACTCACACCGTAGTATCACAGCATCGTAGCATTAAAGCATAGGACATGTGTATGGAGGCACCTAGGTAACTACCCACCAAGGCATGGACTCGGTAGACCCAACAGGGAAATCGTTGAGCACTCGGCAGCTGACGCGGACGTGCATCCATAACGAAGGGAATCGGCATCGGCGAGGCAATCGTTACACGCGACTGTAGCCGCCGCCACTCAGTCGCAGCGGAAGACATCTCATCCATCTCATCTGGCGGGCCGGGGGGGAAGAAGCATCCATCGCAGGGGGGCTCTCCGAAGTGGATAACCCGATACACGCCAGATCTGAAATCGAACGAGATTTTGTCTCCGGTTGTGACTGGACAAGAATGTTTAGTTGCCGCTGCTCCCCCCCCCCTGTCCATGTAATCTATGTAATCCACACCCTGGAGGGCTTGTGTCTTATAGGCCGTCGACGAGGTGAATGCGGGATCTCGACGGCGGGGGAATCGGAACAGGCCGCTAATCACATCGTCCGATGCCCGATGTCGTGCATCCGTGTTCCGGCAGTGTTCACAAGGTTGCTTCTTGGGTCGTCCTCTCCCTCGCCGGTCGCAACACTCTCACTCTGACTCTCAGCAAACCGCTGTGGCTTCGTCCTGCTGTGTGGGGCGGACACGACAGCACATGGCCGCACGAGGCTGGTGCAATTGGCCCTTTTTTCTTTTTTCTTTGCTGTGGTTGCAGGTCTCGACTCAGGGATCAGGGAGGGACGGCGACGGTGCTGTCAAACGCCATTCGGGATGTTTAGGATGTTGGTCGGCAATTGTCTGGCACTCGGAGCGGCCTCGTGAGGTTATCGCCGACGGCATCTGTGTATATAAGACTTCATGTCGAGCCCGTTTGGACTCAGGAAACCATCACCATCAACTCACACCCTCCTCACCCAACTACCACTTCTCAATTCACTTCAAGGACTTCAGTCTTCTCCCGCCCCACGCCAACCATCAAGATGTCTGCCCCTACCGCGTAAGACTCCCCCCCTTCCTCCTCTTCTCCGGCCTGCAAGCAGCACGCCTGCGACGACCAGCAGGAACTGAACCTTCTAACCTGGCCTCTAGTACCCTCTCCAAGAACGCCTACGACTCTGACTCTGAGCGTGGCAGCCGCAGCCAGTTCGTCGTCCCCCTGCCCACCGCCACCGGTCTCAACCGCCCCGCGGGTAAGTCATTGAGAGATCCTTCACCCCAACACTGAACTCGAACGGTGTTGCTCACCATTCGGCAGGCCAGCTCCTCAAGGGCCCCACCGACGAGAACGGCAAGAACACCGCGGCCGCTCTCCTTGTCGGCATCAAGCTCGACCTCGAGGCCGAGGTTCACTTGACTGCCCGTGTCAAGGGTGACATCTGCGTCGGCCTCTACTAGACTGCATCTTGGCCGATCTGGTCTCGGACTGGGAAGAAGATGACTGATCTCTGAGAAAAATGTGTGGATTGAATGATGGCTCTGCTGATGCATTTGATTGGGACGGACGAGCATCTCAAGTAACGGATGCCTTCGAGGCGATCACAGGGCCTCGGGTTTTTGGGTGGTGGCTTCTTTTTTTTTTTTTCATAGTCATGCACTATAAGAACCTCAAATATACGAATACTCGACACGGAGTTGAGCTAACTCTATTTTGTCTGTTTGAGATTTTGTGAGCCAACCATTCATCAGCCATGATCTACAATGTCCACGGGAAATTTAATTCTGTCATGACCAATCAGAACAATGCGGTTGGTAATCATAGCTCATGCATGCGTAACATGTCTGGAGTTCTTTTCCTTGCATTGGAGACAGTTTATTTTCTCTGGAGAGAATGGTAGTCATCACCCCCTGAATGGCTGAACAAGCTCGGTCGACCGTGTCAATACCATCAATTTACGTTACAAGTGCCACTAAAGGGATTGACAAACTCTTCCGGTTCTGCTAGGTTGCCAGAAATGAGGGGGAGGTAGTGCAAAAGGTACAAGACTGGAGGAGATGAGCACCACCTCTCTCACCGCGATAAGCTACGTCTAAACGGGTGGAGATGATGGACTACACGAACTGCTACTGCAATGTAGTGAGTTGACCCTGGAGGCATTACATCTTGCTCTTACCGCATTGAGAATGATGTTTTCTTGAGCCTTCTGACTGAAACGAAGCCCACCGTCACGGAGCAGGGCTATTGATGCAGGCCAAAAGCTTCCGTCATATTAGTTGCATACTATGAATAGCCCAGTTCTAACGGCCACCATGAGATGACGAGGGGACTGACGAGGGACTGACGCTCTAGTACACATGTAGAATCGAACCCCTTCAACCGTCATAAGTCAAGGTACCCATTGGCATACATGTGAGGGCTGGAAGAGGGCGGAGTGAACAGTCTACTTGCGAGTGCTAGGGCGAACACCGCGGATTTATCTACTGCACCTACCCGCTGACAGGGGGGCCGCCGCAAACTAAGCCCTATGCCATCAATAAGTTGGCGGCACATGATGAATGACGGGCGCTTGACCGAGAAACGGGCTAATCCTATCTCCGGTGCAGCGCGCGCTGGGGTCAAGACTCGAGAGCTTGCTTAGCTTACACAAAGAAATCGCTAGTGCTCTCAAGGATCAGTGGGCCGACTCTCTAAATCTATTCAATGCGTCCTCATACCTAGACAGCTACAGTCATAAGGGAAAAGTTCCTACCTACCACTTTTGCAAGAGGAGGTCATCTGCGCGATTGCTTACGGAGTGGCGTCCCATCACTGGCATGTGGCGTCGGGTCCGGGCAGCACCGGCCCAATCTACCCGGTCTAAGTGAGCAATACCTAGATTACTACTTAGACCTAGTATCTACCTAATATTTTTGCGAATGTGAAAGCAAACACGATGGCAGCCTGGCAACTTGGCTCCGACTGGAAACCACGGAATCGTGCCAAGCGGCGCAAAAGTTCGAGTGCCCCGGCCGCCGCCACTGTTTCTTCTTCCGGGAAGGGCGAATCAAGTGTGCGCCGAGGCTGGTCCATACACACAGACACCGTAGAGCCGCAGGCGTGTCCGCTTGGATCTGCCAAGGGCTCGAGGCCACCCTCCCTTGCTTGAAATGCCCCAATGGCTGGAAGGCGGAGGGAATCGTGGAGGGGGTGGCCTCTGCTTCGGAGTAGGTCGAGCCTGCGAGCCTCGAGGACCAGTCAGTCGACCCTATTATCTATCTATCTAGTCTGGACGCGAACGGCACAAAGAGCGACGCTTCCAAGAATATCCGAGCTAATGCCCTCAATCAGCAATGAATAGGAAAGCCCTCTGTCGTCGGACAGGATGCTGCGAGGAGGCCTGCCCAACGCCGGTTCTTCCCACTCCCGAGTGCCATGTTAAACCCGTCCGCCATCCATCAAGCCATTCCAGCCATCCTCGATTTGACCCATCTTACTCTAGCCCCCGCGGTCGCTGCCATTTTGGGCTGTCGAGGCGCCCTCTCCCGAGAGCCCAAGTAGGTATTAACCCAACGCGCACGACGGACGGCTCAAGTATACTGGCTGCTCTCGAGCGGCCAGGCCGTTGCCATCCGCTGTGAGCTGGCCGGCCGGCTGTTGCCGTCCCTTTCGCCTCTTCTTTTGCACGGTTCGTGTCCGCGGCTCGGCTGCGTCTCCTGTTGCGTAGCCTGGCGTGAACCTCATCCGCATTGTTGGTGGGAGGCTCACACGCCAGCCCTGCCCGAGAGGCCAGGAAGAAGTCTATCCCGCAAGCATCGTCTTTGTCCCCTCGCAAGAAAGCAAAGACCAGAGCCTGTGTCGACCGGGACTAATGGGCTGCTTGGGCGGCTCACGAGCCATCTTATATTAACTCTGTTCATCGGCCCTCGTCCATCTATCCCTGGTCTGCCAACCTCTGCTCGACAAAGATGCGACGTTGAATCGTCCTTTTCCATGTCCCCGTCATCATCATCCCAGAACTACCGTGTTACCCGAGTCCGAGCGTCCTCTCCGCATGTCTCAAGACGTGAAAGCCACCTTGGCGCCGAACAGGAACCTCCTTGCCCTGGGTGTTGTGGAACGCGTTGGGTCGGTCTGCTCTCTTCTGGGATGCCTCTTCATCGTCAGTACCTTTTGCTTGTCCAAGGCCTTCCATAAACCCATCAACCGGCTGGTCTTCTACGCATCCATTGGCAATGGCATCGTCAACATTGCCACGCTGATGGCCACATCATATGTCGGGGCTCCGAGGTCCTTGGGCTGTCAAGTCCAGGCCTTTCTAATCCAGATGTAAGTAACCTGCCCACTGTCGCCTTCGTCAAGCCTCGCTAACGAAGCCTGCAGGTTCATGCCGGCTGACGCGCTCTGGACTCTTGCCATGGCCATCAACGTCTACATGACCTTTTACCGCCACTACAACGCTGCCGACTTGCGAAAGATGGAAGTCATGTATCTGATATGCTGCTACGGCATTCCGTTCACTCCTGCGATTACGTATCTATTCGTCAAGGATGGCGACGGCAATCGGGCATACGGCAACGCCGCCTTGTGGTGCTGGATTTCCAAAGACTGGAGAATTTGGCGGATAACAACCTTCTATGGTCCCGTCTGGTAAGTTTGGTTCCCAAGTCTCTTCACCGACCTCTAACCTCAAATCACTAGGCTTGTCATCTTCTTGACCCTCTTCATTTACGTCAGAACTGGGAGCGATATTTACCGGAACCGGACGCAGCTTCGCAATCTCAGCCGCAGCGACCTCGAGACGGCCACCAGCAAGTCCGGGTGGACGAAGACAACTGAGATCTACATCACGTCCGAGGTGGTTTCTAAGCGAAATGCCCTAGGAGTGCAAGAGAGTCATGAGCCCAATAGCTGTCCCGGAAATTCTTCCACCCGCCAGACGGCGTATTCGGTGAAAGTCTCAGCAAACCCCGACAGTCGAGATTCTCGCGAGGAGGCAATCGCTTCCATTCCCAGCCAGCTCTCATCAGGCCCATCCACCACCAAGTCAGCACCTACGCAAGAAATTGCAGCACGCCCGTCGATGAGCCCAGCCGAATGGTCCTACGCCAAGTGCTCCATGCTGTTCTTCACGGCCATGCTGGTCACCTGGATCCCATCAAGCGCAAACCGCGTCTACTCAGTCGTCCACCAAAACCGGTCCTCGGTTGCCCTAGAGTTCATGAGCGCAATCGTGCTCCCGCTCCAGGGCTTCTGGAACGCTGCCATTTACGTCCTGACTTCGTGGAAGGCCTGCAAGGTGGCGTTTAGTCAGGTGCGGAATTTCCACCGGTCTCGGGTCACTGAATCAGTGTCTCTCCGACCCATAGACCCGTTCAGGACCGCTATCCGGGGTCAGGGTGTTCACCATGATCGCATGAGCGAAAGTACGACGAAACTCGCGAACAGTGTTGCGGAGCGTGTAGCGGGGAGTTCTTCGGACAGTGGGGAAAGGAGGGCGTTGGAATGAACGACAGGGCGTCATTTGGAGTTATGGAATCAAGGCTTTCAATCGAGGAGCGTGGTTAGTCACAATGTGCAGAGCATGGAATTTGCTTGTTTGGCGAAATGACAGCTATAAAATAGTTATATGTATATGAATGGCATTATTAATATATGTAAATGCGTAACCTTGAGCTCAGCGTCCAGGCTCATCCTTGAGATGCTTGGAACTTCGAGACAAAGAACGGATGAAGTTCGAGACCTGAGTCGAAACCCGCGTTTTCCGCGACCCCGCTGCAGAACCACTCCGTCCCGTGTCCCTCGACCATCTTTGTTCTTGCATCTCCTTCACAAACCCAGGCCACGTATTCGTAAAGACGAGGTCCTTGACATTAGCCTGTGCGCTGTCGAATATAGCCATGCTGAAGCCGACGGGGATCTCGCCGGTGTACTGTGCCTTTGCTCTCAGCCTTGGACCGGACGGGTTGGCCTCGAATGGCGTGGCGGGATCCACGCGCGGCTCTCCGTACAAGATCCGCGCGGGCTTCTCGAAGACGGCTTCGAGAGGCCCCAGGTCTCGATATGACAAGTTCAAGGGGAACTCGGCGTCGCAGGGCCTGACAAAGTCCATGTAGATGTCCAGTGCGTGGTTGAACGCTGCGCTTCTTTCCCTCGTGCCAGGTTCCTCGAGCCAGCATGACTTCCACGCTGCCATGCGCGTCAAGAATCGGATGTTCTCTCCAGAATAGCGTGTGTCAGAGAACCTCTGTAGCGGGCCTGGGTTCTCGCCTAGTACGGCCTCAAGAGCGCTCATCGTTAGCAAGTGGTCGCCCATCGTGTCGTCTAGATAGTTGAGTGTCTGGTCCTTCTCGGCAACGCTGACTGAGGAGGAAGAGCATTTAAATTCCTCGAGCATCAGGATTGATTCTCTTAACGAACTCGTTTGTGACGCTGTTTCCCATTTGTTGTTCAAATCGGCTGGCTGTTCGTTCAGCGTCCATAGCATGAACACTGGGCAAACGGGAACGAATATGGCGAACATCTCGAACATCATGATTGTCAAATGGATCCTGCGTCTCGTCAACATGCCCGTTCTGCTCTTGAAAGCTTCGTCCAACAGCAAACAATGATGCTTACCATCGACTTGGGCGAAAATTCGCATTTACAGGTACAAACTCAGGTACGTTTGTTGTGATCAGTATGATGTGATCGAGAACATGGCTGTCGCGTAAAGGCCTGAGATAGGTGTGTCAGCGGAATGAAGACTCGCAGCAGATAGACGACAAACTTGGAAAGGCAGCAGCCAAATGTTTGGGTATGCCATCCCGTCGCATCGCGGATCCCCCAGGCTCACCAAATCAGTGTGTGTGCGACCTGCAGTAGAGACCAGATGTGAGTCTTCCCTTCGATGATCGGTTCGCAAAGACTTCAAGTCCACGTCCAGATTACTTGCCACAGCACTACTGTGTTGTTGAGCCGCCAAGTTTCGTAGCGGGAATGCCGAATGTTGGATGGTATTCTCGACAAGCCAGCCACAATTCCGACAGTAAGAAGAACCTGGGCAACCATTCCAAGGCCGACGAGTATAAGGACTCTCGTAGATTACTGCATACTTCTCAAGCGACAGAGCCAAGACGAATGGGAACCATGCAACTTTGCTCAGCTAAAAGTTCGGGATGTGCAAACTGCCTCTGCAGCTTGGCAACTTGAAGGTACCGCCTGTTGGAGGCATGGAACAAAGCGATACCCCAGACAGGGACCAGATGCCCATGCAGAAGTACTGAATGTCGTATGCGAGTATGAGTGGCATGGTCACTCTGATGGGGTAAGTCATCTGGCCGACAGAGAATTCAGGATGCATGTAGGAAAAGACAATGGCGGCGAACGACATTACAAGACCGGGCATCTTGAGAATGAGGCTGTGGCGGTTGAGCCAACAAACAACATGCCTGCGACAACAAAATTGTCCAAATTGCGCAGAATGAGACAAAGAAAATGCCCACCCTATCCCACCTGGGCAGGCTCGGCGGCAGCGCTTACACATCCATGCTCAAAGACAGTAAATGAGTACAACGTTCAGCTTGCTTCACTTTGTAGGTGGAACCAGCCATGTGAACTGGTAGACCTAATACGCTCACTAGATGATATGCGCGCCTATGAAGTACGAGGTAGCATAGCCTTAAAATAACCTTCAGATAGAAGACTGGCGCATGTGAGGAGGTAGTTTGCCGAATCTAGCGTCGAATAACGAAGTCTGATAGGCAAAGTAGGGAAGCCTTTAGAGGATGTTCGATCGAACGGCTGATGCATGTCCTTTAGCCTCGACTGCACAAGGCAATTGAGACGGGTCGCGAAACGGCCCCCAGTAGACTAGGCTGTATAGAGGCTAATCAACCGGATAGAGTCACAGACGATGCTCCGGGCCGCCTCCTGTAGTCTACTTCACAGTGGAGCCTCAACCGTGCTGTAGCTTGGTGGCGCTCATCCTAGAGGCTGTCCTTCTGTGCTTCGTATTCCCACGAGTTCGCCGACTGGATGGGCCGAAACAGCGACGACGAAGAGAACATGCCGTGGGCCGTGAGTGGACTGATGGAGCAGGGAAGCGACGGCAATGACGTATCTGTCCGAGAGGTTGAGACGCTAATGGTGTTTGGAGGCGCGCTGAGGCTGCGCAGGCGGCCGACCGAGCAGAAGCGAAGATGGGACTACGGGAGTTGCTGAGAATGCATGAGGAACGAATCAGAAGATGCAGCGCAGTGGATGAAGTGGCTGAAGGAAACTTGGACGACGGGTTGACTCCAGGTCACGTGCGCGGCCAAAGTTGCCAGTCCTCCAGCTCCTGTGGGGGGGACAGACGCTGGACCCCTGTTTTTAGCTGTTTTTAGCACTCCCCCACCCCACATCGCCTCCAGCTTGGCGACATCTAGACGATGCTGGGGGAGCATGTGCATAATTACATAGTGGAAGTGGGAATGCCGCCATGGTCGCGTTGCTTGTGATTCCTATAATTGGCTCCCTTTCCCCCCTTGTTTTGGAGCATTCCTATTTCCCCAAGTCTAGGCGAGATTCGCAGCAGCCTGTCTATCTGTCTGTCTGCTGACTTGTTCCGGGCTCCTGGTAAAGAAGAAGTGGCTGCCACAACCTCTGTCTCTCCCCCCTTTTTTCAGAGGGTTTCCCGACGAAAAGCTCACCTCTAAACTCACAAGTCCAAGCCAATGCGACCTAGGCTGAGCAAAAGCTAACAACCGATACGCCTTTTCCCCCTTCTTTTCGTCCTGCTTTTGCGTCTTTCACCCGGAAAAGGCAATCTTCAGCTTTGCCCGTTTCTGCCCCCACCACCCCCCACTCGTTCGCTCACCATGGACTTCCCATATGACTGCCCGAATTCTCAGCCCTATCACCAGTTTATTGCCATTCCCCCCATAGCGCCTTCGCACTCTGGCTCCGGTGGTTATTCCACTTCCGCGCCTGTAAGTCAAGATCGGGACTTTGTCCAGTTCCCCTCCCTCCCAGACAGAGTACAACCCTGCCCCAACACTCCTTACTTAAGCATTACTCTATCATCAGTAATTGTCTGACTCGTACCATCCCCCCTCACCCCCCCGTCGAGCCGTCGAGCCGTCTAGCGACCGTCTTTCCTCTGCTAATACTTAAGCCCGGGGTCTTGATCAAAGGAGCCTTTCAAATCCCACCCTCAGCACCTCAACAGACCATTCTCTCCTTGTTATTACGACCAAGGCTTCAGTGCCAACACTTCTGATCCTAATAGCTTCCCAAATCCTCCTAGCCAGAGAATATTCGGGACCCATCAATCTCAGAACCAGTCGCGACATGGAGGCATTGGTAGCACCATGAAACTTGGCAAGTTTGACAGCGGAACTAGCGAGGACAACGATGAGCTTAGTCCTGCTCAGTTCCGACGAAAAGCCCAGAACCGAACCGCGTAAGTCTTCTTTCCACCGCCTTGGGTTCGATAGCTTGCATGTGATTCCAGCTGTCCTAATTGAACTATGCCAGAACCGTCTGGCATTTACGTCGGGGCTTGACCAAGCATTGACATCTGCTGCTCGTCTTGCTAATCCGCTTAGCTAACAGTCAACAAGCCTTCCGTAAACGAAAAGAACAGCACGTCAAGGATCTCGAGGCCAAGCTCGCAGACCTGGAAGCCACCCAAAAGGAAACCTCAGCCGAGAACGAGCGCCTCAAGCGAGACCTAGACAAGGTGGCCACCGAGAACAAGATCCTCCGCATAAATCATCTCCCCCCCTCAAAACCAACCCCCAGCCCCGGACACTCCAACTCTTCCGAGTTCTACTTGAACGTCCTCCACGACCAGGCCAACAAGACCCCGTCCTGTCGCATTACTACCTATCAAGATGGCGAGCGTCTCCTAGCCGCGGGTGCTACTTGGGACTTCATCATCGAGCACAAGCTCTTCAAGAAAGGCCTTGTTGATGTAGGCAGTGTGAGCGAGCGTCTCAAGAACTGCACCCGCTGTGACGGTCACGGGCCTGTGTTCCTGGAGAGCGCCATCATCACGGCCATAGAGCAGAGCGTTGTTAGTAGAACCGATGACCTCCTCTAAAACGGGCAGGCGAGATTGCAGAAATTCAGCGAGGCGTACATGGTCATTTGTTGCAGTGAAGAAGCAGTAGGTTGAATGCCGCACTCTTCGGGCCTTCGGGCACCTTGATGATTTCCTCATTTCGTCATCCTTTTCTTCAGCTTTCTCTTGGGATCAGCCAATCCAGCGTTGTATTTTTTGTGTCAATCGAAGAATTGAACAAAACCTTTGCGTTGATGCTATTCAACACATTCAGGTTAGGAATTATCATACAAGTGTTTCCTATCTTGCATGAACCTCGAAGTACGCAAAAGCCGAGTCTCAAGTCTTGGAATCTTCGACAATTATCCTCCACTCTTCCAAGAAACTAGCCTCAAAGTCCTGTCTCGTTTTCTTTGGCTTCCATCCCACTTCGCGGGCCAAATCCGCGCGGGTCCGCGACCGAGACGCGAAAGCTAGCTCAAGTGCGGTCGGCGGAATCTTCTCGAATTTAGTTATCGCTTCCTCAAGCGAGAGTTCCTGCACCTGGTCCGATTTGAGATATCCCAGTGCTCGCCCTTCCTTTGCAACGCGCTCCGAGATTTCGCGCCAAGAGTGATGCCCTGTCTCGTTAAAGTACATGCCCTTCTTGTTAGAGGGCAACTCGTCTCCGACGAGCAGGCGAGCAAGGACGACCTCGTACAGATCGGCCAAGTCGCTGATGTGGACGTGGTCCCATTCTGCCTTGCCTGAACCCAGGACAGATGTAAATCCGTCGCACCGCGCGGCGCGTATGATGGTGTCGATCTGGATTGATGTACGATTGAAAAGACCGCTGCCCAGCCCGTAGATGGTCGGCGACATGAGGATGTACGTTTTGACGTTAGCAGCCTCGCCCTTGTCGAAGACGAACAGGTCAGTAGTGCGCTGGTGATACGGTTGTCGGTCCTCGCGGTAGCGTTCGTAGACGTAAATGTCCTCTTTGTCGGACAAGATACGGGTCTCGGCAATGGTACCGTTAATAGGGAGCTCACCCAGGCTCGAGGTACCAGAAGTCTACGCCTGTCAGGGTCTTGGATTAATGGGAAGTGGATGACGGACATGAATCAGATGGGTTTCCTTGCCAGTCTCTTTCTTACGGTCTGCTAGGCCCAGGATCAAAGCCTCGGCTGCCGGCGAGTGAGATGCGTTGGCGGTGTTGATGACCACGTCGTGCTTTCCAGCGATGTCCCTCAAGAGAGCCGTGTCATCAAGGCCACTGAAGACAATGGCGTTGACACCCCTGACTCTAAGGACGTCGGCTTGGCCCTGCTTGCGGACCAGTGCTGATATCTGGCTCGTCTTGATGTTGGTGTCTGTGGACTGTAGCAAGGTTGCCAAGACGGAGCCACCGCTGAAAGAGTGTCAGTGAGTACCGGGTCTGGTGCCAACGAGTGACGAGACGTACATGTACCCAGTGGCACCCGTGATAAGAATCTTCGCTGCAGTCATGACGATGGCAGTGGTGTACGATATTCGTGTAAGACGCTTATAGGGGTCTGGACAGCCTCTGCGTGTGCCTGACTGACTTGGCAGCAAAGAGTTTTGCAAAGTGCGGCAAATGTGCTTTTTATATTGCTTACCCTGCATCTGACTTACATCAGTGGCAAGCTCTGGAACTCGGTACGCCGGTCTCCCACATCATCGAGCCAGTGACGTTATAATGCGGCCAAAGGTGCTCGTTGCGAGTTACCTTCCACGCACGGTGTGGGAACTGCTGATGAAGCGCGGTTTACACAGTGCTTCCTAGCTTGGGTGAGTCGGATTCACCGGAGTTAAACGCCGGACACCCTACACCCTTCCTCACCATTCCAGGTCTGATTGGACTTGTCTCGTCTGGCATTCGTTTACTCATAGTCCATCGGGTTTCTTCTGGCTCGGACTTGGATGACAGAAAGCGCCACTACCGGGCTCGCAGCGGCCCTCGCACAGAAGCCCTGCTTGAATTGCCGCAGTGAGCCAACTCCGCGCAGATCGTTTATGGTACACCGAGCACAAGAACTGACAATGCCCAGGCCGCAAGATTGCCTGTGATAGATCCTTGCCAACGTGTACCACCTGTGCAAAACGAAACAAGGTATGCCCGGGCTACGCCGTCAACCTTTCCTGGCCTCGTGCTGGGGATAGACGCCGGGCAACCGTGGCCAACGTGCGAAGCCACGCAGCTCCCGGTGCAGTTGCGTTTCTCAACACCTCCACCTGGGATGTTAGTCTATATCTGGACACTATAGGGACAAAGCCGCACCGTCAGTTGCTTGGGTCCACCACGTTTAGTAGATCCTTCATGCTTAACCTAGCTTCGACAGACCATCTTCGCATTTGGCAAATGCCAAGCCCGAGGCCTGCATTACAGACACCTCGATTTGGGACGGAAATGACCTCTACTCGTGAGTCTATAGAGCTCTAGCTCAAGTTTAGCTCTATGCTGAAAAGCTGGCACGCCAGAGTACTCCGCTGCCATGCAGATGGTCACCTCTCAGGGAGATCTTCGCCAGGACATTTGCAAACTCCTGTATCGCATGTCGCTGGGTGATGAAACGGCCCCGTCTCTCGCCGTCCGTCACTCCATGAACGCCATCTCCTATCTCCATTTGAAGAACTCGACCAAGTCTATTCAGCATCACACGATGGCAGTTGCGGCCTTGCGGCAGACTATCAGTCAAATATTGGACTCCAAGGCGAGATCCCAGGCCATTGCAGCAAGCATGCTCCTAAGCATATACGAGGCAAGACGTGCATTTCAACTTCGGTCTCACTTGCTAATAATATTATCAGGCCGTCAACCAGCCTGGAACGGCAAGGGATTGGTCAATCTACTTCGACGGCTGTCTCTTGATTTTCGAATCAGGACAACAAACGCATGTCTCCAACGAAGGCGATGGTGCAACCCTACTGGACTGGGTCATCTACTACAATGTCTTCTACAAGCTTAGTATAGCTCACTGGTCGCACCGCACAGAGAGGCAGGAAGTGATTGCCAACCGCGAGATGGCTATAAGCCAGGCCACCTTCCACCCTCGTCGACATATCGTGGGTTTATTGTGTAGCTTATTGAGAAGTAGGTCGGATGCTGATTCATATCCAGATACAAAGCACCCTCGGCTGCTCATTAGAGCTTCTCGGGCTCTTGAGCCAAGCTGTCGACCTAGTTCGGAATCGTCAAGACCCGGAGCTTCTCTCCCCAGACCATCGGCAAGTCATTGACAGACTTCAGCATCGGGTGGAGCTTATCGACCAGCAACTCTGCAGCGGCATGGACATTGAAGAATATCACGGCCCCGGAACAAAGGAGCACTATACTGCGGTTGCCCGAATATTCCAGCTCGCAGTCGTCATCTACTTGGATCGCGTGGTACGGAGCTCCCCGGTCTCTTCTCTCGTCTCTCGAAACGCTGCCAAGGAAGCGTTTGAAATACTGCGGGATCTCGGGGTCTGCGAACGACCTTTCCCGATGCTCATTCTTTCACTGCAGGCCGAGGAGGACTCCGAACGCGTGATGGTGTTCGAGGCCATGCGGAATTCAAAGAGAAAGAGGGCTCTCAGCAATCTCGATCTCACGGAACAGATGGTGCAACGCATATGGGCCCAGCAGGATTTGCACAGTGATGGAAGTGCAGATGCGCTCCTTGTTATCAACGCTATTTTCAGTGCATTCAAGACACCGCCATGCTTAGCCTAGCTTGGAATGTGATATGGAGTCCCCGGGCCCTCATCTCATAAATGGCTTCTCTAGAGTGCGTAGCAGGATAGCCCGTTCATTGCCCGTCCGTCTCATATCCCATCCCTCTCCTCCACCAAGCTCCCAATCCTCTGGCCTGCATCTCCTTTGCAAACTCCGTCACCGACTCCGTCTCATCGAACCCCGTTGCCCTCGGCAGGCTCCCGGTTCCATCCTTGTCCCTTACCCCCTTCACGTCCCCCTTCGAAACGACAGGCGCCGGTCCCGGTCGCACGGCGCACCGGAAGTCTTTGTACCGCAGCGCTTGCACCGCGGCAACCCACCCCTCGAGCCCGGCCTTGTCGCGCGACTCGCCGAACATGATGCCGGGCGACCCGCCACTTCGGATGAGCACCCAGTCTACGTTGAGCTGGCTTGCGGCGCGCCGCACGCGCTGGACCTTCTTGCGCGAGGTGATGTGGTGTGTCCGGATGAGGCAGTTGAACAGAGTTGGCGTCCGGGACATGGCTTTGAGGAGGATGGATGTGTACGAATCCCTTCGTGATGCCATCATATCAAATTTCATTAGCGAAGCCGCGAGCACGGCCGGTTTAACATTTTACCCGGAATCCTTATCCTGATGCATTTCCCTCGCTACAAACACACCTTCATGCAAATCATGACCGACCAACAACTCCGCTTGGCAACTCCAATCCTACAGGCAACCCCTTGACAAACTCTTCAGAATAGGCAATACCTCGTCTGCTGGCGATCTGTTCCTTGACATCTTGATGCATGTCGTACCTGAAGGTTCGGTTAGTACTCCGGATTGCAAAATTAATCATTTAGGGGAACCGACGCATTCATTTCCTCGATGGTAAGCTTGTTTTTCTCATCCTCAACCTTGTACGTGGTGGTGTCCTTGTTATTCGAGAAGCCTAGACATGTTAGTGTCTCACGGCTCGAAAGAACACGGAAGGGAAGGCTTACCAATTCTCTCGTTGATGTTGTACGCCGCCTTCGCCGCAGCAGACTGCACTCGCGTCGCTCGTGGAAGTCGAATGTCCTGATAGACGCCAAGAGACTCCGAGACGTTGCCGACGAAGTGATCCTTGTTGAAGATGATGCCCAGAGCGGCGGCATCCTCGATCGCCATGCAGGCACCCTGACTTTGATGGGGCATCATCTACTTCATTGTCAGTCTCATAACTTCCCGTCAAGACTGCAGCATGCGTACCGGATGGCCGGCATCTCCCAAAAGGCAAACCATGCTCTTCTGAATATATGGGTAGGGCTCACTGTAATGTCGACATCAGCTGAATCCTTGGTCAAGTGGCGAACGAATACTCACTGCACCCATAATCGCCACGGCTGAATCTCCCTGCTGATGGCAAGGTGCGCAAGCACCTGCTTGTCAAGGCCCGGGTACGGAGCGAGGAGCTCCTCGACAGGGCGATCTTCCGCGCCCCAGCTCTGGTTGATGTAGTCCCCAGCCTCGCGCGGGAAGAAGCAGTAGTATGAAAGCAGCTTGCCGCCGTTGCAGGGCGACAGCACAATCTTGTCCCACTTACCCTCCTGGCCGCCCCAGTACTCCAAGGCGGAGTCTTCCGAGTAGTCAACCAGGCCAGCCCTGACGGCGTCCTCGGTCAAGACGTTGGCGTGGAGGCAGCTGGAGTCGGAAGGCTTCTTTGCGGGGTGGACGCCCAGGATCCCGCGAACGGCGGATCCAATACCGTCGGCACCAACGATGAGTTCGTGCTTCGCGGTGGTGCCATTCTCGAAGGTGATTAGACCATTCTCAAGATCAATGGCTTGGCACTAGGGTGAGGGTAAGCTATCTAGCGAGTTGGGCTCAAATACGAGGCGACTTACCTTGTAGTTGACAAGCAGCACTGCCGGGGTTCCTTCGCCCTCCTCTCCCAGAGCAGTATCTTTGAGCATAGCATGCATGTACTGACGATGGAACATATTGTAGACGTACCCCCAGCGCTTCTCGTAGTCGTCCAAGTCGTACACGCTGACGGGCTCTCCGGTCTTCCAGTCCCGGTTGATGAGCTTCTTCAGCACCACAGGGTCGCCCCTTGCCACGTCGACGCCCCATTCATGCAGCCAGCGCGTCCCGTTGGCGGCGCAAGACACCGAGGCGCCAACTTCACCAACAAAGTCGTGCTTCTCGTAGATGGTGACCAGGTGGCCGGCGCGGCGAAGGGCGATGGCCACCGACATGCCGCCAATGCCGCCACCAACGACACCGACCTTGAGCTGGCGCCATCCGGGAGTTGGTAGAGAGCCCATGACGTCGGTTGGTCTCGAGTACGTCGTCGCGGTTGAGCTTACTTACGACGCTCTTGATGGATGGTTGGACTTGTGAAGCTACTCGAACAAACGCCAAACTACGATGCCTCGTTTCCAACTTATCTATCTCAACGTCTGACACCCATGATGCCCGCGTGCCGTCACGATCCGCACCCTTACAGCGGGCAATTTGCGTAGGTGGTGGCCGCCCGACGAATCAAGTCACGATCCGCTCCCAAAGTTGATAGCGAGATGGCGTGGCGGGATCGGAATGTCGGATAGCGGCGTGCACTACCCGCGGATAGTCGGAAGATGATAACGGAACTTCGGATAGAGATATTTGAGGCTCTTCCTATCGGAGTAACGTCTTTTGCGAATTCTCAACATCGTTCTGGTGTAATCCCAGGCAAAAAGATTCAGGAGTAGAAATAACCGTCATCTCAGCCCGTAGCTCATGGTGGGAATTTGCCCTCGCCTCTTCGAATGCATCACTCTGGATAAGATCCGCCCACTCGGCATTCACACAATCATGCATCGAGTTGTTGCATGCTTGTAATTATTTGCTTCATTTTCTAGCTGACATGCTTCAGTCAACCAGAAAACTCCGAGGGCCCACGAAAGGGAAATTGTCCCACTGCGATAGATCCAGCGAATCCCACCCCGAAAGAAAATCGCCATCAAAATCAGCAAAAGTTGGTTCTTGAAAGCCGGCCCAACCACTGCTCTCTTCGTTCAACCCCACGACATCTTTCCAGGTAGAGTGTCCACTCTCGTCGGGAATCATGGCCAAAGCCGACGAGCCTTCCGCTTCCTGATTGAGCGTAAACAATCGTCCTACGTACTTGTTGCGCCCGCGCGTTGTCAACCTTCTCCGCGGCGTCTCGATTGCGCTCAGTAGGAGCCCCAGGATCTCGGAGTAGTGTGCTGCTTGGGGGCTCTGGACAGCCAAGCCCTCGAGGATTTCCTTGGCGCTGCGCAACCCTTTTTCGACTTCGTAGTCCGAGTTGCGCTCAGAAACCATGACGAAACCAAGAATGAGGCCGGTGGCGAAAAGCAATGCCCTATTGAACAGCACGGTCAGCTTCAATCTCGACTAGAATCGTATGGAACAGCTTACTTCATAATGCACATGTTGCCTAAAAGAAGGCCAGATCGATGCGCATCCATACACGTCTGTATCAGATAGAGTGCTGCATCTAAGCAAGCAGATGCCATTTGGGAAGAGGATGAGCCTTCAGGTGTGGGCCGAGACGTCAGATATGATATCAAGACAGGCCGTGTTACCAGCGTTACGGCGAAATAATACAGACAAGAAACATGGACGTTTCGAATCGTTTCGGCTTGTGTCCTTGCAGTACCAGATCCTGGAGACTCATTCTTCAGGTACTCCGGAAGGGTTCGACTCCACCTGTCGATGTCTTCCAGCAGGCGTTCTGCGGCAGCATGAGCCACGGCTTCTTTTCCATAGAGCTGGTAGGCGGCCTCGTTGATGATAGTGCTAATCCTGTAGGAAGCGACGAGGCAAACGGTATCCGGGTCCGTGGAAATGCCTGGACATCCCAACATGTCGCGGTCTACCTCAAATCGCAACGAGAGAGTTGCTGGCGGACGTCCGAGAATTGCGCTGACCAGCATATCGAGAATACAGAGGCTCATCCAGACACGCAATCTGAGTACAGAAGAAGCTTTAGCCTTGTCGGCGAGAAAAGACGGGTTCGGGATATTTACCTGAACTTGTCGTCCTGCTTATTCAGATCTGGGTACGAGTCTTGACGGTGTAAGCCCAAGGCGACGGCCGCCCGCGTAGCAATTCCCAGGTAGAGAAACGCCGTGTTTCGCCGACAGTGCCCCAGCATGTAAAATGTCATGAGTATGAAGGCCCTGACCATGTCGATGTCTGGGTCTTGGAGCATGGCAGCGAAAGTGCGACGCTGTGCGCGCTGGAAGCATTGCTGGCCCACGTCCTGAGCAGCGCTTGGGGATTTGCATTGTGCGCCAATGCCGATGACGAGATCAAGCATGGTAAGACTGCCGTCGTTGGCGACGTGTGACTGCGTGTGTGATGGATCGAGTATGGACTCAACTTCGGAGGGGGCAAGAAGGTCGAGAAACCCGCCAGTCTGATCGTTGGTGAGCGACAACCCATACGTCAAGGGGAGGGATGGGGTCGTACAGCTGCGCGATAAGCGTTGTAGTAGAGTATTACATTCTCCTTTCCAAGACGTCCGGGGTCTAGGGAAGATGAAGTAGTCGTGCCGTCGGAAGTGGTAGGCGCCGTTTCTAGCATGTTTTGGCTTTTGTCGTTGCGAGTGAACTGCGACGGGCCAATCTGATCCTCTACCGTGTCCCGTATGAATTGGAGAAATGAGATGGAGGCGGCCTCTCCGATAAAGACTATTCTCGTCTCAAAACAAAGAGCTTCAAGGTAGGAGATGGTGCATCTCATGCTTGATGAAGTGTCCAGTCCCCCTGGGAGGGCAAACACAGATGAGATGGGCCGTTGACGTACCTCTATTTCCGCGTAGATTTAACAGCATCCGAGCATGAGGATCAGGCGCAGATGACGGCTTCCGTGTGCTTGAAGCGGCATTGCTCTGAGCCGCATCGGGACTATCGACCCTCGACTCCGAGGGCGAGATGGGACGGTACTCTTGAGCCTCGTTGCGTGGTGAGCCCGGAGTCCACGTCGGGGAGGCGGCCGGGGGAAACGAGTCGCGTCGTTGTTCCCGGACGTCCCCGCGCGGCGGTGGACCGCTCCGTACGGGCCGAGTCTGGGCGGAGGCGGAGGCGGAGGCAGAGGTGGAGGCAGACGGGGCGACGAGCGGGCCCGTGGACGAGGCCGAAGCTGAGACTGAGGCTGGGATGGAGCTCCGAGGCGGACTGGAAGACGCGTCTGCACTGCATCTCGTCCCCCACGGCCGGTGGGTGACGCAGCAAGAGGCCTGGATCCCTCGCCTGATGCACGCGGTGCAGGGCACGCTGGCGCTGCATCGCTTCTTGGAGAGGCGACAGAAGTTGCAGGCTTCGGCAGCTCGCTGGCGCTGGCTGGGGTGGACCCTAGGCCGTGGCATCATTCACGGATGTGTGATGATGGAGGAGAAGCAAACTGACGCTTCACCCTTGGCCGTACAGCCCTTTTGCATCGGCATCGGCCTCTGACAAAAGCCTCCCGAGGACACTCTCTCGCCTATCACACGCCTTCATAGTACCTAGGTAGATACGCATCATGATGCTACCCCGTATCGTTACCCCACACTTCAACAAGTGCCAGCAGGCCACATGAGGTCTAGTCCCGCACCGTATCTCTGCATCATCAGCTAGTTCAGTTGGTATCTACAAAGTACGTGCCAGTTATCTCAAGGCTTGCGAGACGGTGCCCGACAAACCGCCCCCGGACTGTGCGGGTCCGGCACACCAAGCGCTCCGCCGGCAATCTCAGCCAGCAGGTTTGAGTCAGGAGCCGCGTCTCCTCCGAGTCATAAAGAACCCCAAGCGTGCGGTCCCCTGGAGATAAGTTACGCCCTCCTGCGACGATAGCGGGAAGCGCACCGTATAAGAGCCTACGCCCGCTTTCGCTTCGCTATGGGATTGCCTGTGATGCGAGGCTGCCGATGCCGGATGTGGGCTATCAATTGGACCCTTGCAATGACCCGAGCAGCATCACCTAGCTTACACCGTAACTGTACTCAGACAGACGTAGACTAACGATAGCGAAACGTCTATATCTTCTCAGAGATGCCCCCGTTCCCAAAGATGCCTTGTTTACAGTCCGAACCCCATTCGCATCCCAGCATCCTCTGTCCTTGCCATATTCGCCGCCCCTCGTCACGAAGAATCCAACCATGGATGCCTCGGAGAAGTGCGCCGGGCCCAAGGTGGCCCCGGACAACATCGAGCCCCATGTGATGAGCAGCAATCCTCCCAGCGAGAAGGGCGACATGTACGAAACCCACGAGGTCTTCAAGGACTCGACCGACGGCGTCAACTTCCGGACCGTCAGCTGGCAGCGCGCCACCATCATCTTCCTCAAGATCCAGTTCGCCATGAGCATTCTGAGCGTGCCCGGGGCTCTCGCCACGCTCGGGGCCGTGGGAGGAGCATTGTCCATCGTCGGGTGGGAGATACTGAATACATGTTGGTGACAGCTTCTCACCAAAATGCCGGCAACAGCTGTTGACAATGTGCTCTTAGACACCGCCGTCATCCTCGGGGACTTCCGCAACCGACATCCCGAATGCCACAGTACGTTTGCTTCTCCCCTCCGTCACGACCCCAAAGCCACGTTGAACAGGCGATGCTAACAAATCGTCCAGCTCTGGCCGACATGTGCGGACTCCTCTGGGGCCGAGTGGGCAAGGAGCTGGTGGGCGTCCAGATCCTGGTCGCCCAGGTCCTCATCACGGCTGCTGGCATCGTCTCCTGCTCGACGGCCTTCAACGCGCTCTCCGAGCACGGCGCCTGCACCGTCGTCTTCAGTTTCGTGTCGGCCGTGCTCATCACCGGCTTCTCGTCGGTCCGCACCTTTTCCCGCCTCGGGCGGCTGACGTGGTTCGGCTTCATGACCTTCTTCGTCGCCGTCTTCATCTTCGTCGTCGCCGTCACGCAGCAGGACCGCCCTGCGGCGGCGCCTCCGACGGGCGACTTCAACCTCGGCTGGGTCGCCATCGCGTCTCCGGGCTTCGTGGCGGGCATCACGGCGAGCGCCAACGTCTTCATCAGCGGCAGCGGGTCGTCGATGTATCTCCCCGTCATCTCCGAGATGCGCCGCCCGCAGGACTACCGCAAGGCCGCCCTCACCACCGGCGTGCTGGTTGGCGCCATGTACTTGACCTTCTCCCTCGTCATCTACCGCTGGTGCGGCGTCTGGCTCACGACGCCCGCCTTCGGCAGTGCCGGGACGCTCTTCAAGAAGATTTCGTACGGCATCGCCTTGCCCGGCTTGATTATCGGCGTCGGCATCTATCAGCACGTCGCTGCCAAGTACATGTTCGTACGCATCCTGCGCGACTCCCGGCACTTGCAGGAGAACACGGCCACTCACTGGCTTACCTGGCTGGGCTCGAACCTCATCCTCGGCATTCTCGGCTTCATCATTGCGGAGGCCGTCCCGATTCTCAACTACCTCCTCGGTCTGGCGGGATCGCTGTGCTTTGCGCCTTTCAGTTTGATCTTCCCGGCCTTGCTGTGGATGTACGACTTCAAATCGTACAGGACCGGAACAGGGCGCGAGAAGGTTATATACGGACTTCACATCTTCATTGTCCTGATCGGACTCTTCATGGTCATTGGCGGAACGTAAGTGCCCGATGCTCTCTCTTCCCTCTAGCGACCAAAACTAATCTGTCTTCAGGTATGGCGTGGCTGTTTCTATTAAGGACGCCTTTGACAGTGGACTAATCGGAGAGGTTTTTAGCTGTGCTGATAACTCGGGTACCATTTCGTGAACTTACTACGGGGGGGTCGATTTTAAACATAATGCTAGGAGGTGTAATTCAGTGGGCAACCAGCCAACGTACTACTATTTCTCTCATTAATACGCTCATCGCTAGGGCTCCTACCATACTGGTCGTCGCGCTGGCTATTACCATCTCGACGGTGCGCCAAAGTGCAAAGCCCCAAATTGGAAATGCGTATCTACATACAACCGCCTTCCCTATTGCATAGGAATCGTACTAATCCAACTAACCGGCTCGCGATCCGAGTGACTGACTGACTGACCGACTGACTGACTGACTGACAGGCTAGCTTGCAATCTGACCAATTGACTAGCTGGGTAGCTAAAATATAGAATTAATTAACTACCTACTACATAAATACCGAGTTAAAAATACCACTGTAGGTTTTACATTCCCTACGGACAAGGCTTACTGCTGCCTTAAGCATATAAAGAGCATTAGGGCATCAGAATGTTAGAGCGTTATGGAGTTTAGGCGTCAGGGAGTCAGGGCACAAAATAGAGCATAGGAATCGGGAATGCGGTAAAGTGAATGACACGGTAAGAAGTGTGAGTTTACAGCACGAATAGCACAACTATTTTTGACTCCACAACGCCAGGTAGTAAGTGAAACCCTGGCGGAAACAATGTACCAGCACGCAGGTGGATTCTAAGCGCCGCGAGTATCTGATCTTGATCGATGATTCAACCTTAGCTTAGGTTATAAGGAATTATCCTCTCTTTTTAGCCCTTTAGACCTCCGGGCCTTAGTTATCTTTAGGGATCAGCCCTTCAGTCTGACATCCTGTCAGGACCGTGAACCTCATCTGCACATTATGTTGATGGGAGTTTGCGTCCTGCACAGTAAGACCTACATAAGCACAAGGCGCCTTACTTTTGGTGGTCAATTAACATGCTATGTTAGCTTACCGCTAGTTATGTAAATGTCTGAATCCAGACTAGTCAGTTCTCTGACGGCTTCAGCTTGTGAAGCTTCGCGCCCCTTTTGCTTTTGTCCTTTTTGAACGTCAATTCGTGCGTCCCTGCAGCGGCAAAAATGTCCGAGAATGGGAGGTCGGCAACTGACATTATCACCTACATCGGTGTGCCATTGGCCGTGCTGGGAGGTGAGCCCCTCAACTCCCCAACTTGCTGCCAACGACTCTAAAACTCGCATCTGCAGTTCTCCCAATCCTGTACAACACCTTCGCGACCCTCGTCTCGCTGTCGCGCATAAAGCGCATGCTCCGGCGCAGCCGCTTGACCGCGCTGACCCGGAGCGACGTCGTGAACCGCGTCATCGAGATCGAGCTTCCGCGGTATGCAGTGATGCCGTTGGACCGGTTCCAGAACCGATCCGAGTATTGGACGCTCTCGCGTCATCCCAGCTCGATCCCCGGCGGAAGCTGGACGACCTTCAACTGGAGGACCAACGCAATCGGCCTCAAGACCCAGCGCGTCGAGTACGCCGACCAAGTCCGCCAGCCCCAGGTCGAAATCGCCTTCGACGAGTTGGTATGCTATCTCTTGGACTTGGGCGCTGTGCCGGATCCCCACGGCTGGAAGCTGCTGCGGTCGACGGGGCTCTGGACGCCGGTGGGTTGCTCGCTGATGATGTCTCCCGACGGGCGAGAAAAGGCGCTTAGCCTAGGCCCGTCGGACGATTCGGACGGGAACCTGTCTCTTGCCGTGGCGTGGTCGAGCTCTTGGATCACTCGAGACTACTCACACTTGCCGCCCTACTGGGTCCGGCTGCCGTCCCCGCCGCGGCAGCTGAAGAGCGCCGGACCTGGCGACGGCTCTGCAGAAGAAGAAGAGCCCAAAGTTGCTGCCTCCGAGGATGGACTAGTCAACGGCGAGTCTTCTATCAAGAGGGACGCCTCGATCGAACTGGATTCCATCAAGAACGAAGGGGGATCCGTCTCCGAGAAGAACATAACCTGTCAGATAACCATGTCTGGTATCGTCACGGCCTTGACCCAGGAGGAACACCTTCAGAGCACTGTTGGGCTCGACAGTCTCTACATTGAGCACGTTCGGGTACGGACAGGAGTCACGGACGGTGTATGGTTCGCCAGTGCCGTGACGGCTTATGGAACTTCGGATCAGACAATTCTGTGGAACTACAAGATTCCAGACGACATCTTGCTATTTGCCAGAAAGGAGACGGTGCCTTGTGGAGTCATGGTCCTCCTGAGCATGGTTGACGAATCAGAGACCCCCGAATGGGCGACAAACTACACAGACTACGGGGCCTCCCTTGACCAGTTCTCCAGAAGATGCCAGGAACAGCGCACTGCCATGGCAGCAGAAGCACAGATGACCCCAGCGCTGCGTGAGCAAGCCGTTCAAGCCAGGACGCGCAGGGAGATGGATCAGCGCATGCACGACAGCAAGTTCCCCCCTTCCGAGACTGAGTACTTGGGTTTCTGACCGAGAGCAAACAGTGCGTGACAAGTCGAGGCTTGACCAGCAGCGGCGCGACCAGCGCATGATGGAAGCGCTGCAGAGTCCGAAATGGGACTCGAAGCTGGTGGCGGAGCACACTCTTCGGTGGCTCAAGGCCCAGGGCTCGTGGAGCAAGTCCCTGACTCTGAAGGAGGTGGTGGGCTTCATGCTGCATCGCATGCTTCTCGAGGGCGAGTACGCTTCCGGCGTTTGCAGGATGTTGGACATGTGGAAGTCTTGGGCGGATATGGGAGGGATGAAGAGGACGGACTACCAAGCGATACTGGACAACAAGGCTATGTTTGCCCATGCGACCTTGTTGATCGCGTTGATCAAGGATACAGCCACCGCATTGGATGGGACACTGGCAATGGACTTGCAAGAGTGCTTGCGGATATGGAGGAAAGTCCGTCTTGGATAGTTGGGTTGGTTAATAGCCAAGAGCACTTGCTACCTGAGGAGACCAAGAATGGGCTCTAGGAACGCAGAATAGACGGGTTGCAAACAGAGGCTCCGAGGTAACAGGTTTTCAATGACTTTCCAGCAGAAATTACTCTCAACCTAGAGCCCCTTCATCCTCATCATCCCTTCAGAGCTTCCTCTTCCTCAGTTCTCCAAGGTCTTTAGTGCTCGATCCAGACTTTGGCCAGTCAACAGCTCGAAGACCTCGAGGTACTTTGCCCTAGTTTGGGCCACAATCTCGTCGGGCATCTAAGTCGGGTAGTCAGTAACCGCATTTGCTAGCACTTGACAAAGATAAAGGAACATACTACAGCACCGTCTTTTCCCTTCAGTCCATTGGACGTCAACCAGTCACGAAGGAATTGCTCTGAGGCAACAATCAGCTTCTTTCAAATTAGCACGTTTGGGAAGAATGGAGCTTGTCTTACTGTCGAAACTCTTCTGTTCGTGTCCTATGCTATACTCTGCCGCTGGCCAGAAACGAGAGCTGTCGGGGGTCCTGGTGGTATTCTGGAGTCAGTTGTCTTCTGGAGACAGGCTCAGGGCCTTTCGATGTAACTCGAGAATCGGGGACTATGTCTCAGAATCAAACAAAAGGGGAATTTCAAGTTGCTTACAGGACCTCATCAACCAAGACGACCTCGTCGGTGTCCTCATCAAGTCCTGTTGCGCCTGTCAGCGGGACCGCAAAAAAAGCGAGGTATCAATAGCTGACTTACCAAACTCAAACTTTGTGTCTGCAACAATGATGCCCCTCTCGAGCTACACGAGGTCAGTAACTGTGCTGAATGGGCTGAAAATGAAGAGCTCGAGGCGGATCCTGCCGTAATCAGATGGGCAAGGCTGCTTGAAAACGTAAACCGGTAGAGACGACGGATGCTCTTGGGCTACAATGGGAGGCTGCTTACTGCATAGGCGTGCGCGGTCTCGTAGATGGTCAAGGCCAGGCTCTCAATCCTGTCGGCGTATTTGTCGCCGACAATCTTGCGGGCCTGCTCCGGGCCAATGTTCTCGTCCTTGCCGCCCACGGGGGCCTTCGTGGAGGGCGTGTAGATGGGCCCATTGGGGAAGGCCTGGCAGTTCTGAAGCCCGGCGGGTTGCGGGAGGCCGTGGACGGTGCCCGTCTTCTCGTACTCTGCCCAGGAAGAACCCGTGATGTAGCCGCGGACGATGGCCTCGACAGGGAACACCTTGTACTTCTTGACGAGCATGGAGCGACCCCGGACACGTTGCCTCTCCTCGGGCGTGAGGACCTCGGGCGCGGGCGGGGGCGTCAACGACAGCAGGTGGTGCTTCAGGCCCGGGATCTGGGAGGGCAGGACGGCGAACAGCCAGTGGCTCGTGATCATGGTGAGGATGGCGCCCTTGTCCTGCACGCCGTTGCCCAGAACGGAGTCGTATGCCGAGATGCGGTCGGTTGCGACCAGAAGGTACGTGGCGGCGCTGACCTGGTAGATCTCTCTCACCTTGCCCTTGGCTACCAGGGGAAGAGAGGTCAGATCGATGGAGGTGACGACGGGGGACGACATGTTGGCGATGCTCCAGCGGGAGAGAGATGAGGGATGAGAATCGCGGGTTAATTATCAACTTGCAAACAGGCGCTGCGCAGAAAAAACCGAAGTTGGGCTTGCTAGTACCAATGGATGGCCAGCGTTCCACCCCGTGCTCCACTCTTTTCGGCGAGGATGGGATGTTGTACTTGATCACTCAGGTCTGTCTATGAATGAATTTGCAAAGTCTCTCGGAATGTGTGCATCGAAGCTATTGTAAGCTAAAGGCTGGGTAAGGGCCTGTTATTGCAAGGCCGAGCTTGTCGCAGGTCTCGGACTCTCGGTCTTGGAAGGTATTTCAAGACATCAATCATCAAGATGAATTCTCGACAGACCTTGACGGCATCCACCAAGCCACTATCCGGCGACCATGATAACCGTGCCTGACTAAACAGGATGGTATATCTGGGGGTGGACGATGGGTCGAATATTCATCTTAGTGTAGCCGCTGCTTGTTTATGGATTCAGCATTCTTCGAAGCTTTGAGTCCTCCAGAGGGTCGAGCCAGATGCGCCAGTGGTTTGACTCGGCAACATTAATTCAAGCCGCCTAGATGTTCTGTGAGTAGAGGCAGTTTGGGTTAATTTGAAGAACCTCTGGCCACTTAAAAGCAGCAAATCTTCAGTCACCAACCAAGTACCCTTGATAATGGAGTTGATGCTATTTTTAGGCCTCTATAACACCTCAATTAAGTCGAGTCCCTACTGGGCGCCGGTCCAAGTAGAGTTGGGGGATGTTCAACTATCATAATCAAATTTTACTACTTCACAATGGTCAGACATCGTCAAAAGTCCATACTCTCTCTTATCAACCAGGTGACTACCAAACCAAGCGACCGCCTGGCAAAAGGCCTGCTCCTTGGCAAACCGCTGCACCTTGACGCCCGGATCACCGCGGACGGCGAAACCGTGCTCCACGCCGGAGAACAGGTTGATCTGGTAGTCCTGCTTGGTCTCGACGAGAATCCTCTCCGACTCGTGGCGCTTCTCGACGGGGAAGATGGAATCCGTCTCCGCTGCCGCGACGGACAGCGGCCCGGTTATGGCAGCGAGCTCCTCGGACTCCACAAACGACGGGTGGGCGACGAAGCCGCACTCGATGCCGTCTCTGTAGTGGCGGACGACGTACTGAGGGTTTTTGTCAGCCTGTGCCGTGCAGGTTGCGAATTGCAAGCTTCGCTGACCTTGGCGCCGAAGCAGTATCCAGCAGCGCCGATGCGTTTGACTCCAGTGTCGCGCAAGTACTTGATTCCAGAAACAACGACAGGGTCGATAAACTCCTTTGTATGCGGGTCATCGCCGCCAGAGCCCTTCGCCAACCAGCCCATGATGTCAAACCCGCCCGGCATGTCAAGGGGTGCCGGGTCGCCGTTGAACAGGTCCAAGATGAGACAAGTGTATCCTTCTGCCGCAAACGCGTCGGCCATGAGCTGGCTGTTCTGTCAGATGCCGATGATGTCCGGCAGGTACAGGATCCCAACACCGTCGTGGGCTTTGGACGCGGGAGGAGTAGCCAGATAGGCCTGGATCCCATTTTCAATCGTGATTAGACTGCCTCTCGGATTGCCCCTATTTTTGTTGCGCGTGAGTGGGTTGTCTCTACGAACTATCTAGGGTTATTAGCAACAGCAGCGTAATTTGAGCTGTAATTATTATCCATTGAGACTATGATAACGTATATTAATTTAAGCTGCCAGACCGATACAACTCAGTCACATATTAATAGAGATTTTTAGACGGGCTAGCCATCAGAGTTGATCAGCTTGTCTTATTAGCTTCCTTATTCCTGTGGCTCAGATACGAGTCGTCTCCAGTCTCACGGCATGGCATTCTTCAAATATTCATTAACACACCCGCAGGCTTGGGCGTTTGAGGTTCCGCCTGTCCCGGAGAGCCTGTCCCGGAGATGGCTTTCAGCTCATGCACTCTAAGAGTGTTGAGGCGGTTTCATCTCAGCCCAGGGCCAATAAGATGTTGATGCCCCTGGAACTTACATGCTGTGATTCTACCTCGTCACGTCTTGTACCACCCACCAAGATGACTTCCCTTTGCTTATCCCGCCTATCCCATGGTCCATTGCCAGCCAAGAGACTGGGAAATCATCAAGAGGCGGCGTGATTATTGCCCGCGTGAGCGAGAGTATTACGATCAGACTCTTAGCATGGGCTTTTAAGCTGGGAGTGCCCCTCGGTGCTCGCTGTTTGTTGCTTTCTCACACTGCATTGATAGTAGCATCTCCCTCACTTATACACCAACTCCTCTAACTACTGCGAAAGACCAAGTCTTGCGACAATGGTTCGCCATCTCCCTCTCTTCGCGGCCTCTCTGCTTCTCTTCCAGGCTTCTGCCAAGGCTGCTGATGCAGTCACCATCTCCGAGGCCATCAACAGGCCTGGCCATACTTGTATCAGCAAATGTCTGTACTACACCTTCATCGCCGATATGGGTGTCGCCATGGGCTGTGGCTCCCCGTACGACAATGACTGCTACTGCGCGACCGCGACTGCGTCTGCATCCGCCGCAGACAGCTTCATGTCTAAGTGCGCATCGTCGCTATGTGAAAGGGGGGACTACAGTCTAGACCTCAGCTCCATACAGTCCTTCTATGGATCGTACTGCATGGGCGCCGGATTCACACAACCCGGCGCCACGGACTGGTACAGCCCCGCTGAGGCAACTTCAGAGTCGGACTCTGCGACCAGCGGTAGGGACGGCGACAGCAGTGACGCAGAACCCAGCAAGACTGACTCTGGTGCCGCGGAGACGGCGACGCTGTTGACCATTGTCACCCAGACCACCGAGGGGGATGCCGGGACCACCCAGTCGCAGGGTAAGTTCCTGCTTCTTATGGCGATGGTGCCTTTACTGCTGCTCCAGGTACTGTGCCTGTGTCTGTGGTGGTGACGAGAGATGCTGACTAGCGGTGATTCTAGTAACCATCCACGCGACGTCGACCTTGCTCGTGAACTCGGATGGATCCCCCGCGAGCCTCGACGTTGACGACTCGGGCGATGACTCCTCCGTGAAGATTGGCGTAGGCGTTGCGGTCCCAGTGGCGGCTATACTGGGCTTTGCTCTGGGGTGGTGGTTCTGGGGGAGAAGACGCCGCAATACGAAGTTTGCTCCGAGCACCCAGCCGTCCGAGGAGGCCGGCACAAGTGAAACGGCAACTAGTCGACTCTCAATGAGCGTCGCTCCCATTGCCCGGAAGCCCGTCAGCTGCTCCGTCATCTCTCCCGTCTCTCCCATCTCAAAGACCAACGAGCTCTCTGGCGACGGCCTCCAGCGCGAACTTGGCGGCCGGGAGACCCAGCCCTTTCCTCATGTCACGCCAAGTCCCCCTATCGCGGTCGCAGGACAACACGAGGTCAACGGCGATGGTGCCTGGCGCCCGGAGGCTGATGAACATGACGACGCATGTGCGGAGGTTCCTGGAGAGGGGCGGCCGCCTGAGCTTCCTGGGCAGTCGCAGAGTCCTCCGCCTATTTACACGCATGCGGCGCCGGTCCAGCGGTGGGAATTGCCTGACAACTCGCGTCAATGAGTCCGTCGTTATCGTCCGTATACTCCTTAAATTAATATATGTTACTGTTGGTGGGTGACCACCTATAGTAGATATGACCTGCCCAAGAGCAAGATGCCTTGACTTTTGGTGTAGCGGTCATTGACAGTTACAGTAGTAGCTGATCAATTCTGATGGCTAGCAGACAAGACACCTTAGAGGAGCGCTGTAGACTACTTCCGAGTTACTCGATTTCTTCGACGATAACCTCATAAGGAAGGGTTTGTGGCCAGTGAGGCAATCTAGAAGATGCCGAGATGGGCGGATGAGCGTCAAGGGGCAACACGGCTGTAGGTAAAGGCAAGTGGCTGCTGCCCGCCCTGCTGCCAGGCGCTGAAGAAGCGCTGAGAGCCAGCGAGGCTCAGCCAAGCGTTTGCAGATGCCGTGTTGCCGCATCACTGCGGCGCTTGGGGTAATTAATGAATCAATGGTACTTCGTACTTGGCGAAGCGGGAACAAGAAACAAAGGTGCAACGGTCAATGCCAGGGCGAAGCAATGCATCTTCCCTGTGGCAACGGACAGGCGGGGTGAGCCGTCTCCGTCTGGACTGTGTCGGCTTGCATGACAGGATCCGAGGCGGGATGCTACCCACAAGCTGACAGCTGTGATACGTGAAATGAGATGACAGAATTGCACCGAGCTAGAGATAATAGTCTGCAAAGTAGATACTCCGTACCCAGATAAGACTTACCGAGGAGAGCAACGATGGAGACGGAAGAAGATATGAGCATGATCGCACAACGGTGGCGCAGCAGTTGTCCGAGCCATTAACTCGTGCAGCAATGCAGCCTCGCTCCGTCGCTTGTGGATATTTTTGGTGATTGATGATGGCAGGATTGTCCACTGGGGCGATTGGCGAACTGCCAGAACGCCTTGCCTGACTTGAAGCAGCTGGCGGAGTGCCTTGGCTGGACGCGGCTAGCCTGGAAGCCTGGCGGGGGCTGGCTGGGCCGTGGGCTATTGCAGCTTCTAATAAGTTCTGGGGGCGGCTGAGATGGATGAGATGGCTGATGCTGGTGGGAAGGGGGAAGCAATATTACGGCTGAAGCCCTCTTCCCCCTCTCCCTCTCGCTCTCCCTCTCCCTGATCTTCTTCTCACGTTCATCCCCATCTTCGCGCTCATTGACGACAGGGATCGTTGCCCCGTAACAAGTTCATCAATCCCCCGCGGCACCGATACCCCCGTACTGCGAAGACCCTCTGCCGACCGAGCGACGTCACACTCACCCGCCAACGGGCAAATCCTCCTTTGATCATCCGAGCCAGCGTCTGAAACAGGGAGCCCGTGCCATTTATTACCAACATCCCTGATTGTCCAGGTTCCCTTCCCACCGACCTCCGCTCCCACGCCCCCCACACAGAAGCCAGGCACTTCGTATAGGGCCAGTGAGCTGGGCTGCTGGAGGGAGCCACTGAGCTACCTAGCTAACCCCCCAAACCCAAGCGCCAATCCCCGAGCGCAGACGCCGCCGTCGTCTGTAACATTTTCATCAGCTTGAAACTGCAACTCTTCCCTTCGTCCTACAAACAAGCCACCCTCACCACCCTCTCGCTTTCTATTCTTCCTCGCCGCGCCGCTGCTTCTCCCGCCATTGTCTCGGACCCCGTGCCGTTTTCTCTGATTTAGCCGCGCGCAACGCTAGCTCCTTTGATCCAAGTCTGCCGTGAAACATCGAGGCATCGCTGTTCTCTGTTCTCTGTCCCTCCAACCTTCGGCGCGACGTCAACAACGCTAGATACGACGGTGCTGGCCCCCTGCTCCCGGCAACCTGGCAACCACCGAGCGCACTTCTTCGAAACTCGGAACCTCGACATTCAGCGACGCTTGAGCCTGCGCCAACCACATTCCATTCGTTGAGCCTGCGCCTTTGGGTGCGCATGAACTCTAGCAGCCATGTCGTATAATCGCTTAGGCAAGTCTTTTATACCCCCCTCGTGACTCTCTTCCTTCGTCATCTGCCCCCTCCACTGGTGAACACAAACCCCTGGTTGTTTGGCTTTGCGACGTTCGCTTTCTTTGTTTCCAAGAGGCGCAGTTTTGCCTCTTCGTCGCTCTTGTTCCTCTCCCGCAGTTCAATCCCAGCGCAAGGAACGCTGGTCATAAGTTCAGCCAGGCCCGCGATATATATATATATGTGTTGCGTGGGCGACGCGAACCATTGTGGCGGAGTTTCCAGACCACGAACCACCTACCTGCTTTCCTCCACCACCGATCGAACTTGCCTCCGATTCCAATCGAGATCTAACCTCCAACTTGAGCAGACGACGACTACTACAACGACCCGATGGACCAGCGTCGAGCCCTACCCAGGACTCCCTCGCCGGGGAATCCGCTCCAACACGGCTACCAGCTCGACGACAATCCCTACGATCACCAGCAGCACTCGCAGTCGCACCTCGACATGCCTCCTGCACCCGATCCCCACAGACTCGGCACTCCCAGTGACCACCTGAACCTCAATGCGGCAGTGCGTACATGCCTTCCCGAGCCTGCGCCGCAGACCTTGCGCCATCACCCGGTGCAACAAAAAGTGGAATTAGCTAACAAGGCCTTGCAGCACTCCGTCGATAACCTCTCCGGCTATGGCCCCAGCGATTATTCGGTGAACCCCGAGGCGCACCACGATGGCTACTACAGCCAGCCCTACGAGCCAAACCCCCAGGAAGGGTACGAGCAGGGCTACGATTACGATGATCGCCGCCCGATGTTGGCGCACCAAGACTCCGATGCGCCCACGGAGCAATACCAGGACCAGCCAGGACAGCCTCCGCAGGGTGGAGGCATCAAGCGATGGAAGACAGTCAAGCAGGTCCTGCTCTACAGAGGTAACCTTGTTCTTGACTGCCCAGTCCCCCCCGTTTTGCTCCAGCAAAACCCCCACGGCGAGCGCGACGAGTTTACCCACATGCGATATACGGCTGCCACCTGCGACCCCAACAACTTCTACGAGGAAAACTTCACTCTGCGACAAAAGCTCTTCAGCAAGCCCCGCCACACCGAGTTATTCATCGTCGTCACCATGTACAACGAAGACGACATCCTTTTCGCTCGGACTATGATTGGTGTCTTCAAGAACGTCGAATATATGTGCAATCGCCCCAACAGCAAGACCTGGGGCAAGGATGCCTGGAAGAAGATCGTGGTGTGTGTCGTCAGCGATGGTCGTGGCAAGATCAACCCCAGGACGAGGGCTCTATTGGCCGGTATGGGCGTCTATCAGGAGGGCATTGCCAAACAAAAGGTTAACGACAAGGACGTGACGGCCCACATTTACGAATACACTACGCAAACCCACCTGCAGCTCAAGAATGACGTGGTCTCGCTCGTCCACCGACGTCAACCTGTTCAGATACTCTTCTGTCTCAAGGAGAAGAACGCCAAGAAGATCAACTCGCACAGATGGTTCTTCTCAGCCTTTGGCCGGGTTCTTGACCCCAACATTTGCGTCCTCCTCGACGCTGGTACCCGCCCCGGCGGCAACTCCATCTATCATCTCTGGAAGGCGTTTGACTTGGAGCCAATGTGCGGCGGTACTTGTGGCGAAATCAAGGCCATGCTGGGTAAAGGTGGAAAGTACCTGTTGAACCCCATTGTCGCTGCGCAGAACTTCGAGTACAAGATGAGCAACATCCTCGATAAGCCACTGGAGTCCGCCTTTGGTTTCATCTCCGTCTTGCCTGGTGCCTTTTCTGCGTACCGGTACGTCGCCTTGCAAAACGACAAGAACGGAAAAGGACCCTTGGAGAAGTATTTCCTGGGTGAGACGCTCCACGGCGGAGGCGAGGCCGGTCTCTTCGAATCCAACATGTACCTGGCCGAAGATCGTATTCTCTGCTTCGAACTGGTCACCAAGAGGAACTGTCACTGGATCTTGCAATACGTCAAGTCTGCCACCGGCGAGACTGATGTGCCCGATACGGTAACGGAGCTGATCCTCCAGCGACGTCGCTGGCTGAACGGTTCCTTCTTCGCTGCAATCTACGCCATCGTTCACTTCTACGACTTTTTCCGTTCCGATCACACCTTTCTGCGAAAGTTTGCCTTCTTCATTGAATTCGTCTTCAACACTATCAACATGATCTTTGCGTGGTTTGCCATTGGTAACTTCTTCCTGGTATTCAAGATTCTGACGACGAGCTTGGGCGACGATGATCTCCTCGGTAGGACTGGAGAAATCCTGGGTGTCGTCTTCACTTGGCTTTATGGCGTCTTCCTAATTACCTGCTTTGTTCTCTCCTTGGGAAACCGGCCTGGTGGGTCTGGAAAGCTCTATCTTACCATGGTCTACTTTTGGGCGGTGCTCATGGTGTAAGGATACCTGAATCCCTCTTATTAGAAGCATACGCTAACATCTTACAGATATCTCTTGTTCGCTGCCATTTTCATCTCGGTCAAGGCCATCATCACTGATGTGAATGATTCCGATGGCTTCAGCATCAGCCAACTTTTTAAGAACCAAGTTTTCTACACACTGATCATCTCCGTCATGTCAACCTTCGGTATCTGGCTTATTGCGTCTATCCTCATGTTCGACCCCTGGCACATGGTCACATCCTTGGGCCAATACATGCTCTTGACTCCAACCTTTACCAACGTTCTTAATGTGTACGCCTTCTGCAATACACATGACGTTTCGTGGGGCACCAAAGGTGACGACAAGGTTGAGAAGCTACCCTCGGTCAGCACCAAGGATGGACAGGGTAAAACGGATCTGCCCGACGAAGGCGACCTCAATGCACAGTACCAGCGAGAGGTTACCGTGTTCGCCACCAAGCACGTTGAACCCAAAACCGAGCCCACGCCCGCTCAACTGCAAGAAAAACAGATGGACTACTACAGGGGTGTTCGAACTGGTGTGGTCCTCGTCTGGATGGTTACCAATTTCGCACTCGCGGCAGTGGTCTTGAGCTCTGCGGGCCTGGATAAGATCACTCCCGGCACGAGCAAAGACGACCAGGAGCTTGCCCGCTCCAACATCTACATGGCCATCGTCTTGTGGAGCGTGGCGTTTCTCAGCACCTTTAAGTTTCTCGGCGCCATGTGGTTTCTGATCGTTCGCATGTTCCGCGGTGTCTAAGCATGCACAATGACCGCCTGTCCAGCGCTCATGCGAGAGACAGACGTGGCTTGTATTCTTTCGGCTTATACCCAGTTTATGAATAGTGTTCAGGAGGAGACTGGAAGCTGTTTTATGTGCTGTTGGATCTGCATTTTCGGGTGCTCGGCTGTGGTGTTGCAGCTTCATGTTGATCAAGTATTGTTTGGATGTAGCCCTACAAGGTTAGGGGGCGGCGTTTAGGATGATGAAGGGTTTGGGTCCCCATACGTATGCATGTTAGGACAAGGAGTAGAACAATTCTAACCTTGATTTCCAGCTGTCGCCTCCTGATTACCATGCGATGTGAGACAAAGTTGGTCGATTAGGTCACAGAATGCTACAAGCTACCTTTGTACTCGAGGTCTGTCTCTCGTACACTAAAACTAAACATCTCGTTGGACTCGGTAGAGTTCTTCTCCCGCATTTTGTTCGCCGTCTCTGCTCCTGCAACGGGGACTTGGTATTGGAACTGCCTCCCTGCGGCCGCAACCCGGCCATCTGGAAGGGGGTAAGGGAAATGCAAAAACTCGGGTAAAAGCCCCAGCTGTCGAAGAACGCTCCCTTGATCCCATGCAATATGCTCGTGGTACAGGCGGTCTCCTCGTACGTTGACTACCGCGGTCATGGGCACTTCAACGTACTTTCCTGTAGGAGGGATCCCAGGAACTCTGCATGGAACGTTTGTCAGCAGGAGGCCGGTGAGATTTTTGCGTTCTGACGGAGACTTACAGCCAGTCGACGGCTTTGCTGTGGGTGAACTTGTAAATGAACTCGTCTATGACGCGGTCGATGCCGATGGTTCGGCTCGTCAGCTCAAGCTCCGTGTCGTCGGGGTTTTGGAAGATGAAGTGGTGGCGATAGAAGCTGCTTAGCCGTTCGCGGCCGATACCCCCAGTCATCTGATAGGTAAGACATGAGTCTCAAGACCAAACACGCCAAGGAGCCAAGGGGGACTTGCCGTGGGTATGTGATTCACATAGGGCTCCTGGACCATGGTGGCCATGGTGTGCCCAACAGAGCGGTCGGTAAACTCATAGTGAGTGTGCTCGTCCCAGAGCGCTTCCAAGTCGAAGAAAGGTCCCCCGACTAGGGGCTTGAGGAACGTCAAATTCCGCGTGTGGGAGACTGCCTCGGCGGAATAGTTGAACTCGCTCGCAAAGGGCGTGGCGAACTCGAAGGATGCGAGAGAAGGGTAGAAGTACTCGGCGAACTGCGGCGTGCGGGTCGGCAGGACTGAGGATTTCCCGGCCAAGTGCACGAGAACTGGCACCGCTGCTTGGCCCTGTCGAGTGTCGTGGCCTTGGTTGGCATACACTATGGCGCCTGAGATTTGAGGGATTGAAGGGAGGGCTGGGACGATCTGAGTCCACAGCTCTGGATCATACGCTGAAAGGCGAGTGTTGGTAAAGCTGGAACATGACGAAACCCGGTTACGAGACACAACGTACCGACCAGCCCAATCTTCTCGGTCCCGTCGCACTTCGCACACTCTCCCAGCGCCTCGACCGCTGCTTGCAGGACGGCTGTCCCCGCAGCAAGGGCCGCAGCTTGGATTTCGACGACGGCGAACCCTTCCTCGGCCCATTTGATGGAGGCGGACGGAACGAATTCCTTGATGCTCAACCGGTCGGCCGAGTCGGCTGTCAGGAGGACAATGCCCGGGCCGTGGCCGCGGCGAGAAAGCGGTGCTAGCAGCGACACGCCCGGCTGGACGTCTCTTGGCTGGAGCTGAGGGAGGGCCGGAGGTGGCTGGGATGTGTCTGCGTACATGGTGGCTGTGACGAGTGGTGAAGTTCACGCTGTGATGACTTGACCTGGGCCTATAAGACATGCCGATGGTAGAGTTGCAAGTAAATGCAGAGGCCGGATATGGATAGTCTAACCGAGTTGCTGGATCCGTATCTCTAGAAATCTTATCGGTAATAATATACTGTACATACATACAACTCGGAGTACAATTTCAACGGTGCGTTATCCGTCCACTGTGTGCGGCACGGCCGCGTCGGATAATGCACTCCAAGTCTGCGGGACGAAGAGGCATCGCGATAAGAGATGGCCATATCCCGGCAACGCATCGTGGGTTGTCCGACGCCAGCCTGCGATAGGCAAAGTACCCCGAGCTTCATTTGCCCCCCGGTCAGGTCGCTCAAGTCCCTCGCTCGGTTACAGCCTATCTAGATACCGGTATCCTTTCCCGATTGCGGACGGTTTGCGGCGTTGAGGTGGAGAGGGAGCTGGAAACTTGGTCTCAGGAGGGATAATAGCTTAAAAGGATCACCGTTATCTAGGCCAGTCAATTCCAAATTCAATCGTTTCATTATCTCAGTTGGCCGTAGATTCGGTCAATCGAGTCACCGCCGTTTGCACCATAGCTCCTAGCCCTCCTGCTCGGGTTCTTTGTTCCTGTCGCTCGGATGCGAGTCGTTTCATGTTGAATAGCTCGCCATCTTCCCGCTATACCAAGTTCCACACCTTTACTGCGAGCTTCTGAAGATCCTGAATCCCAACAATAATGTCTTGCTCCCCGGGTCCTGGTACTCGGAGGAAGAGTAGATGGAATTCTAGTCGTAGTGCCCCCCTAGTGACGATGTATGACGCTGGATCCATGTGATTCGTACTGCCAGAAGCACGGGAAATTTCAATAGTATGGCTTAGTCGAGGCTCAAGAGTAGCTGCTGCTCGAGTTGTGGTAGCTCCAAGGCGAGGCTGAGCGGGGAATTCTTGGTACTTTTCGATGATAATCTTTCCCGAGGTCATTTCCACCTTAAGGAGCAGAACAATCTTGACCTGGTGGTTCGACGCGCGAAACCACCAGTGCATGTCTCTCCGTAAAGCTTGCAGGCTTTGGGTATACCCTGCTTCAATCACGAGGGTTGGCCAATTATTGACACCATCGCGTTCAGGAAATGGGCCACCAGATGAATCTGCCTCTCCCGCATCTTTATTCGGATGGCCTTGTCTTCGAAATGTGGAACATCCCTTAGATGCCCAAGAATCTTCGAGGCCCATTCGAGTGATAACACCTAGAATTCGGGTATTAAGTGTATTGTGAAGTCGCTCGTGTATCCTTGTTGGAACTGTTATAATGAGCAACCTGGGGTCGGCGAGGAAGCGTTTGAAGCGGAACTTCTGGCCACTCTGCGATCTTGCTTCATCGATAATATCGAAGTCTTCTACAGAGACACCTAAACAGTTTAGTAAGTACTTGACACTGAATTACCCAATCTATATATACCTTGAATAATGAGGGCATCTCCAGTAGTAGCGTTAATCTCAGAGAAAAGGTTCTTCACATTAGAGAACTGAACTACCGGTACTGGGTCGGTTGTCACATCGGTTCCAGGCGTAGAACTCAACGCCATTGAAACGCTCGATGGGCGTCTTGAAGTAGACGCAACACTGGCATCCATTTTCCTGAAATACTGGATCGTACCGATTGCGTAAGGTATCGATCTGATGCGTGGTGGAGTGGAGAAGTTGACAAGTTAAGTACCTAGCTGTGCTCAGCTAGGTTTGCAAGGGTCTGTCGGTGAGACAGTAGTGCGAGGACCTATTTGCGGGTAGGGCAATAAATGTGTCAGACAGGGGACCCGGCTGAAGGGGATGACTAAGGCCACGGAAGCCCGGGAACTCATACCTGCACCGCCGGCGGTGCAAATAAGCTCACGTGACTCGTGCACCCCCGGCGGTATAACTATTATCTAGAATGTAAGAGATTTGCGTAAAGCGTTAGAAAGAGGGTTAACTAACATATAGCAAATTAGCCCCTAATTTAACAATTAATAGCTTTTACTATCTTAATTTAACTTACTACGCTCTTCTTCTACTATAATAAACTTAATTAGTGTTTTCTATTACTTTCCTAATAATATCTTTCTGCCTAAAGGCTAATTTAACTTATAGGAGGAGTTATATATTATAATTAATACTTAGGCAGGGCTATAAGGTTATACCTTTATAATTAAAAGATCTAAAAAGACTACTAATAAAAGAAATATAACTATTTTTAATTATAACTATAAAGTAAGGTATACTCTTATTCTTAAAGCTATAAAGAATTAGTAGTAAGATACTTTAACATATTATATAAGATACTACTTCTCTATTATTATAAAGAAAAGTATATATAAGACTATATAAAGTCTAAGGTATTATTCTAAGGTAGGGTTTAGTTAATATAATCACAAACTAAGTATTAGTTAACTAGTATATCTAATACTTTATTAGTTATTAGGCCTAGAGGAAGTAATAGTCTAATAGCTTATAAATACTAGTATTATACTAAAGGAGGTTAAGTTATATTTACATATAAACTTAACTATACTTACTATATAGTAAGATATTTATAATTATATTATATAAGGCAAATAGTAGCTTACTTAAGGTTAAAGTAATATATATACTCTTATTAACTAGCTTAAAAGTGATAACTTCTAAAGTTAAATTCACCTTAATATAAGTGGCTAAGTAGTAGTAGTATTATTTATATACTTAAAGTTACTAAGATACCTTAAGTTATATCTTAAAGTGCTTATATTAGACTATATATATAAGACTAATAAGTATAAGATACCTCTGCTTAATATAGTTAGTATTAATATATACTAATAATCCTTTTATATTATATTTATATTTCTTAGTAGTAAGAAAGAGAATAACTTTATTTAAGCTCTTAAGTAGTTATAAGATATTTATAAGCTTTATAAAGTAGCCCTTCTGTTAGTAATACTAATAGATTACTATCTTACTTATATAAATACTACTTTTTTTATTTCTTGTTTTTCTAAGTTAACCTTAATATTATATATTTAGTATATTAATAAAGTAGTCTTAAGCTATTACTTGCCTGTATTTACTTAAAATAAGAATAATTCCTAAAAGTATAAAAAGTGAGAAGAGTTTTATAACTCTTAGCATAAGATTATAGCCTTAACAACTAAGAATATTTATAATAAGAGACTTAAGAAGTTTAAGAAGTGTTATATCTTTAGCTATATTAATAAGATAAGCTATATTATAAACACCTAGCTAAATCTTTATAAAGAGAGGTTTATTAAGATATAAGTTAACTAATATCTTTACTTTAAGTAATATATTATATCTTAAGGTAAAGGTATTTATTATCTTATTAAATCACATATAAAAACCTTATAAGTTAACCTCTTTAAGGCCTAAAGGATTATTAAGCTTATCCTTTTAAATTAGATTTTTAAGCTTACAGCAAATTAAGCTAAGTAGTATATTAGTACACCTTTTTAGCTTTTTAGTGTATTATATAGTAATATTTATAGCTAGATTATATATAACACCTTATAAAAAGTTAAGAATTAATAGTAATAACTATTAAAAAAACATTCTATATATATAAGAGTTTTTACTAAGACTCTTAGTCTGTTTTATACTTATTCACTTTAGCTTTTACTAGAGTAAAATTAGCTCTTTTAACTATATTATTTCTATTTATATTAGTATTTTTAACACTTAGAAACTCTTTAGCTTATTATTAAGCCTTATATATAGGTTAATTATCTAAAAGCTAATTTAATACTACTACTAATAAGTATATAGTGTGAGCTCTTTATATTTAAGCAGGTTAAGAAGGTATTATAACTAAGAATCTTACTAATATATTTAAGATGTTATATATAAGGCTATATAATAAGATCTAAAGTATACCTCTTATATTATAAGCATCTATTATAAGCTTTAGCCTAAACTACTATAATAATATATATAATAATATATATATCTTCTCACTTTATAACTTAATTACTATTCTTATTATTCTTAGTAGGATCTCTTATAGTATCTAAGACTATAGCTTATATAATAATAATATATATAATAATATATATAACAACTTATATACTATCTTTTTTTACAGCTAGACTAGTAACTATTATAGTAGTAAGTATAATAGTAATACTTAAATTATAAGCTAATAACTCTTATATTATCTTCTAATAATATAAAAAAGTATAAGAGGCCTAGTATACTATATTACCTTAGAGAGCTTATAAGACTAACTAATAATACTAGAAGGTAATAAGACTACCTTTATATTATAGTAAAGCAGAATATAACTAGTGTTTTAACTTTAAGTAAATAAGAAGTTATTATAAGGCAGAAAGCAGTATTAAAAACTAAACTAAGAAGAAGATAATAAGTTATCTTAATTAAGATAAAGCTAAGAATAAGCAGGTTAAGTAGAATATAAGAGAAGAGATAGTAAAGTAGCCTTTCTTAGTATAATAAGATATATAAGATATTTAGAATATAACTAAGAAAGATCTTTAATTATAAGAGAGATAGTATAATAATAAGAATACTCTATCTTAAAATATAAAAGAGTAATAAGAAATATAATTATAATATATTACTAGGAAGAGAAAGAAAAAAAGAATTTCTAAGTATAAGTATAGTAACCTAATAGCTTAATTTAAGATAGTTATAGCTAAGTTTATATATAAGGTTAAGTAAACTAAGTAGTTACTTATATTATATATAAGATAATAAGAGATATAGTAATAATAATACTAAATTAGATTTATTAAGCTATTTAATAATATTACTATATTTCTTACTATATCCACTTAATATACTCTTATAGATTAATATTCTAAATGTAAATTTCTAAGCTTTTTATTACCTAAATAAAAAGCTGGTTTAAAGTTATTTCTACTATAGCTATTAGCTATATTATACTTAAGATAGTAATACCTATATTATAATAAGTAGTATTATAAGCTTAAAGCTTACTATAAGTCTATATAAGATTTATATTAGAGTGAGAGTGCTATTACTATTACTAGATAAGGTGATTTATATACCTAATATACTACTCTCTCTTAACTTAATATCTAAATAGTAGTACCTTTATAGTAATAAGCTGCTCTTAAGAAGGGTATTAAGTCACTTAAGCTTTTATATACACCTAAGGGTTTATATATAGTATAGTAGGCAAGGTTAGATCTGTTAGTAATATAGTATAAGATTTTTAAACCTTAATAAAAAATAAAAATACTACTATATAAGAAATATATACTAGGTGTTAAGCTTATTAGTTATTAGAAATAAGCTGTAAGATAAACTAATTATTACTATTTACTATAAAAGGCCTTACTAGTATTACTATATTATCTATATAAATAAAAACACCCTAAGTGTTTTACTACTAGCTTTAGTTATAGTTATATATTTTAATAATAATATTTAATATAAGAATAAAAACCTTCTTCTAAGAGAGAAAGCTCTACTTTATATATTATATAATATAAAGTGATTAACTTATATTATATTAGCTATAATACTATAATAAGGTATTATATATTATTTACAGCCTTAAGTATACTAATATATTACTATTTATTTATTTATACTTTATAGACTTAAAAGGTAGATAGTGCTTTTATTTTATATAAATACAGGAAAAACTATAAAATTAAATAAAAACTTATATTCTTTATATAGTAGACTTAGGTTAAGCCTCTTATACTATTACTATATGTAAGTAAATAGTCTTTTTGCTAAGACTAAAGTTATCTTATTTTCTAGAGAGCTAGAAAAAAATTAAAAAGAGAGAAAGAGAAAAAAAGATAAGAAAAAAAAGGAAAAAAGAAAAAAGAGGTAAAAAAGAGAGAAATAGTTAACTAAATATTAAGCACTTAATCTACTATAAGAGTAGAGTAGTTAAGTATTAAGGTTATACTAGCTAGGTATATCTAAGTTACTTTATAGTTATAGCTAAAAGCTTAGGATTTTAAGTAAGTAAAACTAGCTGCTAGTAGGTTAGCTAGCTATTAGTAAGTTAGCTAGTAGTATAGTTATTAGTAGCTAAAAGCTAGTATAAACCTAACACTTAATAGCTGTTAGCAGCTGTTAGTAGCTATATAGATCTTTATTATTATTTATTATTTAGTCTTTTAGATTATAATATCTTTCTTTCTTTCTTCTCTTTTTAACACCTTTATAAGTAGCTTTCCTCTAAGCTTTTTATTAGGCCTGTATTAGCTTTAAGTCTTAAATATATTACTAATATATATTCTTTCTAGGATTTATTAATATATTTGTTTTTTAGCTGTTAGTATTATAGCTTTATTATAGTCTTATTACTATAGTAGCT
>WPDH01000351.1:0-45805 GCA_019137255.1 Corinectria fuckeliana | reverse complement strand
TATTAAAAGGCTTATAGTTATATAGTTATATATTAAGTAGTAAGCTATTATTATATAAGTAAGTTAGTCTTTTTAATAAAGTTAATATATAAGATAATGTTTATTTTCACTTTAAGACTAAGTTAGCTAGTTTTTTTCTTTTTAACTTAAAGGATTTATAGTTAATTAGAATTATTAATATCTTTAATAAGCTTATTAGTATTATTTAGAATAAATATAAGTTAGATTCTTTTTACTATTACTATAAATATTAAGAGAGAGAGAGCTATACTATTACTAAAGACTTTAGTAACCTAATCTTTAGTATAAATAGCTTATATCTTATTTACTATATAAAATATAAGAATAGTATTACTACTTAGTAGCTTTCTTACTATAATAATACTAAAGTTACTATAAGCTTAGTTTACTATCTTAATAGTATCTTTTAGAGTTTAGCTGTTAATATTAGAAGGTGTATTTCTTATTTAGATTATAACTTTATATTTAATATAGCTTTAGGTTATTTACTTTATATTTTTCTAGTTTAGGAGTATTAGGTTTTATATTATAATTAAAATATAAGAGGGTTAGCCTCTCTTATAATCTAAGAGTATAATAAGAGCTGTATTAATAATAAAAGTAAGAGCTATAATAATATTTATAGTGATTTAGTTCTTAAGAGCTGTTTTATAGTTATATATAGTATTCTTCTTATATAAGATATAAGCTTATATCTTATATGTAAATATATAAGTTTAGATAATATACTAAACTTATTTAAGAGATATAATAAGAATAATTTTAGTAATAGTATTATATGCTTTATTTTCTAGGTTATCTACTAGTATTTTACTTAGTTTTACAGCAGGTTTATTATTTTCACTTAATATATACTAGCTAATTTTTATAAGAGAGTTATATTAACTTTAGTTAAGTTTATATACCTTTAAATTAATAGCTATTAAAAGCATATTAGTATTATTATTATAGTCTTAATATACTATTATTCTTAAGGTAATATATATATAAGAATTTAGATTTTAGTATTAAAATATATTTTAAAAGCAGATTAGAGCTATAATAAGCAGAAACTAAGTAAGTAAGAAAAATATTAATAAGCTAAATATAACTATTATAAAAAAGCTTATTATATAAAAAATATAATATATTTTACTTTTACTAATAAGATTCTTTTAGTATATTATAATTATAATAATATATACTTAGTATAATCTTATATATATTATATAATATAAAAAAAGTAAAAATAAATAAGAAATACTTATATAAAAAGATTTATATAGTTTAGTATTTTAAGTAAGTAATATAAATATATAGTATACTTATTATAAGATATAATAATATTAATACTAATACTAATTATAATACTAAACTATTTTACTTAAAAAAAGCTTAAATAACTTTTAAAGTAGTTTTAAGTTAAACTAAACTTAAGTTTAAATTTAACTCTTATAATATTTAAATTAATTAACTAAATAAAAAAGTAAATACTATTAAAAGTTAAAAAAGGTATATTAATACTAGTTAGTAATAAGAATAATACTTAAAAGAATAAGAATAAGTAATATAAGTAACTTAAACTTAACTTAAGATTAATTAAATTTTAATATATAATTTAAGCTAAGTCTTATAAGAACTTATTATTATTAGTATATAATTAGCTTTTCTTATAAAGTAAATCTACTTATAATTTATATTATTATATATATATATTAAGCTTAACTTACTTTTCTTTTAAGTAAGAGTAGTAAAAGGTTTTTATCTTATAGCTTACTATTAAGGTTTTTTCCTCTTATTATAAATTAGTCTAAGTTACTTAGAAAAAAAACTAAATAGCTATAAGCTAAATTAGGTATAAATAAATAAAATAAAAAAATAAAAATAAAAAACTTAATAATAAGCTATAAGATAAAAAACCTTTTACTACTCTTACTTAAAAGAGAACTAAGTTAAGCTTAGTATTTATTTATTAATTTATACTTAATTTAGCTTATAACTATTTAGTTTTTCTTTTAAGTAACTTAAACTAATTTATAATAAGAGGGAAAAACTCTAATAGTAAGCTATAAGATAAAAAAACCTTTTACTACTCTTACTTAAAAGAAAAGTAAGTTAAGCTTAGTATATATATATAATAATATAAGTTATAAGTAGGTTTACTTTATAAGAAAAGCTAATTATATACTTATNNATACTTATAATAATAAGTTCTTATAAAACTTAGCTTAAATTATATACTAATTTTATTTATTTATTTTTATTATTTATTTATTTATTTATACTTTATAAACTTAAAAGGTAAATATACTAAAATTTAATTAATCTTAAGTTAAGTTTAAGTTATTTATATTACTTATTCTTATTCTTTTAGGTATTATTCTTATTACTAACTAGTATTAATATATCTTTTCTAACTTTTAATAGTATTTACTTTCTTATTTAGTTAATTAGTTTAAATACTATAAGAGTTAAACTTAAACCTAAGTTTAGTTTAGTTTAAAACTACTTTAAAAGCTATTTAAGCTCTTTTTAAGTAGAATAGTTTAATATTATAATTAATATTAGTATTAATACTATTATATCTTATAATAAGTATATTATATATTTATACTACTTACTTAAAATACTAAACTATATAAGTTTTTTTATATAAGTATTTTTTACTTATTTTTACTTTTTTTATATTATATAATATATATAAGATTATACTAAGTATATACTATTATAATTATAATATACTAAAAAGATCTTACTAGTAAAAGTAAGATATATTATATCTTTTATATAATAAGCTCTCTTATAATAGTTATACTTAGTTTATTTCTAATAGTATTATATAATATATCTAAAATAAAAATACTTAAAATATTACTTAAATTAAATCTTTTTTAAATAAGACTTAATCTAATAAACTTTTATAATTATAATTATATTTTAGTTATAAAGTTTATTTATATCTATTAGTTTAGTTAATAATATAACTAGTAATTAGTATAATATAGCTATATAATAGCTTTATAATAGTTTTATAATATATATTTTAATATTATTTACTTATTAGATATTTATTATAAGGTTTTTAAGTAAGTCTCTTATATAGCTAGTTAAGACTTTTTTAATAACTATTATAAATTATTTTAAAATTTAATATATACTTATATTAAAAATAATAAGAATCTAAGTATTATCTTTTAAGAGATTTATAATTAGTTTATAAAAAAAGATTATAATATTCTTATTAGAAAGATAATATAAGACTATTATAAGTAAGAGATAACCTTTTAAGTAGGTATAATTAATAATTATTATAATATTTAATAATATATAAAATATAATATTAAAAGTTATACTAAGTAACCTAATAATAATCTTTCTACTAAGATAAGAAGAGATTATTTTTTAAAAGTAATACTATTAAAAATAAAAGTATTCTCTTATTATAAGTAACTTAAGCTTAAGTTAAGATCTTAATAAGTATTTTCTAAAGAGTAGCTAATACTACTTTTTTAATAATAGTTATAATTATTTTTATAAGAGATAGTAAGATTAGAATCTTACTATTTATATATTAGGTATAGCTTATAATAATATTAACTAAAGTTACTACTATTTTTTAAACTAAGAGAAAAGTAACTTTTAAGATAATTACTTTAAGTTTATATTTAGTCTTAATAATAAGATTTTTAAATTAATTATAGGTTATTTTTATACTAAGCTTAGCTTATATTAAGAGTAGGTTTTATAGTAAAAAAAAATTCTTAAAAAGAGAAGAAAGATAATTTATAATCTTAATATCTTTTATTTTACCTAGCCTGCTTATTATATATAATATAATAATAATATAAGAGTAAAAAAAAAGTAAAAAAGGTTTATAAAAAAAGTTAGTTAGGTTAAAATAGATTTTAGAGGTATAATTAAGATATAATAAAAGTAACTATTAAATATTTATAAAAAGTTATAATAATAATAATAATAATAATATTTATTTATACTTTATAAACCTAAAAGATAAATAGTACTTTTATTTTATATAAATATAAGAAAAACTATAAAATTAAATAAAAACTTATATCTTTTATATAATAAGCTTAAGTTAAGCCTTTTATACTATTATTATATATAAGTAAATAGTTTTTTTACTAAGACTAAAGTTATCTTATTTCCTAAAAGGCTAAGAAAAAAAAAAAGATAAAAAAAAAAAATAGTTAACTAAATATTAAGTATTTAATTTACTATAAGAGTAAAGTAGTTAAGTATTAAAATTATACTAGCTAAGTATATTTAGGTTGTTTTATAGTTATAGCTAAAAGCTTAAGATTTTAAGTAGGTAAAACTAGCTATTAGTAAGTTAGCTAGTTATTAATAAGTTAGCTAGTAGTATAGTTATTAATAGCTAAAAGCTAGTATAAACTTAACACTTAACAGCTATTAGTAACTATTAGTAGCTATATAAATTTTTATTATTTATTATTTAGTCTTTTCTCTTAAATAAAAATAGCTTATAAAATAAAATAATAAACTATTTTATTACTTATTAAATACTAAATCTTTTAATATAAACTAAGTATATTATTAAAACTTTTATATATCTTATATATATTTATATTAAAAGGCTTTTTATTATTATCTCTATTAATACTATATTAATTTGTAAATTTCTTACATATATTAAAAGTTATAAGGTTAGAAAGAAGTAAAGCTGTTATAAGACGCTCTATAAGCTTTCTTAGAGACTTTCCCTCCTCCACTAAGTGCTTAAACCCCCTTAAGAACCCCCTAGCTAAGCTGATAGTGCCTGCCTTTATAGCCCTTCACAAATTTTGCGAAGTGCCGGGGCAGGAAGGTTAGTTCTCCTTATGTATTAATAACATGAAGATCATCCGCTGCCAGTATTCGTACTACTAAAGTACCTAGTAGGACGTGCGCATTGATGAAAGGCACGTATTTGCCTATCTACCTACTCAGTACTTACTTAGGTAGGCAAGTTCCGAGTCTAAGTTACCAAACCAAGGTAGGCAGGTACTTAGAGGTATCTAAGTATGTACAAGACCTACTTACCGGGGGGGCCGACCGTGGAGGGAGACGTTGCGACTGTCTTACCCGACTGTGCATGTGCTGAGCACTGTGAACATATACACAATCTGCTGGGTAGGGTTTCTTCGACGGCCCAAAATCGCCGGAGAACTACTGGGGAATGCCCCCAACCTACGGTTGCGCTAGGTTGCGCTAGGTTGCTGTGGGATCCGTGCTGGATTGCACAATGGTACGGTGCTTGTGTTGCATCACAGGCTCCTAAAGTTCCCGGCTAGCAGGGCCCTTGTCTGGAGGGATCTCGTCTCTTCCTCCACCAACCAAACCAACCCGGGGCAGCGGCCCTTGATCGGCCCTCAACTGTTCGTCGCTGGTTACCATGCTGACCAGGGTCTTCAGCGTCTGTCCCGTTCTGTTCGTTCGACCTCCATGCCCTCGTCCCGTCGTACTACGTGAACCTACGATAGTATCTACTCACGTCGAAGCATGGCATTCTGATCTAGTCCGGCCTAGGACTGGACTGTCCTCGCCCTGCCTCGACTCGCGCCACGTTCTCGACTGCGAGACCTTACGAGGTATCCCCAGCTGCTTGGGAGATACATATCAATACAGAGAAAGAACAGGCCTACATGACTGGACTAGCAGACGGCGATGGGAAGCTCGCATGCGATCCCCGTTGATCGATGCTCGCCTGTTGGCGTTCCCTACCTTACCGGGAATGTCTATCCCGTCTTGCGCAAGGCTCGAGTGGTCCCTGTCGGCAAGGCGCCGTGTCCAACCCGGCGGGGAGCTCGATCCAGGACTCCAGGTTCGATCCAGGTTCAGTCCGGGCTCAATCCTGGCTCAACTCTGGCTCAACTCGTTGACGAGCCAATCCGGTATTATCCATCAATTACGGCGGGTATTGTACTGTCGTGGGTAACTGGGCCTGGCTTTAGGCGTGCTTTGATAGGGCTCTCTTGTCTTGTCCTTGTCCTGTCCTTGTCTTGTCCTGTCCTGTCGTGTCTTCCTCCCTAAGCGTCCCCTCTGCTAAGAATGTAGGAGGAGATCCCTTGCAGTACATATGGCTATTATCACGTACACCACTCGCCAGACCAGGCCGTTGGGGCATGGGTCATCAAGCCCATGGGGGCCAAGTGTCATGACATGGGGGTGGGGGAGCACACTCAGACGGTTCTGATGTTGGATCCTCAATGTGGAGAACACGTTCAGTCTGTTCATGCCATGGGGACCCAGCAGCCCCCTTGGGCCTTGAACCTTGGACCTTGGGCCCATGTGGCCCCAATTTGGCCCTGACGATGCTCTACTAATTATGCCATCTCCGCTATCTGTCTTTCTCCGGGGCCTCTATGTCGTCTGGGTTTCGCTTCCTCTCCCTCACTCTCTAGCCTTTGCGGAATTCCTACTGTCCTGCGATTCTTCGCCCTCCTCGCAGCTCCCCCTTTTGTCCTCGGTCTGCTGCATGAACCTGGGGCCAATGTATCTTTCTACTTCCGCACCAGTATGAGAATAAGATGTCCCTTCTTGTGATGTGTTTCCAGTCCTTGGCCAGGTTCAACAAACTTGCAAAAAATAACTAAAACAGCCTGTTGACACGGTTCTCTTTTTGAAACTCCCACTCACCCGTCAAGATCTGTCAAGTCGACGATGCCCCGGCCTTGTCGTTGGCGAACACGACCCCTGACCTGGTCCTCATTTCGCTCTCGGCCTCGGCCCCATCACTCGCTTCACCACACCTCCCTACTGGCTTGGGATGCTGCGAACACAACCCGTTTCTACTGCCCCCATGTCGACGGAGTCTGATCCTTCGCACTACCTCACCCTCACATGTGTTTAATTCATCGTCAACGGTTTCATCGACGGCAAACTCCGCCTTCAAGACTCTGTAAATGCTGCCCTCTCCGTCCCTCTCGTCCGCCTCTCGCCTTTCCCTTCTTATACCCGTCCTGGACGGCAGTCAGCCTTTCCCTCCACGAGGCGACGCCTCTCGTTTCATGCCCATCATTTCTGTCCGGAAAATCTCCTTCAAATCATTTTACCTACCAATTGTTTCCTGGCATTATTTCTCTCCCCACCCCCGGGATCCAACCACTAGCTCTCTCTCTGTCTGTCTGCATTGTCTCGCCTAACTGCTTAGCCGCCGTCTCGGGACCACGGCCGTCTAGATGAGACTCGATCCCTCACTTTAGCCAAAGGCTGTCGTGGTCTTGACTTCCCGCGGGGCTGCGTGTGCGTGTGCCCAGCTGGATCTGGTAAATGTTGGCTTCGTCAAGGCCTTCCCAAACAGCCCGCACACCACACAGCAACCTCGATATGGACCTCACACCTCCCTCGTTGAATACGTCTCCAGTGCCACCACAGCAGAAGCCCTTCAAGTCGCCGCCCTCCCTGTCCAAGACGTCCTGCGCCCCAGGAGGCCCTGCCGCCTGCTACCCGTCTCCATCCCATCTGACCCGAACACTCAGCATACTTGTATCTCACAACTCCATATCACCCACTTTCATGTCTCAGCACCTTTCGGAACCCGAGTCTCTTCTCCCATCAGCCGCTATGAGCCACGCGACTTGGGCTACTCCAGACGATATGGTGGCGCCGCCCGCGTCTGCCCCATCATCCTCGACAATTCCTAGTATCTTGCCTTCCGACTACGAATCATTTGCGAATTATGAGCCCTGTATTCCAGCATCCTTTGGTACACATGGACCCTATCTCCCACCTCCCCCAAGCCACTCCTCCTTCTCACATGCGCCACTACCATCAACGGATGCTCCTACCAGGGCGCCCTCCATCTCCACCAGGCCTTCCTACGGCTATATTCACGACCCATCTGCGCAGAGGATTAGGATAGAGGGCTCTGCTGCCTATGGCCAGGGCTTTGAGAGGCAACATTATCCGGCTTCTATTCCGACCACCGTGCCTTACAGCTCGGAAGGATCCCCGTTCGGGCCGACCCTCCAACCAGACCTAGGCGACAGCCCAGTCCCAGTGTGGCCCAGGGAAGATTACGACACGTCTCAAACTTACTTGAGCCCCCAGGCTCAAGGAAGTGATCCGGCGCAGGATAGACAAATGCTGAAAACGTCCAGACCACGGCGTCCGCCACGGAAGCACACAACAAAAGAGGAGGCCAACTTTCAGTGCGAGATCAAAGGATGTGGAAAGTTCTTCAGCCGCAGCTACAATTACAAGTCGCATCTAGAAACCCACGACGAAAAACGCGAGTATCCCTTTCCCTGTCCTGTAGACGGCTGCACCAAGAAATTTGTCCGCAAAACCGACCTGCAGAGACATCATCAAAGCGTCCACATGAAAGAGCGCAATCACAAATGCGACTACTGTGGGCGTCTTTTTGCTCGAAAGGACACCCTTAGAAGGCAAGTATTGGGACTTTAAAACTCCACCAAGCATGAATCCATGCTAATTTGAGTTGTTCTATAGACACATGGAAGACGGTTGCTCTAAGAGATTCGACATCGGAACACTGAGCCTCCAAGGGGATAATTTTGGAGCCTTGGATATCGTCAACCGACAAGAACGACCAAGTCATAGCTCTCGGCATGTTTCTTAGGCTACGCTTCGGCCTTTGCGCCCTCCGGCCACGGGCCCAAATCAGCATGTAGGCAATACGATGACCTCAATTTGACTTCGCATAGACAGGGCGACGCAAAGTCAGAAGCGGACCTTCATTATTTCCCCTCTCGATAGACTGTTCCTTCCACCAAAGATGCCTTTGGTTTGGGTCAACTCATGTTCTTGCTTCCACGTGCAGTTATGGTACAGTGATCCCGCTGCTGAGGTTCCGGGATTGGCAGCTGACCAGGGGCGGGAATAGCATTATCATCACTACGAACCGAAGCAGTACGAAAGAGACGATGCATAGGAAAAGATTATACGTCGACGACTTGCATACTCTCATAATCGACCTCAATACGGCTCGGAATACCAGCAAGGTCGTTCTTTATCGGCCAAAAGAATTAAACAGAAGGATCCCCCGAAGCCCGACTAGAGAGCGACCGCGGTCGCCATTTTGCGGACCGATCGATTTCCAAGAAGCCATCATGCACGATCATTCACCTGAGAACCAAAGCGCTGGGTTGTCTCTTAGCTATCTAGTTCGCAGCATCACCTCAAAGCCGACTGTACCCTACAACACGTCGATAAGTCAATACGGGTAGTGCTGGTCAACGACTTAGTGGTTCACCTGATCCAAACGTCCCTCTCTTCTACCTACCTGCTTGGTGGCTTCCCCTTGACTTGTTCCACCGATGTCACATACTGCTAGGTTGCCGGGCACGTCCTCTATGTGTACGGTTTCTGGTTCAATACGGGTCTTGCTTTCTAGCCACGACCACTTAGGCATCATCCACCAATTTGACTTCACCTGGAATTTCTTTTCCAACGAGGGTCAGTTAGGCGAATTCTCAACAGAGTTGAGGTTATGAGTCCATAAACCTGCACCCGCCATAGCTGACTCCTTTCGTCATTCGTCCGCTGCTGTCAATACGAGACGCATTTTAAGATCAGGAGCAGCACATGCCTAGTCAGGCATTTACATGTTATGGATTTCGGCGTTTCAGGATACAGGTAGTATCAGGCAAAGGGCGGGCCGGGTTGTCAGACCCTTGATAGAACAGGTGCAATCAACCAGAGCGTTTTGTTGACTTAAAGCTGTGCAATACGTAGAAGGGGCCTTAGTGAGGGTCACGAAGGATGGCAAACAGGGAGATAGGAATCGTTCAGAGGCTATTGCGAAGCCCAGAACCATTTGCAGAGGGGAGTGGACCTCAAAATCTAAGGTCCGAGAACGCCAGCGTCTCTACCTTTCTTGTCGATTGCATGGCAATAATGTACACCGAATTGTCGCTGTTGCTTTACATCAAAGCACCAGCTTTCGCGATAGGAAATAAGACAATCTATTTATCCAAGCTTCTCGTGATGTCGATGGTGAAAACGACAATTGAAAGCAGGCGCTCTGTCACGATCATCAACATGCTAAGGAGTTGGAAAGTGCTTTTTAGAAAGGTGAGCATCCCATCGTCAACAAATTGACTATTCTCACCCACACATTAAGCTGGCAAACGGGCTGCGAGGGGGCTGCGAGGCCAGTTAATTGACTTGTAAAGTATTACATAATATGGCTGTTCTTAAACGCTCGGCTAGAATAAGTCCATATTTGATGTCTGAAATAAAGTTAGTTGATGTTTGGCTGGCAAGCCATTGGGTCATGTTTTGCTCCACTCATTTACGCTAATTACAACTTTCACACCTAGCGTCTATATCCGATAGTATGTAGCCCAGTTTAACTAATTCTCTATACGTTACACGGATCAATACTATCAGCCATCGATGTATTCTTGCTAGCATCAATCTTAGTGCACCAATCGCTTCCACGCTCGGTCACGTATCCGGCGGCACGTTCCCCCAGGATTTGCGACTCCAGCTCTTGATCCGTTATCATACATAGCCCCCAGTCTTACACAAAGCCTTTAGCCAGCGACCAGAAGTTGTCCATCTTAGTTCGGGAAAGGGCCTCTCGAGCCTCCGAATCCGTCTCGCAGACCTTGCTGCCCCATTTGCGGAAAACTCGCGCTTTCTGTTCGCCTTCGAAGACTAACTTGCATTCATTCAATGACATATCTTTGAGCTCGCCGTTTTCTTTTTCGGCAATAAGCCAGTCGTGGACGGCACCCTTCTTCCCATCGCGGTCCCTGGAAGGAGAGTTTTCCGTCCAGTCGATACGGTTAAGCATGAGCTTCTTGTACTTCTTGATACTCCATTCTCCTCCCTCCACAATCACCAGGTTGAATTTGGGGTTCATGATGCATATCCCTGTCAACGCCATTTGGTCGGCATTCACGCCTATCTTGTATCGCTGTTGACCGTTGGCTAAACTTCCAATCTTGAACACCAGGACGTGGATGCCCTTATTGGCATCATTCTGCTGGTTGGTGGCCAGCTTCTCATGCTTTTGTTCTTTAGTTAATTTCCGTTCTTCATTGGATTCGACGTGTTGCTGGTGGCGTTCTGCGATTTCGCGGTTGACTCGGGCCTCGACGGCGGTAGGGTCCTTGACAGCGACTGTAGGCAGGTTAACATCTAGCCAACACTCAAACAACAACGACTGCAAAGTGCAAGCAAGAGAAGGAGGGCCACGTACCATCGCCAAGAACTCGCATCAGATTGCCCTTCTTCACCTTTGGTGGCGGCGCCGGCACCAGTCCCAAACGAATCTTAGCTTGCATCTCCTTCAATTCCGCCATCCTGCGTTGCCGTCGGAGCTTGGCTTGTTCCCTGGATGTTAGGAACATGGCTTTTGGTGCAGGGGCAAGGCGGTCTTGAGGCGGTTCAAGAGCCACGGGATGTTGAATGTACTCAGTGATGATGCTATCCTCCGTGCTAATTTTGAGCTTCGAGGCGTCATCCACCACGTCGTAGCTCGTGCCATCCACGAGCCCTTGATCCCACCATTCAATATCTGGAGGGGCATCCACAACAAAGTTTTTCTCCACATCCAAGTCTTCGTCGATTCCTGCCTTTCGCGTTTGCGCCGCAATGCGCTTCTTCATCGCCTCCAGGGCAGCCTGTCGACGTAGGGCATTAGCTTGCTGGATATATTTGCCCTTTTGGTTGAATATCAGCTGTCGTGACTGTCGTGGCTTGCCGGCAGCTCCCTGCGCTGACGCATTTGGATCATAATAAGGGTTCTCGCCACTGGCTCGGCTGTGGGGCTGAGGGCCAGAGGGCTCCTGGTTCCGGGTCCGGTCCTGTCGTGGACGTAAGGATGCGGATTTCGATTCTCGCGTATTGCTCGGGGGCTTCCATGATCCGAGGTCCTCCAAGGCTGGATGCAGGCCCACATTCAAACCACCCTTTGCTTTGCTCCCTCCGATGGCAGCGGCAACGCGGGCCTTAAGAGCGGCCATCCGGTCGGCCGCAGACTCAGGTTTCTGCACTCGGGAAGAGGCGTCGTGTTGAGGCCCAAGCCCGGGGGACTGGCTTTTGCGGTCCATGGTTTCGACGAGTGCGCAACGTCAGTAATGATCCCTGGAGTCTGACAGTCCTGTCACGCATCTGTGGTTCGGCAGCAGATGGGACAGATTTAGCAGAGCACGTCGTCGGTGATGCGCTCAATCGAAGACGTCGGCGGTGATGGTTTCCGACAGGAACGCTGAGTCTCGAGACAGGTCGTGGTCGTGCGTGGCTGCGCGTGTTGGATCAAATGATGAATCAAGCAAGGTGGGGCCCACTTGGCGCCGTTGCCTCAAGCATCGGCCTGAATTCTGCCATACCGCACCGCCAAAAATTTGTTCACCTCTACGCCCCCCCACCCTTCACCTTCAACTTGCTCTTCGGAATGGACTCGTCCAGTTGATCCGGGACGTCGCCGGGCCGCCAATTCTTCGCTCCCAATTCACCAGCAGTGTCGCCACCATGAATATCGCACAGCCGGTCCCCTCCGGCGTGGAAAGTGTTGAATTCGAGTTCCTTTCACCCAAGGAGATCCGAGCAATCTCAGTCAAGAGGATTGAAAATGATAGCACCTTCGACAATCTCTTGAACCCTGTCCCCGGTGGTCTCTATGACCCAGCGCTTGGCTCTTGGGGAGATTCACCGTAAGTATCGTCGCTCCCTGATGCGCTTGGGTGCATGCGCTCACTGTTCCTCTGCGCAGATGCACCACTTGCAATCTGAATCAGGCTACGTGCCCCGGCCATCCAGGCCATATTCAACTCCCCGTTCCAGTCTATCACCCCGTCTTCATGGACCAAGCATATCGCCTCCTCAAGGCCACTTGCGTTTACTGCAAAGGCTTCCGACTCTCTCAGAAAGAGCTGCACAAGTACATTTGCAAGCTGAAGCTCCTGCAACATGGTCTGATTCAGCAAGCCCACATCGTGGGCTCCATCGGCGAAAACGATCTGGCCCTCGAAGCCGAGGATGACTTGTCTGGACTAGAGGATGAGGCGGAAGAGGAGGGGAGTTCTTCAAACGACAATGTAACCCGTGCGAGGGACAAATACGTCGACAAGTGCCTTCGCGGAGTCAAAGTTAAGCGAGGCGACACGAAGAGGGGAAAACACGAGGGCGCTGTGGAGATGCGACGCCAGGTTATCAAGGAGTTTCTCGCCGAGATCACCAAGGGTAGGCTGTGTGCCAGTTGCGGCGGCATCTCACCCTCTTATCGGAAAGATCGATTTGTCAAGGTTTTCGAAAAGTCCTTGTCTGACAAGGAGAAAGCCAAGATGGCTCAGAAAAACTTCAAGCAGCGCGATGCCATGGCCAGATTTCACCAAGCCACGTCAAAGCAGAAACCCGATGGTTACTCATCCGATGAAGGTGTTGCAGATGTGGGGTCACCGACTCGCGAGAAATCACCGGCTGAAACCGATGCTGAAGATGTCGAGGATGTCGATATGCCAGATGCCGAAACTGCTGCCCCAGCTGTCCCACAAAGATACATCAGCGCCATGGAGGTGCAGGCGCGCCTGAAGGAACTTTTCGTCAAGGAACAAGATCTAGTTTCCCTTCTCTACAGCGCCAAGCCTCCCACACGAAGTTCGCCAGATGTCACGCCCGAAATGTTCTTCATGACGACGATTTTAGTTCCACCCAACCGGTATCGCCCCGAAGCCAGGACTGGAGATGCCCAAATCACCGAAGCGCAGCAAAACTCCCTGTACAAGAACATTCTCAGAGGCTGTGGAAGAATCGCTCAACTTCATTCAGCTCTCCAGGAGGAAAGAGCGGATGTGAATCAACTGCACCAAGCTTGGACCGAATTGCAGGAGGCAGTCAACGCCCTCATTGACAAGAACAAGAACCCTGTTCAAGGCGCTGCCGCTAAACGCAACGAGGATGGCATCAAGCAAATGTTGGAAAAGAAGGAGGGGCTTTTCCGAAAGAACATGATGGGAAAGCGAGTCAACTATGCCGCCCGAAGTGTCATCTCCCCAGACCCGAACATCGAGACCAACGAAATCGGTGTCCCGCCCGTCTTTGCAAAGAAGTTAACCTACCCCGAGCCGGTGACGAGCCACAACTTCAGGGATATGCAACAAGCCGTCATCAATGGCGTCGACAAGTGGCCCGGCGCTTTTGCGATCGAGAACGAGAACGGTCAGATCGTAAACCTCCGAAACAAGTCCGTCGACGATCGCATTTCGTTGGCGAACCAACTTCTTGCCCCTACAAGCAGCAGCGCTGCACGAACAAGGAACAAGAAGGTTTATCGCCACCTTACCAACGGTGATGTTGTCTTGATGAATCGCCAGCCCACGTTGCACAAGCCGTCAATCATGGGACATCGAGTCCGAGTCCTGCCCGGCGAGAAGACCATTCGCATGCACTACGCAAACTGCAACACCTACAACGCCGATTTCGATGGTGATGAGATGAACATGCATTTCCCTCAAAACGAGGTTGCTCGTGCGGAAGCCTTGCAGATTGCCGACACCGATCATCAATACCTCTCTGGCACCGCAGGTAAGCCACTCCGAGGTCTCATTCAGGACCATATCTCCGTATCCGTCGCTCTCTGCAACCGAGATACCTTCTTCACCCAAGGCGATTACCAACAATTGGTATACAACGCCTTACGTCCTGAAAGCGGTCACATCGTTGGCGAGAGAATCGAGCTTGTCGCTCCGGCCGTCATCCGACCCGTTCGCAGGTGGACTGGCAAGCAAATCATTACCACAATCCTCAAAAACATGCAGCCTCCAAACTGTGGCGGCCTCTGCATGCGAGCAGAGACCCAGATCAATGCCGAACAGTGGGGCGACAAAAACTCAGAGGAGGGAATGGTATTGTTCCTGGATGGCGAGTTCGTAACGGGAATTCTAGACAAATCGCAGATTGGCCCCAGCTCGGGTGGCATTATTCACGCCGTCCATGAAATATACGGGCCAGCCATCGCAGGCAAGCTTCTGAGTAGTCTAGGGCGGTTGCTAACAAGATATCTCAACCATCGAGCCTTCTCATGTGGCATTGATGACCTAAGGCTGACTCCCGAGGGAGAGCGGGCTCGCAAGGAGGAACTCAAGGCAGCAGACAAGTATGGTCTGGAAGTCGCCTCTGGGTACGTGTCTCTCGAAAAGAACCTAGGACCTAATGACCTGCTGCTACTTGAGCGTCTTGAGGAAGTCCAGCGCGACGACAACAAACAGGAAGGGCTAGATCTGTTGATGAACCAAGGTGCTGCATTCATCACAGATGCCGTTCAAAAGGCGTGCATGCCAGGCGGACTTGAGAAGTCATTTCCGAAGAACCAAATGCAGGCCATGACAACTTCCGGTGCGAAGGGATCCCGAGTCAACGCGTCTTTGATTTCGTGCAACCTGGGTCAGCAGGTTTTAGAGGGACGACGTGTGCCCACCATGGTCAGCGGCAAGTCGTTACCGTGTTTCCGTCCATTCGAAACACATGCGAGAGCCGGCGGATACATCGTAAACCGATTCTTGACAGGCATTCGACCCCAGGAATACTACTTCCATCACATGGCCGGACGAGAAGGTCTTATTGATACTGCTGTCAAGACTTCTCGATCAGGTTACCTGCAGAGATGTGTGATCAAGGGAATGGAAGGCCTCACGGTTGCGTACGACACCACAGTTCGTGATGCCGATGGTTCGATGATCCAGTTCCTCTACGGCGAGGATGGTCTGGACGTGACGAAACAAAAGTACCTGTCCGACTTCAGCTTCATTCTCGAAAACGTCACCTCGGAGGCAGCGCAGCTACGATACGACCCCAGCGTTGGGGAGCGTCTAGGTGCCAACCGCGACACCATTTCCAAATATATGAAGAAGGCCATCAAGCACGCCAAGGCGTACGACGGCAAGGCACAGGACCCTCTCTCCAGCCTCTTCAACCCGGCGACCACGGCATTCGCTACATCTGAAAATTTCTACGAGGCCATGAGCAGTTACCTCAAGGATAACAAGGACGCTCTAGTGCGAGACAAGACAACAAGCAAGGAGAAGCATTCTCTCTCCCGGGTGACCCTCAACCGGAAGAACGCAGAGATGTTATTCGCAATGAAGTACCTCCGGTCTCTTGTAGAGCCAGGAGAAGCCGTTGGCATCGTGGCAGGACAGTCTGTGGGCGAACCGTCAACTCAAATGACCCTGAACACCTTCCACTTAGCTGGGCACTCGGCCAAAAACGTCACGCTGGGTATCCCACGTCTAAGAGAAATCTTGATGACGGCTAGCAACAAGATATCCACTCCATCCATGTCTCTATATCCCATCGACGAGATGTCGACCGTGGATGCCGAGATCTTTGCGAAATCCATCTCGGTGTTGCCGCTCGGATTCGTGCTGGACGACGTAAAGGTGGAGGAGAAGGTTGGCCGGGGAAAGATGTTTGGAATGGCGAAAATCTACCAAGTCCGGTTGAAGTTCTTCCCATCTGACGAGTATACCAAGACCTACGCCATCAGCATCTCGGACGTTATGAACGCAATTGAGAAGAAGCTACTTCGCCGCTTACTAACCCTAGTCAAGAAGGAAATCAAGAAGCGACAGTCTCAGTCTACCATGGCGACGCCTGAGGTCGGAGTAAAGGCTGGCGTAGTTGAAATGGCTGCACCAAACGCTGAGAGGGAGGGGAATCGGGACGACGACGAGGATGACGACGAGGGTGACGACGATGCTACGAACGCCAAGCAGCGAGCAAACCGCAGCGAAGCAGTGTCCTACGGGCCCAACGATGACGACGACGATGCCATCCAGCGGGATATGGAAAGGGATGCCGCAGATGACACGGACGACGAGGGCTTCGGAAGAAGCCCTTCCCCGGTGGTCCATCCCAGTGGAAATGAGGACGATAAGGACGAAGATGGCGATTCTTGGTCGGCCAAGGCTCGTGCTGAGCGGGTCATGGACGCGTACGCTGAGGTGACGGACTTCCAATGCGACGATAAGACAGGGAGCCGGTGCAGCTTCACGTTCGAGTTCGACTCGGCAATCCCCAAGGTTCTGATGCTCAACTTGGTGCAGGAGGCGGTGAAGAAGACGGTAATTCAGGAAATCTCCGGGGTGGGAGCGTGCACCTTCAACGTTGAGAAGGATGTGAGGGTCATACATACCAGTGGTGTGAACCTGCAGGCGATGCAAAGGTACAGCGATTTTATCAACCCGAATCGAATCCAGACCAACGACATTGCGAACGTGCTGGAGGTGTACGGTGTTGAGGCGGCTCGCCACAACATCGTGGGAGAGTTGGCGGGAGTTTTCGGATCTCACGGCATCAAGGTCGACAACCGCCACCTGAATCTGATTGCAGATCACATGACAAGGAATGGTGGGTTCACGCCGTTCAACCGGATGGGTCTCAATGGCAATGTCAGCCCCTTCACCAAGATGAGTTTCGAGACAACGTTGGCATTCCTCAAGGACGCCGTGCTGGACGGCGACTGGGATGACCTGACGACGCCCAGCAGTCGCCTGGTGATGGGCAGGTTAGGAAAAGTAGGCACGGGTGGTTTTGACGTCTTGGCACAGCTTCCGACGTATCATGTTGATTCTCTGGCGTAAAATAGGTTTGTAGGTAATATATATGCAAAATTGGTCTCATGTGGGACGACGGTACAAGACATTTCCGAGTATGGGCCACAGCACGGTGATGTTTCCATGTACGTACAAGCAGACAAGGAATGCGGCTGGCAATGCTCGTGGCTATCGTCGTCTATCTAAATAGCTTGCTGTGCCTGGACAGCCTCCGTGATGTGACTCTCCAAATCCGATGTGAGGGAGGCAACATTCAGCCGAGACTGAGTCAGCCCGCAAAGTCGCGAACCCACACACCTGGTTGGGTTTTTATCGGCGAAACCCCGATACTAGGCTCAGCCCGGATTTCTCCTAGGCAAGGCAATGCGAGCATAATGTAAACTCAAAAGGCTTTGAGACTCAGCGCAAAGGGCCTTGAGGCTCAGCAGGCATATGATAAAATGAAGACAGATAGTGGACGTGTATATTCTGCCTAGCTATTTGACATCCTACCCAGTCAGACCGAGCCCAAACAACAAAACAAACAAGAACCCCCCGGTTTCTGGGGGCTGGAATCAGATACTAATGGTATGACTCGGTCTACCGTGCACGGTCTAGATATGTCACGACCGATGGACATTGGATCAATTTATGCACGTTGGCGCGTCGCGTTTATGTTCGTGCAAGTATGGAGTATCATGGCGGATCAAAGCGCGTTGTCTACGGCAAGCATCAGAACAGGCAAAGTAATCATAGACATGTGGTCTGTTGCATTGGGCGAAGCCAAATTGGCTCCCGTGGAGTAATGTACATCCCAAATGTAGAGTAAAGCAAGTTTCTCATCGTAACGCCATGATTATCCCCCCGAACCATGATATCCCTCGTTGCCAAAAACAAATCCGTGAACCGCCCGGTTTAAGGCATCAGCTTAGTTGCGCTCACCACGGAGACGGCGGGCAAGCTGGATGTCCTTGGACTGGATGGTAACACGCTTGGCGTGGATGGCACACAGGTTGGTGTCCTCGAAGAGGGAGACAAGGTACGACTCAACGGACTCCTGAAGAGCGCCGATGGCGGACGACTGGAAGCGTAGGTCACTCTTGAAGTCTTGGGCGATCTCACGGACCTGTAAGGGGTTTGTTAGGCTGGGTGTTTGGCGTGACGCGTTAATGGGATGTACGTACCAGGCGCTGGAAGGGGAGCTTGCGAATGAGAAGCTCGGTCGACTTCTGGTATCGTCGGATCTCACGGAGAGCGACGGTGCCGGGCTTGTAGCGGTGAGGCTTCTTGACACCACCGGTAGAGGGGGCAGACTTGCGGGCTATAGAGGTTGAAAGTCAGTGTTGTGTTCACCGAGTCATGAGGTACGCGACGCGCCAAGCAGAAGGCGCGACGGTCGGCAGCAGGAACAGGGAATACTCACCAGCCTTGGAAGCGAGCTGCTTGCGAGGGGCCTTGCCACCAGTGGACTTTCGGGCGGTCTGCTTAGTGCGAGCCATTGTTGGTGATGGTCGAGATAGTGTTGCTGTTGTGGTTGATGGTGGGGTTATTGGGGGTGAAGGTGGAGAGTGGGTGTGTGATGCAGGAGGGAAAGTCGAGAGAGAGGGCAGGCGGGGGGATTGCTTTAATACCTGTGGCTAGCACGTTGCAGGCGCAGCGGCTGATCTGAAAGCAGCCTGGCCTGTGCGTCAGTGCTTGTAGTGCAATCACCCACCAAAACGCGTCCCGATTTGGGTGTTTTGAAAATTATGAAAAAGGGTGCCACATGTGTGCTGATTTTCGATTGGTCAGAACTGGCTACCTCCGCCTTTTCTTTTTTGGCTCCCCATTATGACTTGTTACTGGTCAGAACCCACTGCCGCCACATTCCACGAGACTCTCCTGTGCGCGCGCCTTCCTTGCGTGACTATGCGAGGCGGGTGGCCGGGCTTAGGATCTGGTTGCCTGAATCCCTCGAGTCCCCGAGTGCCTAGCATCGCGGCGGAGCCGACGAGCGAGGAGGAGCAGACCAGATCTGGTAGGCGATCCCGCCGTGAACGGTACAGCACGTTGATACGGAGTCACTGTACGTAGCTAGTACATACGTAATAGACACAACGCACACTCTTGTCTGAGTTATCCTTTGGAGCTTGGAGCCCGTCGCTAACTTCTCCCGCGTGGGGATATTTTACTCGTTGTCCACGAAGGTAGCGGTCCAATATTAATAGATACTACCTACGCACGATAATGGCTGAAAAGCGACTGGCTACAGCATACTTACCAACTTGGTGCAACACAGAAGTGTACCATCGTAGCTTGTTTCTCCTCTTGTTCATCTACTGTCGAGTGTTGATACTTGTATATTTACTGTGATGAGATTTATACTATCCCTGTGTCATCAATCTAGATAGCACACTTTATCTTCACTAGCAACCAACTACTCAAACCTACAACTAGTCACAGAGTAGACTGTAGAGAAAGCAGGCAAAACAAAATCGATACACTCTACAACATAGCTCAAAGCCAATATACACCCTGCAGACTACTAATATCTACAATTACATCGTCACCAAGCAGCTTGGTCAATGTTAACATCGCTTCGACCTTCAGCTACCCTGCACTTTTGCAGCTTGTATTGCCTATTTTTACCTTCAGACTAGTACTTTTGGTACGTGCCGCCAAGTCTGCAACAGGCGGTGTCCTGTTTTCTCATTGGTTCTCTCCAATTCCCAGAACGCAGCGGCGCCCCACCGTAGCCTCCCTGGAAAAACCGCCATCACTCGATTTCCAACTGTCAGGATGGGTGGTTGGGGGCTTTCCCCCCCCCCCGGGCTACCCAATTTTTAATTCGCGCCTGCTTTTACCAGATCGCGTCAGACAAGGGGGGGCACCGCAGAAGTGGGCCCTACGAGTAACTGATCTGGAATCTGGCCCACTCGTACTTAAGCTCGCGGGCTCCCACCTCTTTCAGCCGTACCTCAATATCAATCTCATTCAGCCACTCGACAACCTCTATCTCCCCATCACTCCCATCGTGCTTTGCACCCCGTGACAAACAATCCCACCTCCTCACACCTCTAACCTACCATCATGACTGGACGTAAGTTAACCTCACACGTTACTGCCTTCGCCCCCTTCCCTCTGCGCATACGGGGCTGCGTCGCCTCGCGTGTCGCGTCCGCTGTCGACGCGTCGCTCACACATCACACCCCTTCAGCCAACATACTAACAACTCTCCAGGCGGAAAGGGCGGAAAGGGTCTCGGCAAGGGTGGTGCCAAGCGTCACCGCAAGATTCTTCGTGACAACATCCAGGGTATTACCAAGCCCGCTATCCGACGTCTCGCCCGCCGTGGCGGTGTCAAGCGTATTTCCGCCAGTATGTATTCCCGATACTACCGTTTCACTGGCGCATTACGCTCTAACACCATCCATCAGTGATATACGAGGAGACACGAGGTGTACTCAAGACCTTCCTCGAGGGAGTAATCCGCGATGCCGTCACCTACACCGAGCACGCCAAGCGAAAGACCGTCACCTCGCTCGATGTTGTCTATGCACTCAAGCGACAAGGACGCACCCTTTACGGTTTTGGTGGCTAAGGGTGCCTGTGTTTACATGTCTATTACGAATATTGGACGTGCGCGTTCGTCGCGTTGGGGCAATGTAGGGTGTTCATGACGACTACGGAATCCGGTCTTGCTTTTTTGGTGGGGGGGTGGGGGGTGGGGTGTTCTGTATCATAAGGGAAACGGTGATTTACATTTGGGAATAATCGATTATGCCCTTGCGGCCATTTTGATCATCACGGGTTATCCTGTCCTTCGTATTGTGGTTTGCGACTGTATCTGACGCACCACGAGCTCCCATTTCGTTGTTGGTCGTGTGTCGCGATTTGTCACTTGGAGATGGTCCCATCGACGGCCGGCCTGACGGTGTTGAGTCATATGTTGGATTGAAATTTCCACCCGTGGCCTTGTCGGATTGCCCTCAGGCGGTAACTAATCCAACAAAGCGCATTCGTAATGTCTGTCCCTCAACCATCGCGGTCTAGACCATTATATATGCTATTTCCTTGGGACCCTTGGTGTTCTACCGAGCCTCCAGTACGCGTCACCCTGCCCACTTGCATAGGTACCTGCCTAGGTACCCTGCATTCGTACCGTGGCACGTCGGGAAGTTGAATCAATGTCCCTGGCCACATACAAACTACGTCCACGTATTCTCCTAGGCAGCCCGTATGCAGCAGCTTCGGTCGGTTTTTGTCTTTAAATTTCTCTCTGCTGCGCTATGATTACACTGACTCTTTGCAATATTGGCTGAGAAGTAGCAAACATAGCTGGTAAGCAACATGATATGTGGCTAGAATAACTAACAAAGCTCTAGTAAAAAAGCTGACACTCGTATTCGAGCCGTATAAGTCTACGGGCTGAACTGGGTGACGTGCAAAGGCAAATTAGGCAACCCTGTACCTACTTCGTTTAGTACGCATTACCAATCGTCGCTGCCTCTCAACTAGGTACCCTACCTACACAACCAGGGCAAGAGCGGAATCTTGGATGTGCATGAGTATGACTATATTGCCGTCTCAAGTGAGAGAGTGGTAGCCCGGCTGACATTATATTTGGATGATCAGATGTTCTCCGGCGACAGAGGATTCGGGACATTGCCACAATGTTGATTGACGATGCCGTCCATGGTTGAATAGCGAATAACGTAGAAGTCAGCTAAGATGCCACAAGCCACTTGCCAGATTGTCAGAAATAGGGTGCGGAGATCGTTTCGTAGATCATACGACAGCTACGTGATAGCTTTGCTCTCTCTAAGAAAAGCTGTAGGCTGTAGCGCTGAGCGGGTGGCGAGGACCGAAGCTCTGGGACTAGATTCCAAATAGTCTAAGTTAACAGACAGCTCTTGGGTACCTGTAGATTGTGGCAATAGCCCTCACCGAATGCCACGGCTGCATGGGAAAACCTCTACGTCAAAGCATTTTGCCGATGGAAGCTGCCAGATAAGCCACACCGATGAACAGATTGCGAGGGAGGGAAGGAAGCCACAAACTCCCATGTTTTTGGCTCAATCTGCCGAAAAGCCCGGATGTGGAGGGGATTGGGGCTGGTGGCGAAGAGTCCACGGCCTCCATGGGTCTCGCCCACGTGGATTGCACTAAATTTAGAGAGTGATCTGCAAGCCACCCTCCCCTTGAAATATTGGGGGGTGACTTTCCAAGGGTTCTAGCTTGAGGTACGTGCCTACACCACACGCCCTCTTCGAGTGGACGCATGGACTGAAAACTGGGAACGGAATTGTGAATCGTGGCACAGGAGTTGAGGAGTGAGGAGGTAGACATGCAAGATAAAGGAAAAAGGCCCAAGGAAAAGGGGTTGGCCATTCAGAACATAGTGAACCAAGTAGACCTATGTTCATGATCCCGGGAACCTTGGTAAGACAGCTAAAATTCTCGATGCCTGCTGAGTTCGTTAGGCCGTTGCTGTTAGCGGGAGACGTGAATTTTTTTTCCATGCCTCGGCACGTTGGTGGCCGTGCGTTCTCAGTCATTGTCTCTTTTTGGCGGACCCCATGGCGGTAAGGGTGTCCACGGCCCCACACGGAAAGGCCGACGAGAACTGAGAAGCGAGACACGAAGACGCCAAAAGGCTTGAGACTTGGTACTGATTCGACCACCATTCAACCGCCGTTCAACCATCGTCTAACCAACGGAACACATGCCGATGGAGCACAACACTTAGGCATGAAAGGAAGAAAAACCCAAAACCTCCGGAACAGAACAGCCACCTGCGCGGAGATGCAGCCCTGTCGGCTGATGATACATGCATGGAAGCTTCGGATCATAGATGGAAGCATCGGATGGAGGCCAGCGACAAGCGGATGGGCGCGCCGAGCGACACCTACCGAACGGGTGCGTCGGACTCGGATGCAAGTTACACATCCCACCACAACCTAGACTAGGCCTACCACACACACAAGCGGAATGACAGACACACCCCTCTGCAAGGTAGCACAGCTTGGTGGTTTTTCTCAACAGCTGGGCAAGCCAAGCCTTTCCATCCGCAACGTAACATGGCCTTTGCTGTACAATTGTTCTCGCTCTTGGTGGTGGTCTGTGTAAATACATATCCCCGGGCTCGGCCGCAGTCGGGAACTCAGCTACCTGGACTGATGACAGATGATTAGTTTTGTGTTGGTGACCTGGAAGCTACATGGAGATGCTGAAAAGCCGATGCGCGTGTATACTGCCCGTGCCAAGCTCATTTTGCCTTCCTTGCCTTCCTTGCAACGGGATCTCCCCAAGGTAAACCTCCTGGCAGCGAGCGGGTCAGCACACTCCCGCGTAGGGCTGGGTCCGCACCAACCACGGCAGGCCCCGGGCGGTCTCTACCTACGAAGTACGGAGGACCATTTCAAAAGTCCTGTCCCGCGCTAGGGACGCCGCATCTCTTAATCCCTGTTAAATACCTGTAAGTACAAGTATTGTTGCTTAGCAATGGCAGGTTAAGCGCTAAGTCCTCTATCAATTTAGGGGAGTTAGCAGCCTTGCACTGCCAGCTAGAGCCTTTAGCCCACTATAAGATTAGCAGGCCTTAGCGAGTAGATGAAAACATGAAGTACTCGATGTATTTAACCTGGGGCTAGTGCTGTAATTGCTCTAGCGCGGGACAAGACTTTTGAAATGGTCCTCCGTAGGGCAAAACGGAAAGGGAAAATCACACTTAGCACATTAGTTCGATTTTGGGCGCCTGGGCTTTTCCTTGCCGGGGCCTATCTGTCTCTATGGCTCTCGATACATACAGCAATCGAATTGACCTGGTGACTAGCTCTCCGATGCCGGCTCCTATCGTGGCGGATGAACGTTAGGATTTAGGCGACAGACTGAGCTGGGCGCGACCCCTGGGAACTTCTTCAACAATGCGAATTTGGAAAAGAAGGGGGGAGGGGGGGTTCTCAAATTGTGTATTCGGCGCTGTTCTCTGTCGCCGGCACGCTTGATGCCCCCCCAGTCCTCCGCTGGTGTTCAGGTGGCTGTTGTACGACGTATGCTCGAATTTTAACCGATGGAGGCCGGGGCCGGCACGGAGCCGGCTCAGCTGGACGGCATAAAAAAAAAGATCTAGATGTTAGACAGCAAGGAACTCCGAGACAGGGCATCTGAGTTAGGTAGCCATGTCCGGATCTATGAAGGATGTCTTGATGCAGAGTTTTCTTCCTGCATCTCGTGAGGATCCCTTGGTGGATGGACTTAAGCAAGACGGAAAATTGAGGTGTTTGGGGTAGAACCAGCACAGCACGATACTAAGGTAGACAGGACTTGAGATGGACCCTTGTTCAGCGCTGACGAGTTCACTACATAGGCCTAGTACGTATTTAACAAAACATCAAGCGCGGGCCTTCAAGCTACGGACAGGCTATTGACAGGCAACACAGGGGCCAGTTGGTCGTAAGAAAGTTGAGTCGGGTTCCTGCAAAGGACCGGGCTCCCGGGGGGTAACGAGATCGATCTGCAGGCCGGCTGCACGTATGCATCTGGTTTAGGTCGTGTGTGGCCTGGACCCTTGGTCTTCTGTCTTGCACCTCGCTTGGTTTATTGGCTTTCTTCCTTCGTGTTACAACACAGTAATTAAGTAACTCAGCCATTTGACGTCGATTTTGAGAGACCGATGCTCGTTTGCGCCTCAGTATAGTGGCTGAGTAGTTATCAGCCACACCCTTCATTGGCTGGATTCGTTACCCGACCTGATCCGAACGCCGGAGCCGGTCGGCCAGGCCGAAAAAAACGCAGTCACGCCCTCCCTCTTCGTTTCATGCCCACTTTCGTCCAAGCGCTCGCTGGGACTTTTACTGGAAACTTTCCGACCTGGGAGGGAGGTGTGGGAGGGCAGTCGGACTGGATGGTTGGAAGGGCCGTCGACTGGTTTGATTTCTGCGCGCGTGGTCCGTCACTTTGTCCCAGGAGCAAGTGAAAAATTTTCGTCCCATTCCGCTCTATCCCTTCTCCTTTCACTAAACCGATTTATGTTTTCCCGGGAGAGTGTTGTTGGGGCATTGAGGTTGGCTTTGCAGTCACACCATCCCGTGTGTCATGCGATTGACTCAGCAACGACAGGGCACATACATAGTAGAAAGAAAAACATAGATGGCTGCTACTATTAGTCGATGGGCTCTACTCGGGAACCAGCGTGGGAACCGAAGCTTACCTAACACGGCTTGGCTGGCAGGTTACCTCTGCAGACAGCGACCCAGCGACCATACGATGAAATGCTCATGTGACAGCCTCATTTAGTGACCCGTGACCTCCTGGACCAGCCCAGGACCATCACAGCAAGATAACTGGACTGACTGTCATGTGACTGATTTGGGTAGGACGCACTGAAAGAAGTGTGGCGTAGGTGCGGCGATGGGCGATGGGCGATGGGCGATGGGAAAGCCGGACAGGTTGGTAGGTAGAAAGGGGGATGACAAACCCACAGGGGGAGGGAGGGACAACGAGCGCAGAGACGTGCATTACTAACGGCCATGTGGCTGTGCGAGCTGGACGCTGGACAAGGGATCGAGAGATCGACGACCCGAGATACGTCAGTGGTGGTCAGTAGTGGTCAGTGGGTCGGCAAAAACCAAGTCCCAGAGCTGTGCCAGTCCAGAGTGACGCAGGCCTGGCCTTGGTTGCTTGGTTGGGGCCATGGGATGCTTGCACAGGGATTTGGGGCCCCGATTGGCGGCTGGCGGTTGTAGGCATTGCCCAACGAGCGCCAGTAGGTACCTACTTTGGGCCCTTGGTACTTTGGAGGTTTGGACGGGGAGCCCTGCAACCTCGCTAAAGCTGTCTGCCGCTCCGGAGAGCGCTGCGCGTACCGTAACTCTGGGGGGAGGACTCCGGTCTGGGCGCTCCGGAGGTACCTGCCCTGCCCTATCCGTCCTGGCTAGTGCATACCACTGTACATACGTAGCAGCTGCACACCCTCAGGGGCCTTCCTCGCTTTTCTCCAACCTCGCCCGCCGTTCGGACTCGTGCAAAAGCAGGCCCGGATATATCTGGCACGCGGCTTCCTCTACTTGCCTCTGCTCTGAAGAACAATTTCAAATCATCACCTCAGCCAATAGACAGGACACCGGCGCCGAACACTTAACCCCGACGACAACTTGAAAACTAGAATTGGCCTGAATCATCCAGTACCATCGCCTAGTCAATCAGTCATCACCGACCATCACACTCCATCGCAGTCCACCATCATCCACCATCGTCATCTATCATCATTACTCTTAATCCCATTCCACCCACCACCCCACAGCCGCAGATTTAGCTACATTACCTGGCCTGAGCAGGAAGAAACATCTCTTTATCCTTTTTCCGGCTTGTCCATCCACAATCGGCCATCGAGCATCGAGCATCGCAACACCCACCACTCACACGACACCCACACACGACGACCACACAACACCACTTCCACTACCTACATAGTACAGGCTACCACCCACTCACCCCAACAGACCACTACCAAACCCAGGTGAACCCAGACCTGGCTACCACACCTCCCGGGCTCGGGTTCTTCTTCTACGTGCATCATTAAGTGGGCCGAATTACTTAGGGTCTCGGCTCTGTGGGGACGCAACGTCGCTACATCGACACCGGGCTTCACTCCACCCACCCTTCCGTCTCGGATCTCCAGGGTTCCACGGCTCTCTTCAGACAGACTTGACAAAGTCCTGACTGACCACCGGTTCGGTCGGCTTATAAAGACCAGCCGTCCCGTCTTTTTGCCACTCCATCTCCAACCTTAACCAACCCATCTCCATTCTTCCTTGAGCATCATGATATCTTTGTCCCAGGAACATCAACATCAACTCCCTCTTCAGCCATACTCATACTCTCCCGACTATAATTCCGACTACCATAACGCCTACTCATCTACTTCCATTGACTTCGGTCGGTCTAACATCGACGACAACCTCACCATCATTGACCAAGATCATCAACTTCCCACCGAACTGATGCAGTCCGATAACTGGGGAACTCTCGCCCACCAGATTCCAAGGGCCCGGTTTCCCCATCAGCGCGATTCTTCTTTGTCATCTTTGGACTCTTCCGCCGCTCCCAACTCACCATTCACTCACAACACCTCGAACCCTCAGATCGCCATCACCAGTTCCACCCATGACGGCCTTTCCGATCACAACTCCGGCTCTAATTCTGGCTCCTATTATCAACTCGCCAAGTCGGCAGGTCCTTACCCGGGTTACCAAAATTGCAGTGGCATGGAGCATGTGATGCCTGAGATGGCCTATCCTATCGCCGTCTCAGGACCCAGTGGCAAGCCGCGGTTGGATAGAGGTTTCATTCCCGCCCCCGAGTTCACTACTGGTTCTACGCGATCGCATCCTGCTTCGGTGGCGAGTTCGATCGCGGGTGACTCACCTGCCACCCCCACGGTTGGTGAATCTGACATCTCAGAGAGGCGACGCAAAGGTAGGACTTCCGCTCTTTCCGGCAGCACCAGCGGTCACTCACACATTTTTTCTCCAGGCTTTACCAATGTTCCAAAACTCGACCGGACGATGACAGACGTTTACAGCGACGAGCTTTACAGCCCAAATTTCGCCATAACATCCACTTCACCATCTCAAACTCATATGGCTGTCTCACCTTGTAACGACCTCTTCAGCCAGCGTCTTCAAGCCGCCAACAGCCAACATCTCAGCGCCGCTCACTCGCCAGCCTCAACCACGTCTCGCGGTCGATCCCCATTCTGTGCTGGGTCTCCTCTTGCCCCCTCACCCAGCCATGACTTTGAAACAGGCTCCCAAAATTTGGCTTTCAACACTGCCCAACAAGTGCGAGAGCAGAACCGGGCGCAGCAAGAGGCGCAACTTCTTCACCAGCACATGACTCAGAGAGCGGAACCAGAAACGCCCAAGACTATTTCGCCCAAGGATGCCATCCTCGAGTTCAATGAGCCTGAGGGAGACTCGAACTTTCCGCTCTTCCCTCAAGACTCAACTGGGTTCGAATTGGACCATTTTTCCAAGGTTATGTCGTCACAAGGCTCGCAGGATACGAACGGCAACGGTGGAACTGGCAGCCAATTCAACTATCTTCACTCCCAACTGCCAAACGGCCTTCCGGTACCGCAGCAATATCCCTTCGTCGCTCACTCGCGACCGGCTCACGATACTCCTCCACGACTCAGTTCCGCAGGATCCAGTTCTACAGTATCGAGAACCAACACCCCGGCACGTCCGGGACGACCCAATGGCACGGCTGCTGATGGAGGAACCTACACTTGCACATACCATGGCTGCACTCTTCGATTTGAGTCCCCTGCCCTTCTCCAGAAGCACAAACGGGAAGGCCATCGCCAGACGCAGACCCTGGGCGTGCCCCGACCGCGCGACATAGGTGGCATGACGTCAAATATGCTTAATAGCCAGGCGGGCCCCCATCGATGTGATCGGATCAACCCGAGTACTGGCAAGCCGTGCAGCACCATTTTCTCACGGCCTTACGATTTGACGCGGCACGAGGATACGATCCACAATGCGCGCAAGCAAAAGGTCCGTTGCAACCTATGCACTGAGGAGAAGACGTTCAGCCGTGCGGATGCTCTGACAAGACATTACCGGGTGTGCCATCCCGACGTGGAGCTCCCGGGAAAGCACCGGAGACGCGGAGGAGCTTGAGTACCCCGAAACACTCACGCGGCCGGTTGGAGCTCCGGTGGCCTCACTCAATGGAACGGATGATGCTGCATGACGTGGACCATTCGTGGAGTGATGCTTGGCATTGGGCCGCCCTTCTCAAGGGTTAGGCAAGCGCAAGGGCTGAAGGTGGGCGAGTGGGTCCAAGGGTCCTGCAGGGTCCAGTGACGTCATGAGCACACAACCATTGACATCGCCGCCCCACTCTTTCCCCCACCATAAGCCGCTGTTCCCTGACGATGATGACATGGCGTCGGCAATGGATGACGGTATGCTTGCTGTCTTGCTTTAATCCAGTCCATATCTGGGTTCTTGCACCTAATCGAAGGGGTTAGAATTGACACCGGATGTCACTTCCGCCGCCCCATTGTAACTCTACACACAACAACACACGTCGCCAAGGGCTCAGGTCGAACTTGATCTGGCTGGCCGGCAGCGACTGGGCTCAGACAGGCGTCATGGTGGGGACAGGCCTAGACAAAAAAGAAAATGGGACTTTCTAAGTCTCTTTGTATGTATATCTATTTCTATGACTGGGGGTTTTTTCTCTCTCGGTAAGGTGGGCTTTCCCTTTTTGGGTGGATGGGTTTTTTTATTCGCGCGATTCAACGCATCACAGGAACGGATTTTAGCTATGGAGTTATACGAAGTTACGAAGAGATGGAGAAGAACAATGGCCGGGACGATGACGATTTTGACTCCTATTCGGTACTTACCCACCGGGATTTGAATGTGGATTAAGATAGATGTATGATACATATAGCCTAAAGAATGATTAATGACTTCACATCTGGGCTCCAGTGATGCGTTCCTTTACCCGCAATACCGATGTGCAGCTTCTTGCGGTCTCTACATTGAGCAAGCACGACGTAAAGTAGGTAGGTATGTAGGAAATACATTGCCCTTTTGCAACTCTCGCGCCTGATCTAAATTGACTTTTCTTGTACTGTCTCTGCCCGGACCTGCAACTGTCTAGGCAGTTATGTTCTCCAACAGCCCCGGAGTGTATTGTAGATAGATGATGTGGGATCCCCACACTGCAGCCATTGACAAATCAAGAGCCTAGGACAGCAGCACGAGCATCTGCGTAAAGAGGAGTTATTCCTGTCCAACTTTGGAACTGTACAAGCAACTTGATTAGCACCCACTTCTACAAGGGTCTTATGTACGTGCTTGTGACGTCAACTTACCTGATACCAGCCCTGCGAGGCCAACACCTCAAGGCCAGGGATAGCTGTCCAACCGCCAGCATCTTCTGCAAGCTGCATAATTGGCGTATGGCGGGGCTTGTAGGCCATCTCCAGAAGGACACGACGTTCTTCGTCTGCCGGAGGGCGGCCTAAGATGAGAGCGACCAGCTCCTGTAGGCCGGCATCAATGGGGCGATCGGCGGGAACGGTGCTGATGATGACCTGGAGGTTTGATGCCACCTTATCCGCACCCGACGCATCATTCAGGCTCTGTAGGCCGTACTCGGCAGGGAAGTCAGCCGTCAGTGCTTCGGCCTTGTTCAAGTCACGGGCAGCCACGTAGATGGGGCTGAAGCCGAGCGAGTGCAGCGCGAAGATGGCGGCTCGGGTTGTGCCCCCGGCGCCGACAACCATGGCGGCGCGGTTGACCTCTGGACCCTCCTGGTTCTCAACCCCGGCATCCTGGAGAGCGTACGTCATGCCTTTCCAGTCAGTGTTGTCGCCGAGAAGGCGTCGGCGCCCATTGTCATCGGCCTCGCCCACGGGAATCACAGTGTTGACGGCGCCGATAGTCTTGGCCGCCACGGACAGGCCATCGAGAAGGGCTATGATATCCAACTTTAGGGGAATGGTCACCGATGCACCGCCGAAGTCGGGGGCTTTGATGACGTCTCGCACGTCTGCAACATCGTCTGTCTCTAGCAGATGGTATTGGTGGGGTAGTCCTACTTGGCCATATAGGGTGTTGTGAAGGGCTGGCGACCGCGAGAGAGAGATTGGTTTTCCGAACAGATAGAAGTTGCGCGGCTCCAAGTCGCCAAGCAGTGCAAGGCCGCTGCGAATCTCCGCGGCAGACATCTGGCCCGGAGCTGCCTTGAACGGGAGGGCCGGGTGGGAAACGGGGGTCAGGAACTTGTTGAGCACTCGACTGAGCTTGCCAGCCTTGCCCATGTTCAGGGCAATCATGGGTGTCTTATGGGCAGCCAGCATCCGCGACTTGAACCTTGCAAGATCAAAGTTGTCCTCATCACTGCGGGCAATTCCGACCAGCTTGATGATATCGCCATACTGCAAGGCCCGGTTGTAAAACTCCACCCAAGAAGCGTTCTTCCAGGACAGCGTGCCGCGTGGATCGTGGTGTGAGGCGATGATACGGGAGTTACCACGGGATTCGGTGACGGAAAGGATCATGCTTTCTGGTAGCGTCATCTCAACGTCGATGTACTCAATCCCCAACCTCAGAGCGAGCTGATAGAGCTCGAGGCCTTCCTCATAGGCGTTATCCGGGAACTTGCCACCCTGGGACTCAGTACGCAGTGTGAAGACGACCGGTATCCTCGCTAGTGATCGCAGGAGAGATACCTGCCGCACAATCGAATCGACGGAGCGATCCCGCAGGAGGTCTACTCGGAGTTCAACAGCGTCGGACCCGACCACAACTTTGGGGATCAAATCCGCTGCCTCACTCAACTCGGGTAGAGTCAACGAAACAAAGAAGCTGTGATCCTTGCCCATCACCTCTTCTAGATGATTGTTCCGCCCCGAGATCGAGGCTACAAACTGTTGGAAGTCGTGGGGAATCTCCTGCTGAGTATCCGAGGTTTCCGGGTGAGGGCTGTAGTAGAGTAAGTTGCAGCACTCATTATACCAGTCCTTGCGGTGGTAATAGACTTGTCGAATCTCGCTGGTGTAAGCTGGTCGGGACTTGTCTCGCATCAGATACTCGACGACCTGTTCGGTATCGCGATGGACCAGAATAACACGGCCACCATTACTGCCGTACTCCTTGAGCAGCTGTCTCGCCTCGGCGGTTTCTACGATGCCACCGCCACAGGAGAAGATGTGTCCTTGGGGTTTGTGTTGTACAACGTCCCGTAAAAGGGCCAGCTCGTCTGCTCGGAAGCCGTCCCATCCCCGGTCCCCTTTGATCATCTCGGGGATCGTGCAGCTAGCCCGTCGCTCTAATTCCTGATCCAGGTCGATGAATTCCCAGCCAAGCAGTCTCGCCATCCACCCACCCGCAGTGGTTTTGCCAGCCCCACGCATCCCGATGATGAAGATGGATCGCTCCTTGGTCGTGTCCCGAGTGGCCTCGTGGGCGTCCGTGCTTGGCTCTTCTCCCTCTAGTTCGACCTTGAAAGACTGAGACAGGATATCCCACCAGCCGGGCCACGTTTTCCCGACGCATTCACGTTCCGCGATGACGACAGGGCTCGGCGACGCGATAGCCAGGACGCTGAAGCTCATCGCAACACGGTGATCATCGTAACAATGAATACCAGTATTGGGAGCCGCGAAACCGCCATCTTGCGACTTCCCGTTGATCTCAATTCCATCTTCGAGCTCGCTGCATTGCACACCAAATTTAGCCAGTTGATCCTTCATGGCTGCAATTCGGTTGCATTCTTTCACTCGCTGATTAGCAATACCCGTAATTTGGGTCTTCCCGGAAGCCACTGCTGCCAGAACCGAGGCCGTGAGAAAAGCGTCCGTCATTGGCTCCATGTCAACATGAGCTAGAGCCTTGAGTTCACCCGGACGAGGGCCGGTTACCGTCGTGGAGTAATCGGACTGATCAACGGTACAGCCCATGGGCCGCAGTACATCGACGGCAAAGCGAGCGTCGCCCTGGAGCGACTTCGAACCGATGTTAGGGATCGTGCACGTAGTTCCAGTGATGGCAGCAATCGCCAAAGGGTAGGTTGCTGAACTGGCATCGCTCTCAATGGTATACTCAGCTGGGTTTTGGTAGACGCCCTGAGGGATGTGGTAGGTATCCGGCTCATCGGACGAGGGCGTCACGCCAACGCCGAAGGAGGCCATCATAGAGATGGTCATATCGATGTACGGCTGGGAGATGGGTTTTCCCCCCACCAGTCGCAGTGTCACTGGCTCCCTGGCGTAGGGAGCTGCCATGAGAATAGACGAGACGTACTGAGATGAAACGGTCGCAGCTAGCTCAATCACGCCTCCCTTGAGGCCCTTGGCAGCGTCGACCCGGAGCGGGAGGCTGTTCTCCTTGCCAAGGTACTCAATATCGACGCCGTTAGATCGTAGGGCATTGACAAGTGGGCCAATTGGTCTAACTTTCATCCTCGCGTTTCCCGTCAAGATGCTGGATCCCGCGGCCTCTGTGGGAGAACAAAGGGCAACGACGGTTGTCAGGAAACGAGACGCTGTGCCAGCATTTCCAAGGTAAAGAGGCTCCTTGCTGGCCAGGAGCCGACCACCTTTCCCATCGACAACCAAGACCTCACCAGCTTCTTGCCAGGAGTAAGTTGCACCGCCAAGCCGGTGGATCGCTGATAGCATGAACTCGGTATCGTCGGAGTGAAGAAGGTTCTTGATGCGGCAGGTGCCTGATCCAAGAGCTGCGAGTACGAGGGCGCGGTTAGAAATACTCTTCGAACCAGGCGGGGCGACAGTGACATTGAGGCTATTTGGCACGCCAGGAGTGACGCGGATGGTTGGCGAAAGCACAACTCGGATTGTCTTGTCTTCCACGACGCTGGCCCTGGGCTCGTGGGTTTTGCCGATGGAGGACAGCAGCACAATCTTCTTTTTCTTCCCGTCGTTCTTCTTGTCGACTCCCATCTTCTCGAGGAGTACATCGACAGGGCATTTCTTACCAGCCGTTAGCTTAATCACGCGCTTGTCTTGAAGAGAAGTTGGCAGGTCGTAACTGGCAATACACTTGACCAGTCTGGCAACGGCCCCAGGACGGAGAACTCCTAGATGACGGGCTAGTTCTGCCTCCTTTACCATACCAATGGCCACGGCCTCGCCGTGGAGGAGCTGTGGCGTGAGGAGAGCCTCAATGGCGTGTCCGATAGAGTGGCCAAAGTTCAAGAGGTTGCGCAAGCCGCCTTCGCGCTCGTCGCTGGAGACGACCTCGGCCTTGACCTTTGCAGATCCGACGACGATGCGCTTGAGCACATCTTTGATCGGGTCCAGACGGCTAGGGCCGTCGGCTCGGACAGATTCCAAGATCTGTGCAGCCGCTTCTTCCAGAACGGTAAACTCGGTCTCGTTCCAGATGGCGGCCGTCTTGACCACCTCAGCCATGCCGTTGATGAACTCACGGACAGGCAGGGTCTCGAGGAACGCCAAGTCGACATATATGCGCTGTGGCTGCCAGAAGGCCCCTATGAGATTCTTGCCCATTGGTGTGTCAATGGCAGTCTTCCCGCCGATCGATGAGTCAACCATGGCGAGTAAGGTTGTGGGCACTTGGACGAAGCGGACTCCTCGCATGAAGGTTGCAGCGACATAGCCGATCATGTCACCCATGACGCCGCCCCCGAGGGCAATGATGACGGTGTCACGCGTGCATTGCTGCGACAGCAACCAGTCCTCGATCTCGGCCTTTGTTTCGCGACTCTTGGACGCCTCGCCGGGCGGGATGGCATAGGTGAGCAAGCGGGTTGCCTTGCCTGTGGCGGCGGCCTCGAAACGCGATTGAAAGGCAGGTACGTAGATATCGAAAAGGTTCGTATCGGTGATGAGGACGTAGGTCGACGTAGGAATATTCTGAACAAGGTCTTCTGCGACAAAGTCAAGCCACAAGCCATCTTCGACCAGGATGTTAGCCTCGCCCAGAATTGAGATCCGCACCGGACTCTGCCCCTTAGCTGGAGCCATGTTGAATCGCACGTAGATGACAAAGTCTTGTCGTCGGAAGGGCACAAACAACTAGCTGGTGCTAATTGCCCGATGACTTAGTTGTGGGCTCGTGATGGTGTGTGTCCTACAGGGATCGATCTTCAAGTCCACGAAGGCCAAGAGCCGGTGAGTAAAAAAACTGGAGGGGCACCGATCGCGGCCCTTATAAGTACCTAACTGCCGACAGGTACTAAGTCAGCCCCCCCACTTACGGACCGTGGCTAGAAACGGACCACACTTTGACTACTTATAATATTATACCCTTTTATATTAGAATCGCGATTTCTCGTGTAATTAAGCAGCTATTATTAATCTAATATATATATTAGATTTATAATACCTAAATAAACTAAGAAAAATCTTAAAAAGCTCTTAATATTATTAAAAACAGTTAAATAAAGTATAAAGCTATTAAGCTTTATAAAATCTTATAATTAATATTTTAAGTATATATTTAAGGTTATATTATATACTAGTAAGCTTATAAGTCTTATTATAAGCTATTTATAGTTCTTAGGTAAGCTAAGACTCTTATCTTAAGGTTCTTATTTAGCTTAAAAAGTATAATTATATTATATTTACTATAAGCTTATAGTATAATATAAGTAAGAGTAGCTTAATAATTAGTATTTTAATATAATACTAGTATTAATTAGTAGTCTAAAAGAGGGATAATAATAGTAATAAGGCTAAGATAATTATTAAAAGAGGGGATAATATATAAGCAGCTTAGGTTTATATTAAGGCTAAGCTAGTAAATACTATATATAGTTTATTTATTAAGCTAAAAAGCCTTTTAGGTTTTCTTAATAAGAACTATATAAGCTAGGCTAATAGTAAGAGTAGTAAGAGTAAAAGCTCTTAAGTTAAAAGTTTAGTTACTATATATTCTTAAAAGTAAAAAGGTTTATTTAAGTATTCTTTCTTAGTATAAGCCTAGTATAAAACTATAATAAGATAGTTATAACTTTAAGCTAAGTATTTACTCTTATAAAAAATATAATTTATAAGAATTTTTTTATATTTAGTTAGGTATTCTTCTCTATTAGTATATATAGTATCTTTATAATATTTATAAGTTAAAGCTAATTTATAGTTTTAAGCTAAGTATTTAAACTTAAAGTAGTTATAGTATTAGGTAAGCTAAAGCCTCTTATTAAAAGGCTTATAGTTATATAGTTATATATTAAGTAGTAAGCTATTATTATATAAGTAGTTAGCTTTTTTAATAAAACTAATATATAAGATAAGATTTATTTTTATACTAAAGCTAGGTTAGCTAGTCTTTTACTTTTTAACTTAAAGGATTTTTAGTTAATTAGATTTATTAATTTCTTTAATAAGCTTATTAGTATTATTTAAGATAAATATAAGTTAGATTTTTTTTACTATTATTATAAATATTAAGAGAAAGAAAGCTATATTATTACTAAAAGCTTTAATAACCTAATTTTTAATATAAATAGCTTATATCTTATTTACTATATAAAATATAAGAATAGTATTATCACTTAGTAGCTTTCTTATTATAATAATACTAGAGTTATTATAAGCCTAATTTACTATCTTATTTTATTTTTTATTTATTTATACTTAATTTAGCTTATAGCTATTTAGTTTTTTTTTTAAGTAACTTAGACTAATTTATAATAAGAGGGAAAAACCCTAATAATAAGCTATAAGATAAAAAACCTTTTACTACTCTTACCTAAGAGAGGAGTAAGTTAAGCTTAGTATATATATATAGTAATATAAGTTATAAGTAAGTTTACTTTATAAGAAAAGATAATTATATACCTAATAATAATAACCTCTAACCTTTTATAAACATTTAATAGTTACTCTTATTATATCTTAGTTATACCTCTAAAATTTATTCTAACTTAACTAACTTTCTTTATAAACCTTTTTTACCTTTTTTTTACTCTTATATTATTATTATATTATATATAATATATAAGCTAAGTAAAACAGAGAATATTAAGATTATAAACTATCTTTTTTCTCCTCTTAAGAAATTTTTTTTACTATAAAACCTACTCTTATTATAAGCTAAGCCTAGTATAAAAATAACCTAAAATTAATTTAAAAATCTTATTATTAAGACTAAATATAAACTTAAAATAATTATCTTAAAAGCTACTTTTCTTTTAGTTTAGAAAATAATAATAACTCTAGCTAATATTACTATAAGTTATACTTAATATATAAGTAGTAAAATTCTAATCTTACTATCTCTTATAAAAATAATTATAACTACTATTAAAAAAGTAATATTAGCTACTTTTTAGAAAACACTTATTAAGATCTTAACCTAAGCTTAAGTTACTTATAATAAGAGGATACTTTTATCTCTAATAATACTAATATTAAAAGTAATTCTCTCTTATCTTAGTAAGAAGATTATTATTAGGTCACCTAGTATAACTTCTAATATTATATCTTATATACTATTAGATACTATAATAATTATTAACTATACTTTTTTAAGAGATTATCTTTTACTTATAATAGTCTTATACTATCTCTCTAGTAAGAATATTATAATCCTCTTTTATAAACTAATTATAAATCTCTTAAAAAATAATACTTAAATTCTTATTATTTTTAGTATAATCTTTTATAAATATTTAATAGTTACTCTTATTATATCTTAGTTATACTCTTAAAATCTATTTTAACTTAACTAACTTTCTTTATAAATCTTTTTTACTTTTTTTCTACTCTTATATTATTATTATATTATATATAATAAGTAGGCTAAATAAAATAAAAAATATTAAGATTATAAACTATCTCTTTTTTTCTCTTAAGAAATTTTTTTTACTATAAAATCTACTCTTACTATAAGCTAAGCTTAATATAAAAATAACTTATAATTAATTTAAAAATCTTATTATTAAGACTAAATATAAACTTAAAGTAATTATCTTAAGAGCTACTTTTCTTTTAGTTTAGAAAATAATAGTAACTTTAACTAATATTACTATAAGTTATACTTAATATATAAATAGTAAGATCTTAATCTTATTATTTCTTATAAAAATAATTATAACTATTATTAAAAAAGTAATATTAACTACCTTTTAGAAAATACTTATTAAAATCTTAACTTAAACTTAAATTACTTATAATAAGAGAATACTTTTATTTCTAATAGTATTACTATTAAAAATAATCTTTTTTTATTTTAATAAGAAGATTATTATTAGGTTACTTAGTATAACTTTTAATATTATATTTTATATATTATTAGATATTATAATAATTATTAATTATACTCTCTTAAGAGATTATCTCTTACTTATAATAGTCTTATATTATCTCTCTAGTAAAAATATTATAATTCTCTTTTATAAACTAATTATAAATTTTTTAAAAGATAATACTTAGATTCTTATTATTTTTAGTATAAGTATATATTAAGTTTTAAAATAGTTTATAATAATTACTAAGAGAGTCTTAACTAGTTATATAAGAGGCTTACTTAAGAATCTTATAATAAATATCTAATAAGTAAATAGTATTAAAATATATATTATAAAACTATTATAAAGCTATTATATAACTAAATCTTATTAGTTACTAGTTATATTATTAACTAAACTAATAGATATAAATAAATTTTATAACTAAAATATAATTATAACTATAAAAGTTTATTAAACTAAGTTTTATTTAAGAGAGATTTAACTTAAGTAGTACTTTAAGTACTTTTATTTTAAATATATTATATAATACTATTAGAAATAAGCTAAATATAATTATTATAATAAAGCTTATTATATAAAAAATATAATATATTTTACTTTTACTAGTAAGATCTTTTTAGTATATTATAACTATAATAACTTATACTTAATATAATCTTATATATATTATATAGTATAAAAAAAGTAAAAATAAATAAGAAATACTTATATAAAAAGACTTATATAGTTTAATATTTTAAGTAAGTAATATAAATATATAATATACTTATTATAAGATATAATAATATTAATACTAATATTAATTATAATATTAAACTATTTTATTTAAAAAGAGCTTAAGTAGCTTTTAAAGTAGTTTTAAACTAGACTAGACTTAGGTTTAAGTTTAACTTTTATAATATTTAAACTAATTAACTAATTAAGAGAGTAAATACTATTAAAAGTTAAAAAAAGTATACTAATACTAATTAATAATAAGAATAATACTTAAAAAGATAAGAATAAGTAATATAAGTAACTTAAACTTAACTTAAGACTAATTAAATTCTAATATATAATTTAAGCTAAGTCTTATAAGAACTTATTATTATAAGTATATAATNNATAACTTATATTACTATATATATATACTAAGCTTAACTTACTTCTCTTTTAAGTAAGAGTAGTAAAAGGTTTTTTATCTTATAGCTTACTATTAGAGTTTTTCTCTTTTATTATAAATTAGTTTAAGTTACTTAAAAGAAAAACTAAATAACTATAAGCTAAATTAAGTATAAATAAATAAATAAATAATTATATACTTATAATAATAAGTTCTTATAAGACTTAGCTTAAATTATATATAAAAATTCAAGCCTTAATATTTTTCTTACTTACCTAGTTTCTACTCACTATAGCCCTAATCTGCCTCTAAAATATATTCTAATACTAGAATCTAAATCCTTATATATATATTACCTTAGGGATAATAGCATATTAGGACTATAGTGATAGTACTAATATGCTTCTAATAGCTATTAATTCAGAGGTGTGTAGACTTAACTAAAGTTAATATAACCCTCTCGCGGGAATTAGCTAGTATATACTAAGCAAAAATAATAAACCCGCTGCAAAACTAAGTAGAATACTAGCAGATAACCTAAAAAATAAAGCATATAGTGCTATTACTAGAATTATCCCTACTATATCTCTCAAATAAGTTTAGCATATTATCTAAACCTATATATCTATACGTAAGATATAAGCTTATATCTTATATAAGGAGGATATAATATATAACTATAAAACAGCCCTTAAGGACTAAATCACTATAAATATTACTATAGCCCTCACTTTTGTTATTAATACAGCTCTTATTATGCCCTTAGATCGTAAGAGAGGCTAACCCTCTTATATATTAATTATAGTATAAAACCTAATACTCTTAAACTAGGAAAATATAAAGTAAATAACCTAAAGCTATATTAAATATAAAGTTATAATCTAAATAAGAAATATACCCTCTAATATTAATAGCTAAACCCTAAAAGATATTATTAAGATAGTAAACTAGGCCTATAGTAACTCTAGTGTTATTATAGTAAGAAAGCTACTAAGTAGTAATATTATTCTTATATTTTATATAGCAGATAAGATATAAGCTATTTATACTAAAGATTAGGTTATTAAAGCTTTTAGTGATAATATAGCTCTCTCCCTCTTAATATTTATAATAATAGTAAAAAGAATCTAACTTATATTTATCCTAAATAATACTAATAAGCTTATTAAAGAAATTAATAGATCTAATTAACTAAAGATCTTTTAAGTTAAAAAGTAAAAGACTAGCTAATTTAGCCCTAGAGTAAAGATAAATCTTATCTTATATATTAGCTCTATTAAAAAGGCTAACTGCCTATATGATAATAGCCTACTGCTTAATATATAACTATATAACTATAAGCTTTTTAATAAGAGGCTCTAACCTACCTAATACTATAACTACTTTAAGTTTAGATATCTAGCCTAGAACTATAAATTAGTCTTAACCTGCGGATATTATAGAGATGCTATATATACTAACAGAGAAGAATACCTAACTAAATGTAAAAAAATCCCCCTAAATTATATCCTCTATAAGGGTAAATACTTAGCCTAGAGCTGTAACTATCTTATTATAGCCTTATATTAGGCTTAGGCTAAGAAAGAATACTTAGATAGACCTCTCTGCTTTTAAGAATATATAGTAACTAAACCTCTAACTTAGAAGCTCTTACTCTTACTACTCTTACTATTAGCCTAGCTTATTTAGTTCTTATTAAGAAAACCTAAAAGGCTCTCTAGCTTAATAAACAGATTATATATAGTATTTACTAGCCTAGCCTTAATATAAGCCTAAGCTGCTTATATATTATCTCCTCTTTTAATAATTATCTTAGTCTTATCACTATTATTATCTCCCTTTTAGACTACTAATTAATACTAGTATTATATTAGAATACTAATTATTAAGCTATCTTAACCTATATTATACTATAGGCTTATAGTGAATATAATATAATTATACTTTTTAAGCCTAATAAGAACCTTAAGATAGGAGTCTTAGCCTGCCTAGGATATTATAACTACTATATAATTTACTATAGTAAGTGTATAATAGTCTATATAAATAAATAGTATAAGCCTAAGTTATAAATATTATAAGTAAAAGAAGACTAGGTTAGTATTACCTTTATAAAAACCTAATACTAAATTATTATCTTATATAATCCTCTAAATAGTAAAAGTGACTTACTTATACTATAAGCTCTTACTAGTACTACTCTAAATAATTATATACTTCTTATAAGTGATTTTAACTTTTACTACCTGCTTTAAGACTATTATAGCTGCTTAGACTAAGATAGTAATAACCTTATAGAGGAGGTATTATAATTTTATATTAGTCTTCTTACCTCTTATAGAATAGTTACTAGGTTAGCTTAAAGCTACTAAAATAGCACTTTAGATCTTATCTAGGCTACTAAAACTATTAATACCTCTTATATAAGAACTAACTATAACCTAAAAGGGTCTAACTATATCTCTTAGTATGTTTATATTATAAACACCTATAAAGAGATAGCTCTTAAGTTAGACCTTAGATTTAACTAGAAGAAAACCTACTAGTAAAAAGCAGCTAATAAAGTAGTAGTTTATCTCTATTATATATCTAGTAGTATAATAACCACCTTAGAGGCCCTAAATATAAAAGTTAAATAGCTTCTTAAGTAACTTACTATAATTATAAAATATATAACCTTAAAGTAAAAGAAACCTAGACTCTATTATAACTCTTAGTAAAATAGTAAAATAGCTAAAGTAACTTTTAAACTTAAGTGAGTATACTATATAGCCTAATAAACTAGCCACCTAGTAAACTAGTATATATACTTTAAGGTATATATAGTATAAGATTAGTATATATAGAATATATAGTATACCCTTTAGAGGAAACTTCTAATTAAGCTTTTATAGTATAATATAATATAATTCTAAAATATAAAAAGATAGGCTAGACTATATAGTAGAACTATTATAACTCTTTTATAGCTTTTACCTCTTATCTGCTAAGACTAACCTAAGCTAGTAACACTTTATACAGATAAAGCTAAGATCTTAGTAAGGAAATTCTTTTCTAAACCTTAAGCGGATAACTTTAACCTCCCTCTCTTCTTACTCTTTAGAATACTTAAACCTAAGTTAGGCTATATATGCCTAATAATAGACCTTAAAAAGGTCTAAGAAGCTCTATACTAAATTAAGTTATAAAAAGCCCTAAAGAAGGATAAAATCCCTATAAGATTCTTTAAAGTATATAGTAACCTGCTTATTTATATAATTACTAAAATAGTAAATATAAGCTTTACTATTAGTTACTTTCTAATATGTTTTCACACTATAATCACTATAATTATCCTAAAAGCTAATAAGACTAAAANNTATAATTAGTAAGATTATTAAAATAGTTATTAGTAAGTATATTATAACTATAGTAGAAGAGAAGAGGCTACTACTCTTAAGGTAAATAGGTAATAGGCTTAGAAAGTTAATAGAGCTAGCTTTAGCTATAGTTGTTAAAATAGTATGTATAGTATAAGCCTAATATAGTCTTACCTCTCTCCTCTAGCTTAACTTTATAAGAGCTTTTAATAGTATTAACTATAGATAACTTATTACTATCTTATAACTAAAAGGATTCTCTAGATAGCTCCTAGTATAGCTTACTAGCTATCTTATATTATAAATAGTATAGCTCTAATTTAATAGCTAAACTTCTAACTTAATTAAAGTTAAAGTAGGAGTCTCTTAAGGATCTCTTTTATTACCTATTCTATTTATCCTTTTTATTTTTAACCTTTATAAAGCTCTTAATAACACTCTTAGGATATTAGTTATTAGATTTACAGATAATATAAACCTGCTAGTATTTAGCTATAATATAAAAGAGATTTAAACTTAGCTTAAGGCTATATAGAAAATATATAATAATTAGGCCTAAATAAATAGTATAACCTAAGAACTAAATAAAATATAACTCTTCTACTTTACCTGTAAATATATAATAGACTAAATATAGATCTAACTTAGAGACTTAATAGTATAGCCTACCTAAACTTATAGGTTTCTTAGACTCTTCCTTTATTATAAACTACTATAAGGCCTATATATAGACTATCTTAAAGGGAAACTTAAGTATTAATACTAGGCTCTTACTATAATTACTATAAGTATATAAGAGGTTAGCCTTAAAGAAGTAAGGTTAATTTATATATAAGTTATCTATTTTATTATAGTCTATAGTATAAGAGCTTATTATATCTTAATAGCCCCTAGTGGTAAGCCTTAAGGTATTATATAAGTACTTATATTAGAATAGACTTAGAACTTATATATAGTAGTAAAAGCCTATAAAGCTATATCTACTTACCTACTAGAGATAAAGCTAGCTATCCCCCCTCTTAATATCTATCTTAATAAACTAGCCGCCTAATTCTATAGCTATACTAAGAGATAAAATACTACTTAGCTTATTAGGGCTGCTATTACTATAGCTTTAAGGTGGATTTACTATAAGTAGCAGTAGGGACTATAATAGTAACTATAGTAAGAAGTTAGAGATTAGCTTAAAAGCTAGCTCTCCTATAAAGAGTGTAAACTAATATTAGTAGTAATAAAAGCTTACACTCTTTCTAAATAGACTATATAGTAGACCTAACTTTAAGATAAAGTAAGAAAACACTAAAAGACTAATTAACTTAAACTAGCTAAAGCTTATCCTCTTACTAATAATAAAAGAGTATTATACTTATACTAAGATCTTAATAAATATTAAAGCTTAATACTTATATAGCTATAAATAGGAAAAATTAGTCTTAGAAGCTTTCTCTTCTAGAGGTATATACCTAATATGCTTTTACTATAGTACCTATATAAGACTAGTAAAAAAACACCTAAATATATTATTATCTTTTACCTTAAGTATACTAAATAATAGAGATACTTAATAAACTTACTATAAAACTAATATAAGTTTAAGCTCTAACTATCTAAGTATAAAACTACTTAACTGCTTACCTAGTAGTTTCTAAGCTAATATATTATCTTATATTATAAACTAGCCTTATAAATCTATAGTAACTATAATTAAGTTTATAGTCTTATAATAAAAATAGTATACTACTATACTAAGTACTTTTTACTCTTCTTATAAAAAGTATAAAATATACCTAGAAAAAACTATAAAAGGTAAAAAACCAGCCTAATTATAATAGCTACTAATCCTAAATTAAATCTTTTAACCTCCTATTAAAATCCTCTAAGCCTATAATACTAACTTATAGACCTAACCTAAACTTATACTTTTACTACTTACTACCTAACTTTATATATTTATATTACTCTTCTTTATATCTTTACTAGTAGTAGTATTATTACTAGTCTTACTAGCCTTATTATTACTATTACTATTCTTCTTACTAGTTCCCTTAGGAGCTAATAACCTAACTACTATAAGAATAGAAATACTCTCTAGATAGGTAAGAGCTAGGACTATAATATATTTAAGATACTTAAGTATCTTAGTAATATAGTTAATCTTACTAACTAGTATATTAAACTAGTTAGATATTAGGCTTATAATTACTACTATAAGTATAATATATATATACTTAGAAGCCTAACTTTTTGCCTAAAGGGCTGTATTCTTAAGCCTCTTAAGCTTCTCCTCTTATATACTATTAGCTTATATATATACTATAAAACTAACTTATACTTATATTATTAGTACCCCTCTCTTACTAGAGAGCCTCTATTAAGGCTTAAGTAGTAATAATAGTAGTAAATAGTAGGGCTTTATATATTTTATATATATAAGTATAAGCTATATAGCTACCTACTATAATATTTACCTAGTCTTAGTAAAGACCTACTATACTATTCTTACCTATCTATATAATATATATAAAATAGAAGATAGCTTATATTACTCCCTCTAGAGTAGTAGACTTCTCTTCTAAAGTAGTAATACTCTCTGTCTTAGCCTATCTCTTTCTCTTAGCTTATATAAGATTAGCCTAAATATATAGTAGATTTATAGTAAAAGAACTTACTCTTATAGCTAGTATTATTATTATTATTATTATTAAAATCTATATATAAACAGATTAGTATATATAACTATATCTCTCCTGCTAAGAGATTATATTAGGTTTATTATTTTTATTATTATTATTATTATTATTATTATTATTATTATTATTATTATTATAGTTATTATTCTTAGCTATATAAAGTTAGCTATTATAATAAGACTATAATAAAGCTATAGTATAAGCAGCTAGGAAATAAATATATTAATAAATCCTAGAAAGAATATATATTAGTATATATTTAAGACCTAAAGCTAATATAAGCCTAATAAAAAGCCTAAAGGGAAGCTACTTATAAAGATATTAAAAAAAGAAGAAAGAAAGAAAGATATTATAACCTAAGAGACTAAATAATAAATA
>WPDH01000349.1:0-90149 GCA_019137255.1 Corinectria fuckeliana | reverse complement strand
TTAGACCCACTTACGATCAATCACGTGTCCAACACTTCTTTCGCACTGATAGTTAAGGCATGTGATTTCTTGGTGGGGATGCGAATGAGTGTCCAATGGAAGGATAAACTCACACAAAGGAAACAAGTAGACGTAGGCCTACCTGATTGATCTCGCGTCTCCGAGGGCGCAGGGTAAGTTTAATCACTGCATTACCTTAGCTACGTAATACCTTAAATGTTGAAAGCAACTGTACTTGGAGGCTCTTAACCTGGAAGTGACTGTGAGACGTCAGCTTGCTACGAGTTTGCAATCACTCGAAGAAGCTCACAAAGAAAGAAGCACACAGAAGAGGCAAAGAGAGGCAAGCAGATCAGGGCTCGTTGCTGCCTGAGGCTGAGATCACCCGACCCGTCACTTTGCACCAGACAATTTCAATGGCTGTTTTTGGGCTAGTTAGCGACGGGACTGCACCGAACTGCACAGCACCACCCCCCCCCCCCCNNCCCCCCCCCCCCCCCCCCCCCCCCTAGGCACCCAGTAAACATTCACTGACTGCTTTGACTGCCCACTGATGGGTGCCGCTAAATGCCCAGTCCGTCCTCCACACCTCCCACCAACCTAACCGCCCCTTGCCTTACTCGACTAAGCCGCCCTCGACCCTTTCTGCCCCCCATCTTCTCTCTCTCTCCTCCCCGACAACAACAAAAATCTTCCTCCTTCTCCTCTCCATTCCTTCTCCCTCTGGCACAACCCTCCCCCGCCTCCCGCATACCAGCCGTGAAGACGTCTTCTGAGCCTGGCTGTTTTCGTTGACGTCGGGCCATCCCCTCCCTCTTCTATCCTCTACACTTTTGTTCGCACCCCCGCACAACAATTTGCTGTCGGTTCACCTACCAACGCCGCCCCTCTCCTGAGCAGAGACCAAAACAAAATCAGTCACCATGGCTGAGCGGTACATCCCCGAGCATCGCCGCACTCAGTTCAAGGCCAAGAACACCTTCAAGCCTGAGGAGCTCCGTCGTCGCCGCGAGGAGCAGCAGGTTGAGATCCGCAAGGCCAAGCGTGAGGAGAACTTGGCTAAGCGACGAGGAATCGGTACCGGTGAGAACCGCCCTGGCGCTTCGCTTGGTGCCGCACCCGACAGCGACGATGATACCGCTCCCACAGAGTCTCAGGTATGTGCCTTTTCCTTTTCATCAGCCCTCTTTCGCTACCCATCGTCCATGGCCTGCCGGCCTGCCTCCTTGCTGCCTCCCGCCAAAAGCTCGTTGTTCGCTCGCCCACCATTCTCGTCTCTCCCGCCTAGCGATGTGGGGGAAAAGACACATGCCTACACCCCACAGTCCGGCACCGTGTGACCTGAGCATACATGGGCTTCACTCACGTCCCACCCAATGGCCCTTCCACTACTGCCTAGGGTAACTGGATGAGAGGGCATCCCCTGGCTACGCTGTCGATTCGCGATGATGTTTTAGATGACCTGTGCTGACTTTTTTTGGGCTAGCTGAATGAGGACCTCCCTCAAATGGTCGCCGGTGTCTTCTCGGAACAGATAGATCTTCAGATCCAGTCCACCACCAAGTTCCGAAAGCTGCTCTCCAAGGAGCGAAACCCTCCTATCGAGGAGGTCATCAAGACTGGTGTCGTCAGCCGTTTCGTCGAGTTTCTGCGATCCCCCCACACTCTGGTCCAGTTCGAGGCCGCATGGGCTCTGACCAACATCGCCTCTGGTTCCGCTACCCAGACCCAGGTTGTCATTGAGGCCGGTGCCGTCCCCATCTTCGTCGAGCTCCTCGCCAGCCCCGAGCCCGATGTTCGGGAACAAGCCGTTTGGGCCCTCGGTAACATTGCCGGTGACAGCCCTCACTGCCGTGACTATGTCCTTAGCTGTGGTGCCCTCAAGCCCCTACTGAACTTGCTTGGCGACAGCCGTAAGCTCAGCATGCTTCGCAACGCCACCTGGACTCTCAGCAACTTCTGCCGAGGCAAGACTCCCCAGCCCGACTGGAATACGGTGAGTTGCTCATATACCATATCGAACCATTTATGCACATAGGCTAAACCCCGCAGATTGCTCCGGCCCTCCCTGTCTTGTCCAAGCTGGTCTACTCTTTAGATGACGAGGTCTTGATTGACGCTTGTTGGGCTATTTCCTACCTCTCGGACGGCTCCAACGACAAGATACAGGCTGTTATCGAGGCTGGCATCCCTCGCCGCCTGGTGGAGCTGCTCATGCATGCTTCTACCTCCGTCCAGACCCCCGCCCTTCGATCCGTCGGAAACATTGTAACCGGTGACGATGTCCAGACACAGGTCATCATCAACTGCGGCGCTCTGCCCTGCCTCCTGTCTCTCCTGAGCTCGACTAAGGACGGTATTCGCAAGGAGGCTTGCTGGACCATCTCCAACATCACCGCCGGCAACTCGTCCCAGATCCAGGCCGTCGTTGACGCCAACATCATCCCCCCTCTGATCCACCTCCTCCAGAACGGTGACCTTAAGACCCGTAAGGAGGCTTGCTGGGCCATCAGCAACGCCACCTCTGGCGGCCTGCAAAAACCCGAGCAGATTCGATACCTCGTCTCCCAGGGCTGTATCAAGCCCCTGTGCGATCTTCTCGGCTGCCCCGATAACAAGATCATCCAGGTGGCTTTGGACGGTCTCGAGAACATTCTCAAGATCGGTGACCTTGACAAGCAGGCCGCCGGTGATAGTGCCGAGTCCATCAACCGTTATGCCCTTTTCATCGAGGAGTGTGGTGGTATGGAGAAGATTCACGACTGCCAGAACAACGCCAATGAGGAGATTTACATGAAGGCCTATAACATCATCGAGAAGTACTTCTCTGATGACGAGGAGAATGCCGACGAGGGTATGGCTCAACAGCCCGCTGGCCCCAACGGCACCTTTGGCTTCGGTGCCAACAACGCCCAGCAGTCCGGCGGCTTTAACTTCGCCAACGGAGGTGACTCGATGGACATGTAAAGGGTCTAGCGTCTCGCGTTCGCCGGACCCCGGCACCCTCTGTTCGCTCTAGGGAATTCCCGGTGATGCAGTTATGTCTTTCAGCCCTCGCTTGCTCGGGCAAAGCCCCACCTCTTTAAGCACATATCCCAGTTATTACCCCCCCTATGTGGCACAGTTCTGCTAGACTGTCAAGCACACCCCCACCCCCGAATGATATCACCCCGACACCGCGTCTTTTTAATCTATCTTGAAGGATTTATGTGAGGAAGGAGGAGCATCCTTGCAATGTATACAGGCCCTATGGTAGCTTGAAAGCTCCAGCCTGAGAGTGAAGAGGGAGGAAGAAGCGCAAGCAGAGGAGGCCATCCGTACCTCGTGAAGGGGAGCAGCAGAGCCGGCGAGAGTCGATGGGCTCATGTAGAATCGAAGGACATCATGATGTGTGGTGCTCGAGGCTCAAAGGACCCATGCTTGACTGTCGCCGAAGCAAGCTTGTCGGCATTTGATGGGAAATGCTACAGCTTGGAAGCCGGTGCCAGTGCACCCGAGCTTCTGCGATGGCGAACCTTGAAACTGCGGTTGATTCACCGCCAAGTGGTGGTGCATCTGGTTGCGAGTAGCCAATCCCGTAGCCAAAAGAAAAAAGATATCAAGGATTAAAGCTCTCGCTTATATGAATGTCCTGTGAAGTGAGACGCGATAGAGAAAGGGACTCGCCACGCTCCATGTCTCATACGCCTCTCAGCTCTAGAGCATGATCTGCCCCTCACTTGGACGATTTCAAGCGCGGGTAAAGCCTCCAAATTAGTGGCAGAGAATAATTGGTAGGGCGATTCTCCGTGTTTATCTAGGTCACCCAATTATTTCACATTAAAGGCTGTCATTCTCCTCGACCTTCTCTGCTCCTAAGACTTGATTGCAGATTCAAAAGCTGGTATAAAAATAAAAATAAACCTGGAATAGACGTGCTTATGAGGGATACTTAGTGAGCGGGGCTGATCGTAGCGGCTTCGCACTGTACATGACAGGGAAGATAGGGCCAGCAACACAGTGTCTACTGTGCGCGGTTAGCCAGCAATTTTTCCTTCCTTCACACACAATCCAACAGGGTACCATCGTCATCACTCGCTTGAGCTTGGAACCATAACGCCAAACAAAAGGATCCTGAACCCCAAACCATAGGCCAGGCCTATCTCCGAATTACGCGACCAGACCTACTGAAGACCAGTGGCTCGCTGCCTGCCGGATAAGGCCTTGGACGGACTGCTTCTAGATACAGCACAGACATGATCCAGATCACCAGAGTCCTATAACCCCATCTCTACCTCAATATCATCAAAACGCATCTACGCTCCCCCCGTCTTAAAAGCCGTCTCTGAATCTCAGCATAAATCATGGTCAAGAAAGGCAAGGCAAAGGCTGACCCTCCAGCCGCAAACCCGTCGGCTTCGGCTTCGACGTCCAAGGACCAGGGCAAGGGCAAGAAGGGCCAGAAACAGGGTGCTCCCGCTCCCGTTCCCGAGGGCCCTGCTCTGCCGCCACCGAAACCCACCGTGAAGCAGCTCATCGGAGGTTCCTCCTGGACTGGAAAGTTGCCAGTCAACCTCTTGGCCGAGCACTGCCAGAAGCAGCGCTGGGACAAACCCGACTTTGACACTAGGAAAACACCCGATGGCTTCTCCGTCTGGATAACCCTGGGCGCCAAGGACCCCAAGACTCAGGAATACACCAAGCTTGAGCCCTTCAAGATTCCTGCAAGCCATAAACACCTGATTATGCGGCCCACGGCGATTGAAGCTAAGCATGCTGCTGCTACCTACGCCCTCTTTAGGGTGTGCAGCATGCTGAACAAGCACATGGTCCTCCCGCCAGATCACAAAGCGCTCTGGAAGGAGTTCCAGGCGCTGAAGGCTGAGGATGTCAAAGAGGGCAAGGCGTGGATGTATGAGGCAGATCCTTTCAAGACCCTTCAAGAGCGCCAGGATGCCAAGTCTGCCTCCGAGAAGAAGAGGAAGGAGATCGAGGCGGCCAAGGCCAAGGCTAAGGCTATGCCTGGAGCGGCCGGCCTGGTGCTGATGAGCAACGCCGGCGATGGCTCTGGTCGATCCGTCAACATCATGAAGGGGTGGACTACCGCGCCCAAAGTTGAGATGGGAAAGAAGACGAGGACACAGTTGGAGACACTGCTGCGAGGTGGTGTGCGCTGGAATCCCCACAAGGTTACCATGCCCAAGCCAAAGAAGGATTCTATCGTGACTGAGTTGAGCAAGCTCGGGTTCCGACGCAGCCACGTGGAGGAAGCCGTGGAATACTGTAAGGACCGCGAGGAGACCCTCGAGTGGCTTCTAATCCATGTCCCCGAGGACGACCTCCCTCGATGGGCGTTGCCGGAGAGCTACTCGGCCGGCGTGTCCGTCGGTGCTACAGACCTCAAGAGAGAGGGCATTATCAAGCGTCTTTCACAGTCAGGGTATTCCCTCGAGCTGGCCACCAAGGTCCTTGACGAACAAGGCGGGGATGAAGACAAGGCAGCCGAGACGCTCCAGAACCTGCTCTTCTCGAGCAGTTCTGATGCTTTAGATGATTCCGATGATTTCCTAGATATGGGATCCCCCGAGGAGCAGTGGGAAGAAGAGGTGGCCAGTCTGGAGTCCACCTGTGGCGACGGGTTTGAACGCGACGGCGACAAAGTCATCCGCATCAAATTAGCATCCGTCAAGAACGGACCGCAAGGAAGCGTCGAGACGTTCTTGCAAGTTCGCAGGCCAGCCACTTACCCTAAAACCCTCATTCTCTCCATTGTGGCCAACCTCCCCTCTTACATCAAGCTGAGTATCGTCAGGAAGGCCTTGAAACATATTGGAGAGTCGCTGCGCGACGAGCCTACGAAGATCTTTCTAGTTATGGACTGGATCCAGCACAACATCAACCGCATTATCGAGAACCCTGGAAAACTAGTGGACATCTCTGCTGTTTCCTCAGCGGCGTCCGAGACGAAGCCTGCCGCGGCCATTGGAGGCACCCATCGGCCACATCGCCACGTGAAGCCGCTGAAGTGGATCGAAAGCCCTCAGAGCAGAGATCAGTGGCTGCGACGGCAGCAATCGCCTGCCTTGAAGGAGATGGTTTCAAAACGAAAAAAGCTGCCGGCGTGGCACATGTGCGACGCCATTGTCAGAACGGTCGAGGAAAACGACGTCACCATCATTAGTGGAGAGACAGGTTCGGGAAAGTCCACGCAATCTATGCAGTTCATTCTTGACGATCTATATGAGAGGGGTCTTGGCGGATGTGCAAACATCATTGTAACACAGCCGCGGCGAATCTCAGCCCTGGGACTTGCGGATCGTGTGGCGGAAGAGAGATGCATGCGGGTCGGCGACGAAGTGGGATATGCCATCCGTGGCGAATCTCGCAGGTCTAAGGATACTAGGATCACATTTGTGACGACCGGTGTACTTCTCCGGCGACTCCAGACGGCCGGAGGACGAGTGGACGATGTGGTGGCCTCTCTGGCGGATGTCAGCCACGTTGTCATCGACGAGGTACACGAACGGAGTCTTGACACCGACTTCTTGTTGAATCTCATTCGCGAGGTCATGAGCACGAAGCAGAACACACTGAAGCTCATCCTCATGTCCGCAACGCTGGACGCGTCGACCTTTGCGAACTACTTTACTTCAGAAGGGTTGAGCGTGGGAATGGTTGAGATTTCTGGCCGAACATTCCCGGTCGACGAGTACTACCTCGACGACGTTATCCGAATGACTGGATACGGTGTCGAAAAGTCGGATGCTGGCTTCATCAAGGATGATACTCTTGGTAGGATCATCCAGAAGTTGGGCCATCGCATCAACTACAACCTGATTGTCGAGACGGTCGAGGCCATTGACTACGAGCTCTCTATTGAAAAGAAGACTGGTGGAATCCTGATCTTCCTTCCTGGAGTGGGTGAGATCAACCAGTGTTGCGGTGCCTTGAGGCAAGTCAGCTCCCTTCACGTGCTCCCTCTTCACGCATCACTCGAGACGCGCGAACAGAAGAGGGTATTTGCTAGCGCGCCACACGGGAAACGCAAGATCGTGGTAGCAACCAATGTGGCAGAGACCTCCATCACCATCGACGACATCGTGGCGGTTATCGACAGCGGAAAGGTCAAGGAGACGAGTTTCGATGCGGTCAACAACATGAGGAAGCTCGAAGAGACGTGGGCATCGCGGGCAGCCTGCAAGCAGCGAAAGGGTCGAGCCGGTCGAGTCCAAGAGGGCAGATGCTACAAGCTCTTCACGGAAAACCTAGAGAAGCAGATGAACGAGCGGCCAGAGCCAGAGATTCGGCGTGTACCCCTCGAGCAGCTGTGTCTTTCGGTTCGTGCCATGGGCATGAGGGATGTTGCAGGGTTTCTTGGACGGTCGCCGACGCCTCCTGACGCAACTGCCATTGACGGCGCCATGAAGCTTTTGCGGCGAATGGGAGTGTTGGACGGAGACGAGCTCACGGCCATGGGCCAACAGCTAGCCATGTTGCCCGCGGACTTGCGATGCGGCAAGCTGATGGTGTTTGGCGCCATCTTCGGCTGCTTAGACGATTGTGTGACCATTGCCGCCATCTTGAGTACGCGAAGTCCGTTTGTGTCCCCCTCGGAGAAGAGGGACGAGGCGAAGACGGCCCGGATGAGGTTCTGTAAGGGGGACGGAGATCTCTTGACGGACCTAGAGGGCTTCAAACAATGGGACGGCATGATGCAGGACCGGATGCCCCAGCGCCAAGTCCGAAACTTCTGCGAAGACAACTTCCTGGCGTACACGACCCTGTCCGACATATCCAACACAAGAGCCCAGTACTACTCTGCGCTGGCTGAGATTGGCATTGTCACGACATCAGAAGCGATCAGCGAGGCGCATACGCAGGGCGTCTACGCCGGCGGCTCGCAGCTCTTGCGGGCACTCATTGCGGCGGCCTTTACGCCGCAGATTTCGCGGATCCAATACCCCGACAAGAAGTTTGCAAGCTCCATGTCGGGCGCGGTTGAGCTGGATCCGGAGGCGCGTGCCATCAAGTACTTCAACCAGGAGAACGGACGGGTGTTTGTGCACCCGAGCAGCACGCTCTTTGGCAGCCAGGGGTTCTCGGGCAATGCGGCGTACATGTCGTACTTTACTCTCATCTCGACGAGCAAGATCTTCATTCGCGACCTTACGCGTAAGTCGTTCCCCAACCTGATGCTTAGCTGTAGCAGTGCTCGATAGCTAACTCGTTGTAGCGTTTAACGCGTACACGCTGCTGCTCTTCTCCGGCCCCATCGAGCTGGATACGCTGGGCCGAGGTCTGCTCGTCGACGGGTGGCTGCGTCTCAGGGGATGGGCGCGCGTCGGAGTCCTGGTGGCGAGGCTGCGCGGGATGGTGGACGAGTTGATTGCGCAGAAGGTGGAGAGCCCCGAGCTGGGACTTCAGGATAACGAGGTGATCAAGTTGGTGACGAAGATGATAGAGCTTGACGGGTTAGATGCTTAGGGAGGTAGATATGGAGACACGCGGTATGTTTGGGCTTGGAGAGGGAGATCTCTTGCGTGGAAAGAGTATCTAGGATCATTAGTCATGTGGCTCTTCTCATGTGAATAGACGTTGCTCATAGGAGCCTTTTGGTTTGTTGGCCGTGTTAGTCATGTGGCCGTGTGGTGATAGATACGCATTCAAGTTTGAGGGAGACTCCACGGCGGGGCACGTTGGCTGCCTGCGTATTCGTACCCAGAACTCTAGACCTCGGAGTCGGCCTCTCCCTCTCAACAGCTACATAGCAACGACAGCGATATCAGCCAGCGCAGCAATGGCCCACGGGGACTCTGAGCCGGAGGAGGCCATCACGGAAGAGGAGATACGCGGAGAGGAGCCGCCGCTGAAGAAGAGCCGCAATGCCTGTAGGCTGCCGCACCCCCGAGAGAGCGCGACTGTCCGTTTAAGCCCCGGCGGGACTGACACTCGGCGATAGTCACAGAGCTCATGGCTTCCAGACCAAAGGCGGCCGCCGGCCCTCCTCCTCCCCTGTCTCCCAAGGCCTCCCGCGGCGGCAACCCCTTCAAGGACCGCATGGGCCTGGGCGCATACCTCGAAGCCCCGGCCTCGTACCCGGCGTCGCGCGTCATCGCCCACAGCGACGCCTTCGTGCTCATCAACGACCGCTTCCCCAAGTCGGCCGTGCACACGCTGCTCCTCCCGCGCTCCGCGAGCCACAACCTGCTGCACCCCTTCGACGCCTTCGAGGACCCGGCCTTCCTCGCCGCCGTCAAGGCCGAGACGGCCCGGCTCAAGACGCTCGTCGCCTCGGAGCTGCAGCGCCGCCTCGGCCCCGCCAGCCGCGCCGACGCCGCCCGCCAGGCCATCCTCGACGGCGACGCCGAGCCGCCCGTCGACGGGGCGCTGCCGCCGGGGCGCGACTGGGAGGCCGAGGTCGTCTGCGGTGTGCACGCCGTGCCGAGCATGCGCCACGTCCACGTCCACGTGCTGTCGCGCGACATGCACTCGGGCGCGCTGAAGCACCGCAAGCACTACAACTCGTTCAACACGCCGTTCCTGGTCGACATTGAGGACTTTCCCCTGCCGCCTGATGACCCCCGGCGGAGCACTAAGGAGGCTTCGTATTTGCGGTGGGACATGAAGTGCTGGAGGTGCGGCCGCAACTTTGGCAATCAGTTCCAGAAGCTAAAGGCCCACCTCGACGAGGAGTACGAGGAGTGGAGGAGGCTGTGAGCTGGTTCGGTCGCGACAGGTGGTTCACCAGCGACAGGCAGAATGAACAAGGGGCAGTGTTTTAATAATGATAAAAAGCACGAGACCGAGTACTGTAAGAGATACTGCGCTCCGATGCGCAAACAAGTAGCAAACCGAACGACCCCCTACTAGATCCTGAAACCAAACCCATACAGCCAATATAGAGCCCCACGCGAACGAGACGCGTTATCCCAAAAACAACACGAGCAGCCTAGCCTTGCCGAGCTAAACGGGCTCGTCCTAAGCCGACAAAGCGCGGTCGCGTACATTTCGCAAGCCAATGCAGCTCATGTGGAATCATCATCATCAGACCCCTACCACCGTAATCAGCGAAACATGCTCCTCAGGGTTGATATCCAGGGTGTTGAACGGACCTCCTGGCTCGCCTCGTCGTCGGCAGGGCTGGGGGCGTCTTTGACGGCATCAAGGTTGTCTTCGGTCTCGACTAGAAATGCGTGAGCATTGCAGCTTCTTCCTACGCGACAGATGCAAATCCCCGGCTACTCACAATTTTCCTCGATATCGACATCGAGCGGGTCCTCCTCGTCCGTCGCCTCGTCCTTCTTGGGGGAGGGGAGGGGGTTCTTGCGAGGCCGGCCTCGCCTGCCCGTTCCCTTGCCGGTCGACTTGGGGGTGGCGGCCTTGGGCGAAGCCTTCTTGACAGGAGTCGTCGCGTCCGACTTGCGCGGGCGTCCGCGCCTTCTCGGGGCCTCGGGGGCAGCGGCGGGATCAACGACAGCCTTGGCCACGGCCTTGGCCTTGGTGGCGCCCTTGGTGGTGCCCTTGGTGGTGCCCTTGGGACGGCCACGCGGGCGACCGGTAGGCACGTAGACCTTGGGAGGGTTGTTGCCGGGCGGGCGGCCACGGGGACGACCGACGGACTTCTTGACACCGGCGGCGGCCTTTGCGATGTGAGGCTCGCTATCCGACGCGTCCTTGGCCGTGGCGACGTCCTGCTTGGTGCGGGCCATGGCGAGGAATTGTAGGGATTGGAGGCAGTGAGAAAATGTCGAGAAAATTGAGAGAGGGATCGCGATGGTTTCAATGCCAGGCGGGGGATGTAGAAAAGCCGCCTTCGCGTTGGAGTCCGTGTTGTGATGGGATGAGATGGGGAAGATGAAGGTGTAAAGTCGAGAGTGGCTACCGATGGCTGGTGGTCGCGCGCGCGCAAAGAAGCTGGAGCGGCAAGTAACTAACAACACCTTAGGTACCTTAGGTACTTAGTAGTAGGTGCCTACCTACGCTACTATTTAGGTAGTACGCGTCCAGCCTCTGTTTGCAGGGTCCCGCGGTCGTCCATGTGTTGGACTTAATAAACCAGATGTTTGCTTGGAATTAAGTCATAGAGCGGTGCAAAATTGGCTGCTATTTCTGTCACCATATGCCACACGGTCGACTAAGTACCTACCTACTACTATGTACCTAGCAGGTACTTCAATGTGGCGGCAGATGGCCCAAGTGGAGCTCCTCGCTCGATCGTCAACCCCGCTAGCCCCAGTCAGGTTTCGGCAGGCAGGTACATAGGAGGACCAGGGCCCCTGCTGTTTTGGTACCCCGGCAACAGCGCAATGCTTCAAGTAAACAAATCGCCCCGGACGATGTAATGTGGCTCATCCTTCGCCAACGACTCCACGACAGCATCCACGACGCTCACGAGACACTGCTTACGATGGCTCTCGATGCACGACTGATGCCCGCTGAGCACCGCATTGTGCACTCCTCTGCTTCAACCCCGTCGCTGCGATCGCGCGATGGGACACTGCCCGCGCACGCCAGGATGGACGGAGGAGGGAACGTCAAGGTCGTCGTCCGCGTGAGGGCTTTTCTCAAGCGAGGTGAGAAGCTAGAATCCATAGTCTAGGCCGTCTGGAAATGCCCAAACCTGCCTGCTAACCGCCAATGCGCCCCAATAGAGCTCGAACGCCGCGCAAAATGCCTGATCGAGATGGACCCCATCACCCAGCTAACGACACTGCTCGTCCCGGAGGATCAGGAAGAGTCCAAGTCTCGCAAGATCTTCGAGGAGAAGACTTTCACCTTTGACAATTCGTTCTGGAGCCACAACATCGACGACAAGCACTATGCGCACCAGGAGGATGTCTACAACAGCCTCGGCGAGGAGTTCCTCGACCACAACTTCGAAGGCTACCACACTTGCATCTTTGCCTACGGACAAACCGGGTCCGGGAAGAGCTACACCATGATGGGAACCCCCGACCGCCCAGGCCTGATTCCCAGGACCTGCGAGGATCTCTTTGAACGAATCGACGCTGCACAGAACGAGAACGCCAACATCGCCTACAACGTCCGCGTCTCTTACTTCGAGGTCTACAACGAGCACGTCCGCGACCTGCTGGTCGCCCAGGCCCCCAACAGGCCGCCAAACTACCTCAAGATCCGGGAGTCTCCGACCGAAGGCCCCTACGTCAAGGACCTCACCGAGGTGCCGGTGCGGAACTTCTCGGAGATCCTGCGCTTCATGAAGAGGGGAGACTCGTCCCGGACGGTCGCCAGCACCAAGATGAACGACACTAGCAGTCGAAGCCACGCCGTCTTCACCATCATGCTCAAGCAGATCCACCACGACATGGAGACGGACGAGACCACGGAGCGGAGCTCCCGCATCCGACTTGTCGATCTTGCCGGTAGCGAGCGAGCCAAGTCCACCGAGGCCACCGGCGCGCGGCTGCGCGAGGGCAGCAACATCAACAAGTCGCTGACGAGTCTGGGACGTGTCATTGCTGCCCTGGCCGACCCGAAAGCGCATCGGGGCTCGAAGCGCAAGGACGTTGTCCCGTATCGCGACTCCATCTTGACGTGGCTTCTAAAGGACTCGCTCGGCGGGAACAGCAAGACTGCCATGATTGCGTGCATCGCCCCCTCCGACTACGACGAGACGCTTTCGACTCTTCGATACGCCGACCAGGCCAAGCGCATCCGGACCCGGGCCGTCGTCAACCAGGACCAAATGTCGTCTGCCGAGAGGGACGCCCAGATTGCCGCCATGGCCGAGGAGATCCGCGTCCTGCAGCTCTCCGTGTCCGACTCGAGACAGGGGGAGAAGAGAGCCAAGGACGCCGAGGAGAGGCTCGAGGAGTACCAAGACCGCGTGGCGGCCATGCAGCGCATGATGGAGGAGCGCGGCATGGTGGCGGAGAGCAAGATCAAGAAGCTGCAGACGGAGAACGAGGCTCTCAAGCTGCACCTCAAGCTCGCCATCGAGAGCCTCAAGAACCCCATCCCCGCCGTCGCCGTCGTGCCGGAGAAGCACATGGACGCCATCGACATGGACCCAGAGGACAAGGAGAACGCCGAGAACCAGTCCGACGACGACGACCAGTACGACTCGGACAGCACCGCCTACAGCGAGGACGACCTCCAGGACGAGATGCACCGGTACCTCCAGGACATGGGTAACCTACGGAAGCTCATCGGCGGCGACGTATCGAGGTTCAAGGATGAGGCCACGGCTCGCATGCCGCTGGGTCACAGGGAGAATGTCTAGCCCGAGGAAGGGAGCTCGGTTGTGAAATGCATGGATGGCAGCATGGTGTTTTCTGGGAGCGTATACGTTTATGGATGGACTGGACGATGGATGTTCCTGGTTAGAATTTGCTGGACAATGAGTTATATCAGGGTTAGATACCGAGTTTGTTACTTTCATATTGAGTTGTCACTTTCCGTTCCTTGTAAGATGTCGAGGGTACTCTTGTCACAGCGTCCATCTAGACAGTTATATTATGATCACGTTTAGAACGTGTAAGTGTACTTGGGTATCTTGTCCAGACCGAAGCCAACCTCAGTCTTAGTTGGACTTGAAAACCAGAAAAGGGGTAGAGCTGCCGTTCTTACGCTCTCAAGATGTCCATCACGAAACGGTAGCTCTCACTGCGGGAGGACAAACTCGAGGAAACCTCCTTCCAGCACGCAGCTTTCAACACACGGCATTTCGGGCAAGTGGCTCTGGCAGTGAGTCGTGTTGGCTCGAATATTCAAGTGCTTTCCATCCTCGCTAGAGATTATAGCCTGAGAGAAAGGGCGACTTTACGCAGGCGTCAGGAGCCATCCAACCAACTCCTTGAAGACCAAAAACATTGATTTCACACATCCAAAAGTCTCCCTCAACTTAGATTCCTCAATACCAACCAGCCCCAGCCACCAAAACCAAGCCATCCATATCGCTATTTCAGCTCCATTCTTCCCTACATCATCACCTCTTCCCAACAACGCCGTCATGGCCACCGGGGGAAACGCACATTACACTGGTGAGCCGCTCGAATCCGACGTCGAGGACTCGGTAGAGGAGGGGCCTGCCAGCCTGTTCATCACGACGACGAGGACAACAACTACGACTGTAGTCACCCCTTTCTCCGCGGAGTCAACGACCGAGTACTTCGGCGCCTTGGACATCGTGCTCGACTACCTCAACTACGCCAACTCAACGATGGACTTGTACCCCATCAAGAACCAGGCTATACGGTGGTGCAATTCACATTTCGGCATTCACGTCCCCGAGGCCTTGTCTCCGCGGTGTCTCGACGCAACCCATCCGCTGCTCTGGCACTTGGACATCCCGTCGTGGTTTCGTTTGGACGCGCCGCAGGATGACGAGACGATCCCCGAGAGGTCCCCAAGGGGGTTCTACATCGCGCACCGCGATAGCCCTAACCCTTTGACGAGTACATGCTTTGCACAGCAGACAGTGATAGACAAGGGATGTCTAGACAGCCTCGTCGACCAACACGTCACTCGCCACCACGCACTCGCCAACTTCATGCCTCGTGCAGTAGACCACTACGAAGAACGCCGCTGGCCCTTCATGGCCAGCGACCTACGACAGCATATGCTCATACTGCAGTGTCTCCCGGAGATGGTCTTCAACATCTCGCAGCTCGACATGGAATCGATGCGTCGCAAGTTCCCGTTGACTCAGCTGCGCCAACCGTTTCAGAGGACGTCGGCCAGGTTGCGCCCGTGCCATTCCCAGTGCGGGCATGGAAGTTGCCAGCATTACCAGCAATACATGAGGTACAAGGAACATGTCAGGACCATGGGGTTGGGGGGACAGAGCGGGTAAAATGTGTTGGCTTGTCTTCCAGGGGTAGTTGGATTGAACGGTTGCATCTCTGAATTCGGTCGGGAGCATACATCGAGAGTAGCAGAGCGGTACAGCGTCATTATGTGTCAAAGCGTGAGTATAAGCACTCAAGTTGCAATACCGGTAGTCTTTTCGTGCAATATTAATCAAGTTCCTGTTTGGTCGAATAAAGATTGCATTGGGTGAAGGACTAAAGCCTCGTTTCGTTTCGTTTACTGTTCAGCGCTACATCACTCAATATAAAGAGAGACTGAACAAGTAGTGAGCGACAGGACCAGTATATCGATAAATACGTTGATTGAAATCAAAAAGGTGAAATAGATACAAGAATAAGAGCAGACCCTTTTCCTCCTCAGCTATCAAAGATGACTTATTCAAAAGACACGGCCCCAGCTTGACTTAGCCAGAGCAGTAGCCGACCTTGCTGGGTTCGCAGCCACCGGCACAGCCCTGGTACAAAACGCAGGGGTTCTTGGCATCCGTGCAGACGTTCTTCAGAGTGGCGGTGTCGCCGTAGTTCTGGTTGATGCCGACGACCTCGCCGCCGTCGCGGGCGGTGACGCCCTCGACGTAGACGTTGCGCTTGCACTGGGTCTTGCACTATCCAGGGAAGGGGGGGGGTGGTCAGCGGTGGTGCTCGTTGATACAAGGCATGGCCAGGAATGCTCACGTTGCCGCAGGAGCGGTAGACCTTGCCGTAGTCCTCGGCGTAGAAGTTGATGATGTTGACGGTTCCGCAGCCGTTGTGCTGGACGACCTTGTCCTCGGCGTGGTAGGCGCCACCGCCGATGATCCACGTCTCCTTGCCGGCCTTGTCGTTCTTCTACAGGTGGTTGCTGGTTAGCGGGAGCAGACTGACTAGAGGCCGTGGCGAACGGGTGGGCTTACGATGGAGATGGCGTCCTCGCAGACGTCTTCGAACCAGACGTACTCGAGGGTACAGTGGCCGTCGCAGTGGACACCCTCCTTCTGGTTCTTGCCGATGATGGCGTTCTTCAGGGTGGCGCCCTCGCGGAGGAGGAAGACGGCATCGGCCTGGCCTAGATATGGCAGAACAGATGGTTAGTCGGTCCGTCTCGCTTTACACGAACGTAGCCAAGCAACACATCACTTACCGCCCTCGCCGCCGCCGCAGGCACCGGAGCCGCGGTCGAACCTGGCCCACTTGCCGTCGTAGACCTCGCCCTTCTTGATCTCGATGTAGGCGCTGTTGCTGTGGGTGGCGGTGGCCGCGGGCACGCCGCCCTCGTAGCCCAGGCACGCCAGCGCCGAGGGGAGGAGGGCTGCCAGAAGGCCGACTTGGACGAGCATGATGACGATGATGTATTTGTGCGGGCTGCTGAAAGGGGGGGGGAGGAAGAGGTGAAGACGGGAGTGTGGTGATGGTAGAGGTGTTTCAGCAAGATGGCTTACAGAGGGAATGCCTCGAGGCTTTATATATGTCACTTGGCACCCTCCCGACTGAGCCGACTACATATCCAGCAGTCTTCCGCTCGTATTCAAACGGCCTAGGTGGTTCTCTTCAGGACGGAAATGGCCGATTCCACTGCTCCGAAAGGCTCGAAGCTGGCATGGCCCTGGGACAACTCGGTTCAATGACCTGGACAGGCTAGGGAGCTAAGCCTCTCGAGTCCAGGTATGCATAGAACAGAAGTGCGTGTGTTGACTGTATTAACTGCACCCCACACGACAGTCCTTCGGCGTCCCTGGGCTTCGTCGTCCGTACGGAGCATGCCGAGCTAGCTGTACTGTGAACCCCCCCCCCCCCCCTGGATCATTTCCGGACCACCCACACTCCTGCGGTCTACGAGGACAGGGGTCGAAGGGAGAGCTGGAATAGGCGTACAACTAAGGTTGAAAAGAAAGGAAAAAGTAGCCGTGATAGGTTCGACCATCACCTGCGCCAGCTGCTTGGCCGAGATTCCGAGTCGCGCTCGATGTTGCATCCGGGCCAATGCCATCCGTGCGTGGGTAGATGCTTCCGGGGTGTTGTAAGCTTAATTTTTTCGGAGCGATCTCCGGATGGTACGCTAGGCGAAGAGACCGTCAGTCTCGGGAGAGGTTGGCCGTCTGTCTCCTCACCCGGCTTCGTGTAGAAACATGTTCAGCTGATAAAGGTATCTGGTCATACGACACCATCGCGAGCGAGCCTCAGTGCAAGAGCAGAAGTGAGAGTTGCGCACGCTGGCACATCTGGTATGGCGTAACGTCGTCGGCTCGACCTCGCACTATTATACTCTCATTGTTGGGTTTGAACATCTACCTGCCTAGACAATGCAATGATAAACTTGATAATCCCCGTAAAGGTAGGTTGGTGTAATGTGTCCAAACGAGTCAACATCCGAATTGGGCCATGGAACCTAGGCCTATCTCTCCCGTGAGGCTTCATTTGGAAACAAACATTGTGCAAATCGGGCGTCTTATTGGTGGATCTCGCGGGACCGTCCGCTGATTCTGAACTTTAAATGGCATGGAACGGAAAGCTGTAAGTATCGTCGAGTGGCTGAGATGCCTCGCTTATGCTCCGCCAAGGTTGTTCATGAAGAGGACCTCGGCAGCCCCATATTATGACCGCCGTATATGGCAGGGAGAATTGTCTGTCAGGTTCAGACGAAAGTACCCAACCACGCTCTTCGTGTTGGAGTTCAAGACGACGGTAGACTCGGACTCAAAGTGCACCGCGCGGGCCAAGCTGCTTTAAGAAGTTGATATCTGGGATGCCACCAGTAGATCTTCGGCAAAGGATCCGCCAGCGTTGCATCAGGACGATGTTGGTTTCGGTCAGAGTAGCAATCTCGAGATTACACGCCTGCTCGTTGATAATGCTCTTGGCTGGTAGCTCTGGGCTGGTTTTTGGCTGGCTCCCTCTGTTCTGTTCTGCGTTGGCTCGTTCGTCTCACAGATAGCTGATGCCTCCTTACTTGCCATCCAGGAGAATCACGACTGAGTTACGTCTTCTTCTCAGTCATATGACCGGTGTTCAATGTGATGCAGTGCAGAATCACAGCTCGCCGTTTCCATTTCACCTGACGCCACGCCACATGGCCGAGCCATTCGGTCGGGTTGCCCTGTCGGACAAGCAGCACGCACATCAAACATCAAGGGAGGGTCCAGGGCTGGCTACTTTTCCTCTGGTTCCTTCTCTGAGGTTGCCGTTCAACCCCTGTATCAACCAGTCTCCTCCCGGATCTTCATCCCCGTTACGGTCAACTCAATGATCCGTGCCGGCCGGCTGTCGGTCGGTCGGGATACCCTGCACTGCCGGACCTAGTGACCAGATGCGGATGGCGGTAACATGCGAGGAGGGGGGGGGGTCGGGAATCAAACGACCTTGTCCAGGCCTAGGAAATCAACCCCCTTTCTGGAAGCTCGGCGCAATATGATCCTTCAAACGTTCAGGACTCGACGAGAGCAAGCCGGTGGTGAATCGACCCCAACCAACCCCAATGACGCTGATTACGTGTTGAATGTAATTGGCTGGCTCGCTTTTCTCATGTTTGCCGACAGCGTCTCGTCAGTCAGTCACTGCGGCAATCTGTTGTGCGGTGGACGTCGTTGGCCTCGATTGATGGAACTCGCTAAATCCTCTGGCTGTTTGCTGGCTGGCAGTGAAAGCCGGTGCTAGCGCCACCCCCGCCACTAGGTGTCTCATGTCGCGCCATGTCGCGTCGTGCAGCTCATACATAGATGTCCATGATAGGGATAAGGATGGATGTACTTCGTATCCGGGGAGGATGGGGAGCGATGGGGATGGCCAGGGGGGCATTGATCAACGGCTTGCCGCCTAATTGATTAGGCCACCTCCTAGTTACTGTACCTAATAATTAGTGGGCTCCCCTGGGCTCCTCTAACCGCCGCCTACCTACGGGAACTAGTCTAACGTGCCCCTCAAGTCGTTGCTGCCCGTCCATCACCCTCCGCTTCACCTCCGGACCTCCGCCTCCGCCTCCGCCTCCGTCTCCGTACTGTCAAACCGTCCCCATCACCGGCATCATCTTCTCCCCGTCTCTCTCTCTTTATACCCTCGTTTAACTTTCTCTCCCCATTCCCCGCCGCCAAACATCCCAACCATGTCTTCTTCCGGGCGCCTGCCGCTCTTCACCCGCGGCCTCTCAGGCCTGGGCCAGTCCTCCTCCGACACCGCCGCCGCCTCCTCCCCCGCCGAGACGCGCGATGATGCCAAGCGAAACTTCCTCAAGACGATGAGGCCGCTGCCCACGCAGCACTACTGGAACGTCTACTTCGACCGCCACGCCAAGGAGCAGCCGCAGCCGCAAGGCGAAACCTCCGAAGCCGACTACAAAGTCGAGCTCGAGCAGCTCGGCGGCCAGATCGAGTCCGTCCAGGACTTCTGGCGCTACAACAACAACACCCCCGTCGACAACATCAAGATGCGCGAGTCCATCTACCTCTTCAAGGCCGGCTTTCGCCCCGTCTGGGAGGACCGCCGCAACATCCTCGGCGGCAGCTGGACTTTTCGCGTCCCCAAGTCCATTGGCCCTGACGTCTGGAACCGCATCCAGCTTCTGGCCATCGGCGAACAGCTCCAGAGCGTTCTCGACGACGGTACGCGTGGGCTTCTATCTCCCCTTTCCCACCTCTTCACATCCACGGCTACCAGCGGCAACTAACACTTAAATCTTCCAGACGACCAGCTCTGCGGCGTCGGCCTCTCCGCTCGCTTCAACTCCCACCTCGTCTCCATCTGGCACCGCGACGCCTCCAAGAAGAACTCCATCGACGCCATCCTCGCCTGCGTTCTCGAGGACCTCCCCGCCGAGCTGCGCCCCAAGCCCGACAGCTACTTCTACAAGAAGCACTCTGACCACGCCGGTTTCAAAGCACCCCCTGAGCTGCAGGCTGTCCTTGACTCCCAGAAGCGCACCGAGGAGCAAGCCGCCGCAGCAGCAGCTTCGGCTGACGACGCCGCAGACAAGCCTGCGGTGACGGTGCTGTCTCCGCAATGAATCATGAAGTCATGAAAATCTCGTTTAGGTTGTTTGCGCGGGAGATATCCCCAAGGCTGATATCACGTATACGCCCCGTATCAGTAGCAGGGTTGGGAGACTTGCATGTTCCACGGCGTTTCAGAATGGGTGGAATTGTCATAAAATGGTCGAGACCATTGCATACTATAGTCGAGTAAGAGGTGCTCTCGACACCTGAACTTGAAAGCCAAATCGAGAGTCAAAATAACGGCCGTTCCTCATAACTTCATGTTCCTCTCCTAGCAAGTGACCACCTGCCCACATACCATGATTGATGGAGGTTCCTGGAGCAAGCGACCTCGGCGTGTCATTGTCTCATGTTAGCACACGCGTCATTCGGCTTGGTCCAACAGCTCTGCGACAGCTTGCAACTCCCTACAAAAGTCCGTTAATCAGAACCTCGAGCCCTGCCGTTTGCCCGTCGTTAACTCACCTTGAACTTTCTGTCCTCTCTTGCTCGGGCGTGTTGACGCCAGGCTGAGACTAGCAGGCGGATGAAGCAGCTCAAAGTACAGGCAGGAGCTTGCGTCAAGCCGGTACCAAGGGTTTGTATCAAAGCCTTTCGGGTTCATCCGGGTTGACGGGGAACTTCTTCACCGGGTCAAAGACCCCCTCCTTGGTGACTTGTAGCATGTGAAAAGAGAGTCTTGGCTTGGATTTCTCCTTCACCTCCAGACACCCGCGCTCTTCATCACCCCGTCAAACTCGTCAGCCCCGACGCCCCTCGCCACGCCGGCGCCGCCGTTCGCCTCGAGGATCATGTCCTTGAGCAGCTCCTCGTCAACATCCTCCTTGAGCACGGCGGCGACGCGACGCAGGTGGGCGAGCGTGATGGGCCCGTCCTGGCCGTTGGTGAAGAGCCTGAAAGCCTCGTCGAGCTCCGCGCGGTGCGCCTCCGAGTCGTGCTCGCGCGTGTGGAACTTGAGCGCGCAGATGGCGAAGAACGGCTCGAAGGTCGCGTAGCCGTCCGAGTCCGGGTCGAGGATCGAGATGAATTCTTTCAGTTCGGCCGCCGAGGACGCGGGCACGCCGAGGGCTCTGGACGAACAAAGGGTCAGCTGGGTCTTGGCACGAAAGGGCCGGCCGGTGGTGAAGAAACGTGCATGAGGGCGGACTTGACGTCGTCGATGGGCAGCACGCCGCGCTTCTCCCCGTCCATGGGCTCCGCGAAGAGACTGAAGGCCTCGCGGATCTCGCCCTCTTCCTGGGGCGTGACGTTGTGTTCCTTTGCGAGCTTGGACTGGCGCGCCTTGGGCGCACTGCCGGTGCCGGTGCCGGTGCCACCGCTGGTGGCCTTGCGCTTCGGAGGCTGGGGAATTTGGGTTAGACAAGTTGCCTGGCTTTGATGCAACATGCGCCATCTGCGACGTACCATGTGTGATTGTGTTGTTCTCGTGTGCTCGAAAGTTGAAGAACGTGGATGTATCTTGACGATTCGCAGTGGTTAACGTTAAGTCTAATTAGAGGCTTCCTGGGAGTTCGTCATTAACCCATGGCAGATGGCCGTGCACCAGACGAATTGACAGTGCAATCGGCCGTGCTTATTATCAATTAAAACTGTACGGGCCGACTCCACCACGACCTGTAGATAAAATTTTCCAACCATGCTCAAATCAACTCTTCCCATCATCCTTCATCATCTACACCCAGCAACACCTGCCATCCGCGCTTCCCTCGGGAAACCTTGTGGAAATAATCAACCGCGATGTGCAGCCTAGGTTTGTTTCTGCCCAGCCCAATCCCATACAGTGACGTCCTGTGTGATTGTACTTTCCGTCGTTATGAAAGAAATCCAGAGCCTCTAAACAAGGCCAACTCCGCTTCAAAATATGCTAGAGCTTGCCGCCTCAGATTTTACTACAGCGAGCAAGTGTGGACAGTGAAGCAATATTGAAACAAGTCACCTCTTACGAGATGTGGTTCCATTGGGTAGCAAATGACGCCAGTCTCTTTGTCTGGTGCCTCGCGATCCATGGAGATATACTCTTCACATAAATAATATGTCTTGACATGCATGAAACTGAAAGGCCATGGCTTGACTGTCCAGCTATTTGTAACTACGTGAGGCTATGTTTCAAGTCGACTTGTAACACCCCACCACTTCAAATCATTCAATCGTTGCCTACATCTTGGGCTCCGGCGGCCTGTAGCTTTGTCAATGGGATACAAGGTGGTTACGGCTCATGTTGGAGACAAAACACTTACTCACTTGAAGTTGTTCTTCATCTCCCTCAACTTGGCCATGACCGACGCCGGTTCCGTCTCACCTGTTGCTTTCTGTATTTCCGGATCCTATCCACGTCGTCAACATGGTCCATCTCAAGATCTCTGCACGTATCTTACCTCAACTCGCATGAAGACATTGTGTAACTATAGATTGGTCAGGCCTTGACTTTAGAACGTCATCGAGCTACGTCATACCTTCTCGTCTCCAATGGTAAACTTTCCCGTCGTCACTTTGTTGTTGTCGGCGTAGGAGTGAAGCTTTTGCACTGGTCCGCTCTGCGACACCGAAATACCAAACTTGACATTGGACTTGGTGTACTCATGTCCAGGCTTTGAATGTGTTAGTCGGGAGTAAGTCGAAGTGGCATCTTCCAGCATGCGACTCACATAAACAACGGTGTCGTCTGGTAGAGCCGCAAGCCGCTTGTTCAGCGCCTCGTGCATCTCCGCAGCCGACCCTTCGAAGAACCTTCCACATCCTAGAATAATGATTAGAACTTAGTCTTCTAGTCCCAATCGTCCGCTAATGTCTGCGGCGAGGGCCACGTACCGCCGATGAAGAGAGTGTCGCCGGTGAAAACGGCCTTGTCGTTGCCGTCTTCCATGAAGAAGCAGATGCTGTCTTGGGTGTGGCAAGGCGTGTACACGCCCTTGACAGTGATACTACCTAGCTTGAAAGCCTCGCCATGCTGCGGTGTCTTGGTAACGCCCTGGCAGTCTTTGCCGCCAATAATCTCCAGCTTCGGGAGTCCCAGTTCTTCCAGCTAGTTCGCCGATCAGCGGTGTCCTTCAGAAGTCCCTCTAGACATATTTACCAGCTTCTTGTTGCCGCCAGAGTGGTCCCAGTGGCTGGGATGTGGTCAGCGCGCTGGCAGAGCGATTATACGGTCTAGGAGCTCACTCACTGATGGGTGTTGACAATGGCGGTTAGGTTGATCTTGCCTGCTTGGATAGCTTCTTTGAGAACTGGTGCGACCCTGTACGAGAGAGCTGTCAGCTAGACTCATCGAGCGTATAAGCTGGGGGCGGTCCTTCGTACTCCGGGGGGTTCGCAGGATCAATAATCACGGCGTCCTTGGACTTGTCATCGACAACTAGGTAGGCATAGTTGTCGTGGCTGCCTTCCCCTGCTCAAAGAGTCAGTTCTGTCCAGACATCATAGCAGACTGGACAGGCGTATCGTACACATGGGGATCGATTGAATATGCATGGCGCGGGATGCGATGACCTAATAAACCGCAAACAATTCAGCAACAGCTCTAAACTTATCCGTGCCAATTCTGGATGCCACGACGAACCGCAGCTGAGAGATATCCAAGTTTATGCTTGAGAAAGGGTCGGTGGGTCGCGATTCTATACATGTATGCCGAATGGGACAGGATGATTTGTAATGTCGAGAATCGCGGACGAGGTCCGGACTTTACAGTATCATGACGTTTGAGTGCGCTGGCGGCACGTGATGCCTCCGCTTGAAATGGCTTGCTCAGCACCCTCGACCGGACGGCAAGATAGGTCTAGTAAGTAGTAGGTCGTAGAAATGCTGCTTAACGCTGTCAATAAACGCAGTCCGTCTTTAGACGATGCCAATGGGCTTGGCCTTCCAGTTGCCCTCAAACCGCGACCATCCAAAATCCTCCCGGGCCAGCTCCGAGCCCTCAGCTGCTTGAGGAACATCCGCACCATCCATTGCCGTATCCGTCTCGGAATCCTTCTCTTCCTGCTGCGATTCCGCCTCCTTGAGCAACTGATATAGCTCTTGGCATTTAAGAAAAGCCCTGTTTCCCGGCAGACTTCGGCGCAACTCCCCAACCGTCCGCAGCACCCTCTCCCTCGGCCACCGCTGCATCTCACCAATCATCTTGCGTCCGCGTGCCGCATCGTTCTCCCGCAGGTAGCGTAGCACTGCCTCTCTGCACGGGTCCGTATCGTCGTCCCCGAGGTGTTTCCAGTAGTAGTCCCAGATCCACAGCAGCGCCTTCTTGGCTGCGGTGCGCAGTTTGGCCAGCGAGGGCAGCTGCTCGTGCGTGCTCTGGTGCCGCAGCTCTACAAAGGTAGCGGGCAGACCGATGGTCTTGGCGATGGAGTACATGCTCTGCTTTCGCTGCTTGTCTTGGTGCCCGTCGAGCAAGCCGGTAACGAAGCTGTGAGATTGCGCATCAGCACGATGGCCCAGCCAGCAAGACAGGCCATGTTTGAGCACACCGGAACTCACCGACTAAACGCAGCCGAATACGCCGCCCGAATCGCATACGCCGACGACGCCGCGTCCAGGTCGCTCAGCATCGCGGCCATCAGCAGCGCCGTAGACTCTACCATGTGCGGGCAGTTGCCGCGCTGCATCCACATGGACACCCGAGCGACCGCCTGGTGCTGCTCCCGCCTTGTCTCTATATCCTTGGCTTCATCTTGAGTTGCATTACCACCGAGACGTGTCTCCTTGACGCCGGTGGTAGGTGTGATGCCGTCAAAGGACGCGTAGAGTTGTCGTCGGACAAGTAAAAGTTCGGGACGGTCGCGCCACGGCGTGAAGACGTAGTGCACCATTTGGATCCCTCAAATCAATGGAGCTTTGTAGATAGGTAAATAGAATGGCCTTGGTGACTAACCCTACAAGCCGAGGTGTGAGTGTGTGCTTGTTGTGGAAGACTCAATGAGTTGGATCTGGACAAGAATTTTTCCCAAAGCCAATCTATAGACAGGCCCGCCACAGTCGACTCAGCATTACAGCTACAAGCGATTAACACAGCGAAAGGTGGCACAATCTGATATTGGCCCTATATGAACCAAGGACTGATATACAATGGGAACACGGAAGCTTGCCTTCAATTCAGCTCACTCGAATGCATATTTTGCGTGTGAAACACCTCTCATATCCAGTACTCAAACTCCCAAGTGTAGGGGTCGCCTGAACGATCGACACATTTACGACCGATATTTTCAAACGCGCAACAAAGTGGTGTGCCTTTCTTTCATCCCCTGGGCAGGGATCATTCATCTCAGAGAATATGGGAGCCAGGTCATCCCCCTCAGCAGCCTGTAGCATCGAGGGAGGAAGGTCTGAGGTGTCCAAGACAGTCAGTCGCAGCATGAAAATAGCCAAATAGCCAACCAGCCACCCACCCAGCCACAGCCAGACTCGGTTTGAGAGTGAGTGCTAAGCCACCCAAGAGGGGCAGGAAAAGCTGCCAAGCTCCCTCCCAAATCTCACCCCCTTGCGCCACAAGGTGATGTAATCGCTGAGGGGTGTGTGCTAGGGAAAAGTGATTGCGGCGTCTCGCAGGGCAGCATCTAGGAGAACGGGCGGGGGGGTATCTGGGACCTTTCAGCCAATCATCGCAAGTCTGATCACCCCCTTCTCGCTGGACCCAAGCACAGACCTCCGGACCACATGTCTGACAGGGATCACAACGCGGCTCTTCGTCTCGCTTGTTCCTTTTTTCACGTCTTAGTGTCACGGCACGCAAGAGACATCATCACCACCAATAGTGCTCTTCCGCTTGCTTGCTTGCCTTCTGCTTCCCTTACTTCGCTTCCCCACTTCCTTCTTCCTCTATCTAAAACCCTGCCATGCAGTCATTATTCGGCTGTCACGTCGAGGCACTGCGAGCGGGGATTGATACAGGGTTTGCTTATTCGACTCCTGCGCGAGCAACGGCACGGCTGACGGTCTTGCTTGCTTTCGGTACTATCTTGGGTATCCTATCCGCGGAGGCCTATTGCCTGATTCTAAGCCCCAAGCCCCCGGTCCCGACCCCCTCACTCAATTCGGGTCCTGATCCAAAGTGCTACTAAACCTGCGCCGCAGTGCTCACAAAAGCCTAAACATGGTGTTCCGTCTATTTCCCCAACACCGTTTCCATGGCCGCTCAAAATATCATACAGATTATATCGCTTTTTATTTCATCAGTCGTAGTTCGCGCAACTTGCAATGCCACCAGGGCGTGCCGGTTACGAGGAAGGCGGATTAGAGTCGTTATCCGAGTCATCCGAGTCATCATCTTCCTCGTCGTCTGACTTGGGAGGCTCCCACGTCTCCTCCAGCTTCAAGCCCTTGCCCTCGGGCTCGGTGCTACGAAACGTGGATCCAAGAAGTGAAGAGACCGTGGATCGATAGTTGTTAAGTTGCGGGTCATCCTCGTACTTGTCGGGAGTATCGTAAAGACCCATGCCAACAAGGATCTCACCCTCCTCCTCCTCCGTCGACTCTTCCAACGCTTGGTATGGGATGGAATCCTCAGACAAAGCCGGTTGTGAGAGCTGAGTCTGGGGGAATGCCTCGGGGGTGGGAGGGGACGTGCTGCTAAACCCATGCATAATGAACGAGTTCCAGTCCCATCCGTTGGCATATGACATGTTTTCGGCGGAAACGTCGTCGGGTGTGGGATAGGTCTCCTGCACAAGTCGAGGAGCAGCCATGGATGGATATGTAAGAGCGTTCTGTTGCGCAAGGGCCGACTCGCCGGTCGACAGATATTGCACGTTGTCCACGCCCTGGTAAGGAAGCGATAAGGGGGAAAAGGCGGAAGGCGAGGTGTTGCATGAGTGGGATCCCAACATCGGGGACAGGTGAGGGTAGCTGGTATACATGTCTTGCTGGTCCGCGTACATGTTGGCCGTCGAAACGGGATACATATGTTGCTGGAGTTGAGGCTGGAATTGTTGGCCATAGGTGTTTGGGTGCCAGCTAACGGGTCGTGAAGATCGCTTGACGGGTTGTTGTTGTTGTTGTTCCAGACCATAGTAAAGGGACGCCTGCTCCACGGCCTGCTGCCGTCGGCGTTGAGTTTGGCCATCGTTCATAAGGGTCTTCCTCCGGGCCATCATACTAGAGGATCGGGGGCTGTTGCTGGCGCTGTTGGGCTTCACCACTCGCATGGCATTTCCTGAACGCTGCCCGGTTGATCCTCTTGACAGCCTCCGAGAGGCCTGAGAAACAGCCATCTGCATCGATAGTTCATCGGCCATCGAATCGTGAGAGTGTGGTACGGGTAGGGACCCGGCGTATTGCCCACTATAGAGGGGGTGCATCATCTTAAAGACTCTAAAGAGACAAGAGACGGAGAAAGATGTCGCACAGTGAAATAAAGGTTTAGTAGGTGGTTAAGTCACAAGGTCGAGATGATGGGCTTCTGTAGATGGTGGGCATGAAGAGTTCGAGAAGGGCTCGGCCTGGGTTAAGTATCGTCGACAAAACGGGAGGGAGTACAAGTCCCAGGGGCATCAAGGGAGCAGCAAAACATGGGGCACATCGATGGCTTGAAGGATAAATCGAGCCTAGCAGGCTGAACAAGATCAACTTGACATGGGTCTCCAGTGGGGCCGGGTCGACAAAGTAGCACAGAGCATGGGCGTTTCGGTGCCGTCAAAGAGATGGACCACAAACGTGGGTTACATGAGCGTCGAATCAACGACAGCTGTCCCGGGGGGGTACGTACCGGGCCAGGATGGACCTCCGCGCCTCTAGCGAGGATTGACAGTCAGCTCTGGCAGCTGGGACGGGTGGGCTGCGTCATACGGGACGAGCAGGGGGTGGTGTCTCAACGGGCGGATTCCACAGTCGGAGAGGGTTGCTCGAAGGCGGGATGGGATGCACGGTCTAGCACAGTACCGGAGGGAGGGCGAGAGCCAGGCCTGCCTGGTCCTGGGTGTGTGGAGCATTAAGTGTGAGTGTAAGCGTGGGTGCGAGTGTGAGCCTGAGCCTGAGCCTGAGCCTGAGCCTGAGCCTGAGTGCGAGTCCCGACTTTGAGTGTCTGGCCCAGGTGGAGGAGGACCGGCCTGTGGGGTCACGAAGCGCAGTTGCAGCTGCAATCAGCAGCCAGAGTCCGTCGGTACCACACCAAATTTGGCGTACCGGCAGGCGAGTGACGAGAAAGCATGGTGGTCATGGTCTTAACTCGCAGGCCCCGGCTCCTGTCCCAGACCCAGGCGCTCGCGCGGCTTTGCTGTCGCCCAAGTCCCTGCCTGGGCACGGTGGGAGGGCGGTCGGGTCGTCTAGACTCTAGGCTCTCGGTTACCACCCCTGCCGCTAGCGATGCCACTTGCATTGAGCCGTGGGCGATGGAAGGGATGGAGAAGGATTGGGCCCACGGATTGGCGTCGTAATAGAAAGTGAGGCTAAGGGGTCTGGCCAATCTCAGACGGAGGTCCGTGGACCAGCCGGATCCATCACGAGGGAGGTGGATGTTAGCTAGGGGTGTCTCGAGCCCTTCTCCACCCTGACACCGATGAGGTGTCCTGGGGCCATGGGCCTAGGTTCAAAAAGGAGGAGGAGAAGGCGGCCGTGGACCGGGGAGAGCCCCACAGCCAAAGATGGGACATTGCCTTGTTGCTAAAGTGCCACAGTACGTAGATTAGTAGGAAGGGGTTGTGAATCTCACGCGGGATGCGCATCACCGCTCCAGGCTGATTTGCCATATTTAAAGGGCCTGATATAGGCACCCCTTCTGTAGCACCTGCGGAGCCTTGCCCAGCCGACCTGTGCGAGCATACCAAGGAGGATAGAGGCGACACTGATCACAAAAGGGGGTCTGCGTACGAGAAACAAGGCTGCGAGACAGGGTCTAAGTAATCGGAGAGCGCATGAGGAAGCCAGATCCTCGCGATGACTTGGCGCGGAGAGCACTCGGACTCAGAGAAGAAAGTGATGGATGGTTTTGAATCGCCTTTTCGGCGTTTCGTTCGGCACGGCCTTGTCTTGTCGTCTTGTCTTCGTCTGTGTGTTGGGGCTTATTGGGCTTCAGAATGTTTGTCACTGGCGGCACGAAGTCAGACCAGATAGATTGGCATGGTTCGAGGAGTTGCCATGCTATGCCTTACCAGCGGCGGTAGGTGGTGGATCTTGATGGAGGCATTGTACGGAATGGCTTGGCGCCGGGGTTAACCATGGCCCTTACTCTGGACGGTTGGACCTTGGTTGAGGAAGTTTCAATCGGACGAGGATGAGTGGAGGGCCCTGGGCGAGGAGACAGAGGGTGTCGTCGACCGATGGCGCAGTGCGCCAAAGTCAGAGTCCACCCGGAGCGGTACGGGAATCTGCAGGGTCACCGATGGACGTGGATATCGATATGAATTTGGAGGTGGATACGGATGCGGATGCGGATGTGATAGCGTGGATGGCACTGGGCTGCAGGGCTAGCCATGCCAATATTTGAGCTTGAGAAAAAGGTATTAAGGGAAAGGTTGGCGTTGGCGTTGGTGACGAGGTGTGGACTAATACAGACAGTAAATGGGCGTGGGCGTGGGCGTGGGCGTGGGCGTCTTGCGTGGGCGGTGTGGACGATGGGGGAGCAGCTTTCGGAGCCAAACACTGAGAGGCAGAAGCCCCTCCAAGGCTCCTCCATCTACAGCGTGGGTGAGGTGGCGAGTTTCCATGCGCGGGTGGAGGCCGCGAGACCCGACAGGCCAAAACCTTCGGCTTTATGTACTAGAGACTCAATCTGCGATGGTAATCTCCACCACGAGTCCAGGTACCGTGGACCTCGCCTACTAAAAACTGCCCTGCCCTCCGTCTCTTAACTTAGGCGGTACTAAGTATCTACTATGTAAGCTGCGGCGTTCAGGTCAGCAAAACCTGAGACTAGTGATGTGCCATAACACACTGCACCGGGCGGGAGAGCCGGAGGATGTGGCTACTAAGGTAGGGATCGCTCCTTCCCCCAAAGTGTTTGATGTCTTCAAGTGGAAGGCATCGATCGTCCAAAAGTCAATGCTACCTCGGGCAACAGCCCACCTGTGACCGCCCGGTAGGTAGCAGCCACCATCAACCTTCACATCCACATCTCCAAACCAATTCCTCCATCCGCCAGAAACATGTACTATGTAATCGGGCTGTCTCCGCCATCTCCATCCGCCATCCCTCCCCTCCCACGTCCCATCACAAACCCTAGTACACGGGCTCTTCGGACCCTCAGTTATCCCCGGACCAAAACGCCAACCAACCCAACACAGCCAAGCCAAGGCGGGCGGCACAAAACCCCCTCAGTTGCTTGGCCAGGGATAGTGGGAAATGCACCGCCAAATTGCCAGCCCACGGTCGAGAAGAGGCAACGGGGCACGCCTGTCTAAGGTACCAAGGTACCTACCTCCCTGCCCAGACTCTAGTAGCACTTTCAGGTCTCGAACAGGGCTCTAACAAGGCCAGACCGTGCTCGAGCGCCTCCATGAATGCCCCGCCACGTTGACGCCCTCGCGATTCAGTACCGTACGAAAACGTACCACGGCCTGTGGTTCTGGTTGCCCTCCCCGAGCTAGGCCGGCCGGGACAACAAGCCTTTGCTTGCTTGCCCACCCAATGAGTGGGACGAAAGGGGAGGCAGCGTGTCGAGCGTCAAATACTTACTCACCACGCCCTGACCCAGTCACACTTGGGATTGGCCTGTTCAAGCAGCAAGCCTTGGGAACCTGAGACCGACGCGCCTTCGAAACCCCCCGTCTAAGTCCAAGCCATGTGTTACGATGAACAAACATGAAAGATGAGCAAACACATGACAAATTGGCCCTTAGACAACCAAAGGGGGTTGAACCTCAGGCCGTTGCGAGATGAGAAAAGATCCAACCGATGCAACCCCTTCAGACCCGCCGACGCTGCCACGACGACAATCTCACGCAGCGAAAAATCTCAACAGTGGGCAGAATCGCATCCTGTTTCGCTCTTTACTCTCCCCCGCTCCGCCGCGAACCGCTACGTGCGTAACTTAGTACTACTGTACATAGTACGAAGTACATACGTTATTGAGCAAACCTGTCGGCAGTGCCATCTCCACCTTGGGGTTCCAGTCATGACCGTCACAGCCGTAGAGCACGGTACCTGCTGTAATGCACAAACACTCAGGAGGCGCGTGTTCCGACTTGTCCTGGCCGAGCCTGGCGTCGCTAGGCCCCCATGGCAGCTTGCCTCACCTTGGTTGCTCCATACCAGCCAAACGGCACAGCAGAATGGACTTCTGTCGTTGCCAGCGCTGGAGGCCTGCCTGGCACACCCGGCTATCACTAGGATCGGCTGCCTACTAGCGGGCAGCAGGCCTCTGGAGAACGCCGGCTCGCCGCTGAAGTGTCCTGATCGTCCGCTGGATCAGACGCCATACAGGGGCTGTTCCACTGCGCCACCAGCGGCGTAATTCCCTCCCTCCCTGGCTGGCGGCAAGCCAGAGAATTTTTAGTTTTCTCACTCCAGCTCATCTCAGGCCTGGGGCCTTCATTTCAACCAACATGCAATGCAGCCAGCACTAGCTGTCTTTAGTCCATCGGACGGCGACGGATTGAGCTCTCGTCAGCTAGACTTACTAGACCCATATCTCTCCCTGGGGCCCCTCCCCTAGCAGAACTCGCGGTGCGCTTGTGTTGAAGAGCAGCATGCGAGTTGGCCGCTGAATACTAGCGAAGGCCGGGGCGTTGTATGCATCAACACTTTTACAATGGACGGACAATTGACACAGCTACCGTTCGTCCAGGCGCAGCATGACGACGCTTCCGAAAAGCAGCATCATCGTTACCTCCCACACCAACAAACACAGTACACAATGGTATTCGATTGCAACAGGTGCCGAATTCAGTCTCGCGTCTGTAGCATCCCTCGTGCATTGATTAACGATGTTAGCTGGACAGCCGGGATGTGCGCTTGCCTCAGTCCATCCACCTAATTCCATCCTCTCAGCGCCTTGCCTTGGGAGGATGGCTGGAGAAGTCTTGAACATGGGCTCATTTACGAAGAGCAGCCAGCCAACCCACTTCAGGACAAATTGTCTCGGCTCAGCGCTTCCAACTTCGCTCACAGGAATCGTCTCATCACAAGTACGGAACTACGCTACTGTGATCATACACTAAACCGCATGGTGTCCTTGGGTCGACTTACCGTCGGTCCGCCGCCTGACGGCGCCTCGTGTCCTTGCCTGCAACTAGTGACAAAAACCAACAACATGCATACGCAACTTACAACGTATCTAGGTGGCCAGGTTTCCTTCTTCTCTCGTCGATGCCAATAGTCTCTCATCCGACCCTCGCTATCGGTCTTGAGTCTCATCATTTAGCTTAGACTCCGAGACCTTGCTCATGCCTTCACGCGGGGGCTACCTTGTTGATAACTTACCCGCAGCCACTCCTTACAGTACTGTACTATGTGACGTCCCGAGTTACGAATGTGTCCCGACGGAGCTACAATGTGATTCAGCTGGCAAACACTACTTCGTACTTGCAATTGCATAATAGTAACAGCACAGCACACAGCACACAGCATCCATTCAATCCCTGGAGCACCATCTCATCTAATGCTGCTCTGCTCTGTTGTTGCCTCGCCCTCACCTACCTGTCGGTTCGTGGCACATCTGCTTATCATGTGGGCGAACTCTGGAGGATTCGTCAATGACAGGCACCGTCGTCATGCGATATGCCTCCCGTGGTCCCGCGGCAGATCACCGCAATTGCTGTGGTCACTACGTGAGTTTACCGAGGAGACAGGTTTGACACTAACTTTCTTCACGGATCTCGCATGGACATTTCCCGTAGCTTCTGACACCCATCCTAACAAAAAGGGCTACCACCAGCGCCAGTCTGCCAGTGCCTGGGTTCAGTGACCATGCATTCCCCTCGTTTGGGCCGACCAGCGCCGATCACCAACTCGCCGCAATGATTAATCCCACCGAAATATTCGGCAAATGACGAGTGGTATTGTGATAACAGCTGTGGGATGCCCACGCGTACGATATATTCGTACTAATATGGTACACACCACTGAGAGGATAACTGTGGACATGCACACTCACAACACGCCCGTTGACTACCGCTACCTTTTTGTACTAGCCTCTCGGAAAGCTGGTTCCCAGCCCCAGAAATCGCGGTCAAGCGTTTTTTTATGTACGCGCCATAGTTTATCAGCGCAGACACCCTAACAGCCTTTTTTCCTCACCCATGCATCATCTATCACGTAGCGCGCCCCTGTCGACAACGATCGACATAGGATGGCAACTGAGCATGTGGATAAAGATGAAGAAATTTGCTATTATTCATCGCCTTAACGCGTTGTGCAGAGTCAACCATCCACAATTCCTTTCCTTCCGCTCAGCCCCGACACCTGCATCTGCTGACTAAGTTGCCGAGGCCAGATTCAAATCAAAACAGGGCCTTGAAATCATCGTTGATGTGCCTACGAATTCTAAAGATCATCAAAACGTCGGGGGATGTCCAGTTCCATCTCGTTCGCCCGAGAGTTTCTGAACTTCCAGGATGTCATCACGACACTACATAGTACACTTTGGACGAATAACCTAGTACTAAAAATACCCGAAAAGAGAAACAAGAAGCTTGGGCGTTTCGAAAGAACCAGGGCTGGAGACACGCCTTGCGGATGCGACGACATCATGTCTGTGTTTCGCTTGGGCGCATCACACCAGTGACGGGACAGAATTTCGATTGTCACAAGCCTCTACTTCGAGGTAGAGCTCATTGGTTGCTTCAGGGGTGCCCATGCAGTTATTGTCCGTCCTCGGGACGGCGCAACCAGGATCAAGGAGGCGGCGACGGTACTAAGGTAAGTATGTATGACAGACGGCGGTACTACAAAATACGTACCCAGAACGTCCAGACCCATTGCAGCGGGGGGAACTAAGGCGAGAGAGGTGTGAGATGAGAGCACAGCTTGACAGGGAGTTTAGTTACATGCCTCGGCCACAAGGGAGTTGGTCGCCAAGGAAGACGAAAAGAAGCAGCCGTCGAAGCCACATTCCCAGGTCAATTTTCACATTCAACATCGCTCACGGCTCTTGAGCTCGCAGATGTGAACCGTCTACTGACGCAGTAAGCTCGGGTCGTTTTCAACTTCGGGACGGATTTTCGAATCAAGGCACTCCGTGGGTACAGAGTACATAGTACGGAGCAACAAGACTCCAAGGATAAGACTTCGGACTACTGTGTGTACAGCTGCTTACCAGCCGACTCTCCGCAGGATTGAACCTTGGAATGCGCACATCGACCCTACGCTAGGGGCCCCAATGCAAAACCGCCGCCATGGGCCCAGCACCCCAAGATGCAGTACGTACTCCTACAAGGCCTGTTTAGCATCTTCTAGACATCAATCAATTGTCAATGGCCGGGTACAACGAATGGGCTAGCCATAGCGCGTAACTCCCCGTCAGCGGGCCAGGACCCAGACAATGCCCCATGCAAGCAAGATTCGCCGCCTGGTTTCCGATGGCCCCGGCTTCGCCGCCCACGACTGGACACCATCTGCCACCATCTGCCACCACATCATGCACCGGGCATGCGAGAGGTTGTGATCATGCAGGTGCCTACTTCCGGAGGAGCTACCGCGGGCTTGTTTGAATGCAAGTACTCCCGTACTCGCACCCAGACATTCGCGCACCATGACTCGTCCTGGTCTTAGCCGCCGCGTGCCCACTACCAGACCCAATGGCCAGTAGCTCCATCCGCCTCGCCTCCGCCAGGCCGCTTGCATCCTCAGAACCCCCACATTCGCTCTCGAGGGGTGCCTTATTAGACCTTTGGTGCCTTCTTTGAAGTCTTCACCCTGCTCGGTGGGGCCGTGTGCTTTGTGCCGCCTACGACGGAATGGGGTCCCCTGGTGCGAACAAACAGAGGAGGGCCCTGCGCCAGACGGACCCTAGGCTGGGGGGGCCTTTTGCGCGTACCATGAATTGGGCCTTCAAGCAAGCCAAGGGACACGGTCGTTCCTTTGCTTTTTGTGAAGCCCCCATTTGATTGGACCCGACCCTCTACAATCCAATCTCCAAAAACAGGTTACAATGGCACGGAGGAGCTAGGCGTAACGGACACCAACTGAGCCCCGACACAGGAGCCAGACAGAGCAGGACCGAAGAACTCGCCTGGGCCGTCCCTCAAGTTCGTTGCTACTACTTAGCCTTCGCCGCATACCTCGGGGCTGGGCTTTTCGTCTTGAGAGAAAGCCTTCCCCACAGGGACTCCCTCTGCTCCAAGGATAGATCTAGGTACCTACCGATTTCTACTTAGGCGAGCGCTGTCGCAATGTCCTAAGGGAGGCATTATCGCCTTTTACCTGTACCTTCCTGAGGCTACTGCAACAAGACGAAACCGAGTGCCACCTTTGTGAACACGCTCTGACCCGGTAGGACGAGGTTACTGTAGATGAGACGGCGGTACACTATGCAGGACGACTCCGCTCAAACTAGATGCCTCCGCCCTGAGACACTTTTATTAGTACATACATACGCTCGGGTGATGGATCAGAGGCTACTTTGTACCTGGACTCCGGAGAAGCTACTGCTACGTATGTACCTGCTGCGGCGTAGCCCTGGCGATTATTATGGAGTCCCCGGCCGAAGACAAGTCTCCAGAGAAGACCGCTCCTCCGCCCGAAGCCCCATACCGATCGGAACGTCCAGGGCGGGCCAGAGTTCAGCCACTTCCCAAAGCTGCCGTGAGCCTCCACCTCCGTGTCCGTGATGGTCGGCCTCTTCATCTGACCCCCTTTTACTAATCTCACGGCGTCTCACCTTTTTCAAGTCAGGCATGCCTAGATAACTGGGCACACCCAGTACCAACGGCGCTGGGGCAACCCTCCCCTCCTCACCCAAAAACCCCCTGTTCCGTTATTTCGAGGTTGCAAGGTTTCCGTTTTTGAGGCGCATTCTTTGGCGGACGTCATTCAGCACCATCATACCGAGATGGACTTCTTCGTGCGAGTCAACATGGTGGCCCTTGATAGGTCTGAAGCCTAGGTATCCGGTTGGCTTCCTTGGGTTTGTCTGGTTATTATCCACTCACCACTCGTTACCTCCAGGTCTGTCTGTACGGAGTACGGAGTAGTCTCCTCTTCCCTAAACTAACTCCACATGCCAAGGGGGACTTGCTCTTAACATCTTGTTTTCGATTTCGATTATTTTCTCCTGCCCAACCTAGCCTTTGCCCGCAGACCAGATTATTAAGTACGTACGTTGGTGTGTACTTCCGGACTCCTCGGCGCCAGAGTCAAACATGATACGATCTCCGTCGTCGGTCTGTCATGGCTAAGAGCTCCCTCCCGAGGGGTTCAGGTCGATCACTGCGGACCTGCCTTGGCCATGGCAACCCAAAAAATGTCTCCTCGGCACCCACCGCCCCCCTCTTCTGCCCTTCTCGTCACATTGTCACATCGTCGAAGCTCTTGCATCTGAGATTTCGTGCCAGGCAGTCAAGAAAACATATCCACTACGCCTCCCTCCCCCTCCCCCGATTATTGAAGGACGCCGCCGTCCATCCGGTCAGCCTGGCCTCCTCTCTTACGCATACATTGCAAGCCCAACTGTTGTTGGCTAGGGCCTTGGTGTCCAGTCTGTCGATGATCCGTCGCCGGGGAGGGAGAGAGTTTCCGACTAGTCGCCTGCATGCAAGCAGCCCAACACGCACGCGTGGTGAATGTCCGTCCTGTCTTGCAGCGTTGCCCGACGCTACTTCTACCTACTTACCTTGCATCCTTCCGTACCACCACAACACGAGCAAAGCCCGAAAGCCTCAACATGCGAATGGACCTGTGGATCCTCGAGAAGGGCGACAACAATGTGTGATTCATAACGCCTGCCTTCAGTCATCTGACCCCGACACCCTCATTCACTCCGGAGTCTAACCCCCCTTGACTCCCCATGTGCGTGCAACTGTCCTGATGCCGATTTCACCGCCTGTTCTCTCTCTCTCCCCTCCCCCCCTCCCCACACAACCAGCCCCTTGTCCCAGCTCCACGCTTCACAGATCAGTGGCCACCGGGCTGCATCCGCTGTGAGCAGCCATGAGCGACAACTCTCCTCCTTTGATATTGTCTTAGTCTTGTTGCACCCTTACCCTTGGCTCCACCGTCCTCTCCCCTCGGTCCACCTTCCTCCAAAGGCTGAGTGTGTGCCTGGATCGTCCACCAAAAAACAAGCCCGTGATACGTCTTTACCGACTGAGCCGCTTGCCAGCTTATTAGAGGGCCTAGAGCTCGGCGGATACATACCCCAGCACTTTTGCCCCGAGTCCGGCGAACCCCTCCTGCTGCACTTTGAGAGTGGCCAGACGGACGGCGAAATTGATTTTCTGCCGGACGTCCCAGTCGTCAGCGTGGCATACGAGGCCGTACAGCATTCCTGCAATGAAGGTGTCCCCGGCTCCCACGGCACTATATCTCGCACGATGGTGTTGTTAGTTTTGACTATCCTACTACAACCCCTTGGCCAGCCAGGGCGTCGATGCATACGATCGATCAAGGGCGGACACGTACTCAACCACGGAAACGGCTCCTTCGACGTCGTCTCTGGCGGGACAACGAATGTGCTCGCATGCAGGCCGAGAAAGTCCAGCGGCTCCGTCTGCACCCCAAGTGCACAGTGCCAGTGATCTAGTTATTTGGCATCGGTCAGCCATCACAACCGCAAGTACACAAAGTGTTTAGTCCTACGCTTTCGCGTGCAGTCCGGTCCGGAGACAGGACTCTGGGGACTCGTGGCCCCGGTCCTAATATGCTCTGACGTCAATTTCTTGCACCCGCACTCTGGAGAGTCGCGGAATTATCATACCTCCGCCCAGCTCCTCGAGTAGAAGACAACGTCGGCCTCTGCGGCCAATCCCGGAAGCCCTTCTCGGCCAGGCTTTTCTATTTCAACACTGATTTGAGCGTTAGGTAGCACATCACGCAGGAGGCGGATGCACTGGAGCGTCACGTCGGGGATCCGGCCCTGCCCATGTCGTGTCAACTCGAGACCCATCGTGGGCCAGTAGATGATCCCCTCATGCTCGCGGGAACTCACTTCAAAGTGCCACCAGGTCTCTTGGTCGGGGCTGAAGCTTCGTGCAATAGGCTCGAACTCTTCTATCGTCATCTCGGGTAGGTCATTATAGTTGACCAAGGTACGGCTCCCGCTCTCCAGGCTGCGGATGATGTAACTGCTCGCGGCCTCAGTGCTCGCCTCGCGATAGATGCAGTGGTGGAAGTCCAGTTTCGATTCCGTACCGAACGAGTCTACGACGCGTCGTGTGGCAGGCGACGAGGCGTTGGGTAGACACGACACCAGGTATGGTTGAACGGCATCCCGTTCTGCAAGCAGCTGCTCGAGAACTTGGATGGAGTTGGGGCAGTTGCCTCCGCGCCGGATGTTGAATGCGGTCGCCCGTAGCTTGGAATCTTCGGAGGGGAAGAAGGGAACGCTGGAGATGGTGTGTTAGGAATCGTTCCGTGAATGTGGGCATAGTTGGATCCCGGCGACGTCCCTTAGGATCGTGTCCAAGTAGCATGCTCCCACGAGGACGAGATGCTTCATGGTGGCTCTTTTGAGGTCAGCTCCTCTTGCGTAGGTCCCCCGCCCCGAGGTGCTTTCGTCTCTTGGTTGGGACTTTTGGGGATCTGGTGTATTTCTTCGGGTTCTTGCTTTTGTGGTGATATCGTGCGGAAGGTTGCGACTCTAGTCAATATTGTGGTCACTCGCGCACAATACGTTGAGATTGAAGAGAGAGTGTGTGTGTGGCCAGCTCCGCAACCGGGGTTTCATTTCGCCGTAGATGGTGGGAATCTCAAGTTCTATGCTCGCTACAGTAGTCATCTACATGTGGTTTAGTATTCCAGGATGTCTGGATGTTTAGATCATATCTCACGGTTTCTGGCGGCGCCTGGCTGTGGTGGTTTTAGGTGTCTAATTGAGAATATGGACATGTTCCTTCGTGGCTACCCCTAGTCTAATTATCAACCTCAAGTGGTATAGGGTATGCTTGTCGCGACCGGCACCCATGAGGCTGTGGTGTTGTGTACCTGTTGCGTTACAGTGAAGAAACTAGAAATAGGCGTCTTTATTGAGTTTGGCGTATCTTGGTCCTTGGGTGGGATCACGGTGTCTGGTTGCAAGGCTGAGACGGCGGTGAACGGGGTGAGCGACAATTGTCCAACGGATCGTTGATTCTCTCTGCGTAAGTCACAATACTGACAGAGACCACGGGTGAAGCCCCAACTGCAAGGAACCAGGGACTATTACCCTGTAAGCTGTAAATACTCGACAAGACGCAACCCCACACATTCACTGTAGCTCTGGATACAGATCCCAGTGTATCTACCCTCATCTCGACCTCATCGATCAGTTGGCGATAAAAATAGAAGAAGCTCGACCCCCACTGGACTGCTCGAGGCTGGAAGCGCGCCCAAGCTCGGCGAGTCTCGCTGGAATGGCCGAGAGGAAGGGGGAGCAGCTCCTTTTCTCGGACCAGAAAAGGAGCGCCTAGATATATATTTGACACTGCGAGAATTCTTCCCTCTTGTTGCTATCCATCCGCTGGCGTATGAACGAGAGAGCTGAGAATATTCGTACAATCAAGCTCCACTCTCATCAAATGGCCGCATCGGACACTCCCCACTGTTGCTCCATCCATCCATCTGCCCCGCCATTCGAGGCCCTGGCAGACAACGTCATCTGCCGCCGACACACATCCCACATCCCACATCCCACACACGAAGTATCTATCTAAGTAGGTCCTATCTACAGACGGATGCACATCGTCGCAGTCGCCAAGCAAATCATCGCCTTAATCAGCACCCGACGCGATCGGCGTATCCCTCTGTAGCCATGACTATGGGCGAGAGGGCGGCTAAACACATCTCCTTTGACGCCGATAGCGACGATGATAGCTCTGATGAAATTGGCAAGGAAGTCGAGGTACGACTGCAGCCCAGGTGTATCTGCATACTTTTCAACCGTCTTTATGAAGATCCAAGACTCTGACAATCCCCCTCGCCCCGTGTAGGTCGTCTTCGAACCCGGCAATCCATACCGCCGCAAGAGCTCCATGGTCTCCTCTGACATCAAGACGCCGTTGAGCCGACACCCAGCCCGTCGCACCGAATGCCTCGTTCACCAATTCCTCGAAAGCCAGCGCCGAGCCAAAGATGCCGCCAGCTCCACCAGCGAGGTCGACTCGGAGTATTCCCAGGGTTCGACCTCATACCCCAGCCTGACCAACAACAGCATCGAAGCCGTCGACAAGCAGCGGGACAATAGCCTCGATGCCATTATCGACCTCAAGACCGAGCCCGACTCCGAAAAGAAGGACCGCGCCGTCATCGACATGGACAGCCTCGAACACGCCGACGGCGGTCAGGTCGACCAAAAGGCGTGGACCCAGGAGATCACCAAGAGCATGTCGGAAGTGGACCTCGCGAACTACGACGACGTGCACAGCCGCCTCCTCACCAAACAGCAACTCAGCGACATGGCCTGGGGGGTTCGCAATCTGAGTCGCCGGCTAAGCAGCATGCGGATCCGCTTCCGCGTGAAGACTATATTCCTCCTCACCAAGATTTACGATCAGGACCTGATACCTAAGACCCGCGAGCTGACGCGGTGGCTGCTTCATCAGGATCGCGAGGTCAAGTACACGGTGTACATCCAGGACAAGCTCAAAACGAACAAGAAATTTGATGCCAACGGCCTCATCGACGAGGTGTGCAAGGGCTACGCGGCGTCCGGGGAGATTGACGAGGAGACAGCGCGCGACTCCATCCGCAAGCGGCTCAGGCACTGGGACGAAGAGATGTGCAGACTACGGCCCCACATGTTCGACTTTGTCATTTCACTGGGAGGCGACGGGACAGTGCTATACGCCAGCTGGCTGTTCCAGCGTATAGTACCGCCTGTCTTGAGTTTTGCGCTTGGAAGTCTCGGATTCCTGACCAAGTTCGACTTTGAGGACTATCAAGGAACTCTTATTACGGCCTTCACCAAGGGCGTTACGGTCAGCTTGCGACTACGGTTCGAGGGCACCGTGATGAGGAGCCAACCAAGAAAGACGTCTGAGATCGAACAGGGATCGGAAGAGGATGAGGAGGAAGTGCACCGCAAGCGAGACTTGGTAGAGGAGCTGGTTGGTGAAGAGAGCGAGGATGAGCATACTCACCGGCCGGATGGCACGTTTGAGGTTTTGAACGAGGTGGTGGTAGACCGAGGCCCCAACCCGAGTAAGAACTCCCTACCGCAGTCGCCACAAAAGGGGCGCAACGATCTAACGTGTCCATCAGCCATGTCGTATACCGAGATATTTGGGGACGATGAACACTTTACGTCGGTGCTAGCCGACGGCGTCTGCGTGTCAACACCCACGGGATCAACAGCCTATAACCTCGCCGCGGGCGGTTCGCTCTGCCACCCAGAGAACCCCGTGATGCTCGTGACGGCCGTGTGCGCGCACACGCTCTCCTTCCGGCCCATCATCCTCCCGGACACGATCGTGCTGCGGGTCGGGGTGCCGTACAACGCGCGCACGGCGTCGTGGGCGAGCTTCGACGGGCGCGAGCGCATCGAGCTCAAGCCCGGCGATTATGTGACCATCAGCGCGAGCCGGTTCCCGTTCGCCTCGGTGCAGGCCGAGGGCCGGCGGAGCGAGGACTGGGTGAACAGCATCAGCGGCAAGCTCGGGTGGAACACGAGGCAGAAGCAGAAGAGCTTCAGTAAGTGGGAGAAGTGAAGGAGTAGTAAGGGGAGTTGAGGACGGGTTATGAGGATGCTGGAATTTGTTTTTGGTTTGGGCTTATACATACTTATAGTACATACTTATATACGGGACTGGAAGACTATGCATACCATGTTGTACTTATACACATACACCACTGCAATTTTCAGGCAAGTGGAAACCGATTTGAGGAAAAACGGATCAATTCTAAAAGGTCATCTTGGACGTATGCTGTCGTTGGTCTCTGCCTCTGAAGCGTGCTTGCCAAACGTGTACTGTAAACTGCTTCCCAGCAAAGGAGACCTCCAATTGACCGTGGCAAGCTAGTTGACCCGACGCCTGCGACGACGGAGTTGCTTGGAGATGTAATATAATAGTCAGTCAGTCAGTCACACCCGCCGTTATTCCATTGAACCACGCCATCCCTTTGTCGGTGCTTAGACATCGAATGCGGCAAGGAAGAGGAAGTCACCGGGTGAAGAAAGCTGGTTTGGAGGGGAGCCGCGCTACGTGGAGGAAGCGAGCCGCTTTTCGCGAGATTTTCATTGACGTATTGGTTTTGACAACTAAACTCGCAGTTTGTGTAAGTATCTAGGTACGTTAGGTAGTCTGGTATGGAAATGGTAGCAAGGTGAAGTCGGCGTTGATGGGAGGATGGACTGCAAGTTGGGCATCTTTACCGTATTAGGTCGTCGTGCATAGGTTATCTATGATGTTGTGCAGATGTTGTGCAGATAGCAACCCTGGTCTTGCAAGGCAACCCCACACACACCCAGCCTCGGTATCAGTGCCGACACCGCCTGACAAGGAACAGCTAATAGCTGGGTAACTTGACGACGTATCCTGGAGCTTTACCTCTCGCCATCCAGAGACTCCAGCATTGGAGCACGTCCGCAAGCCAAACCGGGAAGCTCCATTGCAATCTCCATCGACCGAATCCCCTCCCTTGACCAATCGTCGCAATGGCAGCCGCCTCCTCCTTCGCCTCGTCTCTCCCGCCCGACCTCTTCGACCAGACAACCATCATCTCACTGCTCTCGACGCTCGCCATCGTCCTCGTCGCCTACGCCGCGTCGCGCCGGTTCCTCGCGCCGGCCTCCCCCGGCACCCTGCGCTTCCTCTTCATCTGGCACCTCGCCGACGCGCTGTGCCACTTCGTCCTCGAGGGCAGCTTCCTGTACCTGTGCTTCTTCTCCCACCAGCCCGTCGGGGACCTCGACCCCGACCTCGCCGCCTTCTTCCCGACGCCGCACAACTTCCTGGGGCACAGCGACCGCCTGTACGGCGCGCAGTCCGCGGGCAGCAACCCGTTCGCCCAGCTGTGGAATGTCTATGCCAAGGCGGACAAGCGGTGGGCGGGCGTGGACCTGGTGCGTGTTGTCGGCCTGGGCTCGAGACGACGAGTTTCTACGTGATACGTAGACGGTTCATGATGAAATACGCTGACTGGTTGGAACTAGGGCGTCGTCAGTCTCGAGCTGCTGACCGTCTTCTTCGACGGTCCTCTCGCTGTGTATGTCTGCTACTGCCTCGCCAAGAAGGACCCCAAGGCCAGCGTCTGGATGATCATCCTGGCCACCTGCGAGCTGTATGGCGGCTTCATGACCTTCTGTCCCGAGTGGCTGACTGGTAACCTCAACCTCGACACCACCAACTTCATGTACCTTTGGGTGTACCTCGTCTTTTTCAACACCTTGTGGGTGTGGATCCCGCTTTGGGTCATCTGGTACTCAGTTCGTGATATTTCGGGTGCGCTGAATGAGCGACTGGTGAAGAAAAACCTGTGAGCAACTGACCTAGAAATCAAAGCTCAAATGCTAGACGACAAGAGTAGGGACGGAACATGTACAATTTTATCGACGCACCAATATGGAATGGGCTGCAGACCTGGACGCCACTTGGCCGAGGTGCTGTTTCTGAGCAGCAGGCGTATGCGGAGACGGGCCTTAGGGTCGGTCGGAGTGAATTGGACGAGGGGAAGAGGTTGCCTCGTCACGTAGGCTAAACAAGACACCCGAAAGCTCAACAACGCCATAAATCACCGATGACAATCGCGTATTTTGACTTGGCCCGCGTTGATGATGTCTTGAAAGATAGAGTGGCAGATGACGACGAAGAGCCGGAAGAACATGCACGCAAAATCATCAAAAGAAACCAAGCTGGTGTTAAAAGTTCGTTGATTGAAGGAACTATTTAGGGTATCTGAATGCCGTGCTTCTCAGCCGTACTGGTCATGCTCTCACTATGAGCTTGTTGCCATCCACCGATCATAACATTTCGTGTCCCTCATTCGTGCTCGGGGCGAGCTTAGATGGCCTCCTTGTGGGCATCGGCCTTGGCACCGTGACCAGACTCGTTAGCCTTGTCGCCAACAGCATCCTTGGCAGCGGAGGCACTGAGAGGAATGTTAGTTGAAAACTACCACGAGTAGGCGGCAGAGAGTCAAAACTTACCGAGTGCCGATGGAGGCGTTGGAGTCCTTGGCAACCTCCTTGTTACCCTCCTTGGAGGCACCGGAAGTGGCCTTCTGGACCTGCTCCGAGACGTAGTTGGCACCTTGCTTGACGGAATCCATTGTGAAGTTGGTGGGTTGTTTGTTTGATTGTTTGGTGGTTGGTTGGGTGTGTTGAAGTTGAAGTGATGTGAGAAGATGTGGTGGTGGTTGATGAAGAAAAAAGGTTGAGGTTGGGCGGAGTGACTTGAGTTTTTATAGGGGAGCTGGCCTTACGAGCAAGGCAGGCACATCTTGTCATTCACCGTCATCAGCCGATTGATCTGTGTTTGATCGCCGATCGTTGTTTGGTCCTCAGGGTCTATCATGTGAAGAGCCAACATCAACATCGCGTCATAGACTCAGAGCTGCATTTGTGGTGCAGGAACAAATGGTCCTCCCGAGGGTTTAAAGGTGCTGCTTGTCTCCATTGGCACAATTGATCCACATTGAAACGGACTGGATTGGTTCACGCAGAAGCTATTCCGACAGATGAGTGCTCATTCGCGGTGGTTTGAAGGCTTCGTTGACGTCATGACCAAGGCACACACCAGCGCCACAGCCAGAAACGTCATGAGAGCTGTGCTTGCTGCGGGCAACGAGCAACAAGCAACGAGCTACGGAGCAAAATAGGCAAGCAATGGCGGGGTTCCGTCCTCACTCCCCGCACTCCTTCGGCGTGCCAAGTGCCTGCTTCTCGTCTCGTTGTGCAACGCAACACTGGGGGCCTGAGGCTCTCAATGACGGGCGAGCTCCACTTCCCGGGACAATAGCGGGGGCTTGCCACCTGATGGATGGGCGGGCAATTACGCCACATCGAGGGGGAGGGGATTGTGTGGCGGTTCATAACGTCTGGTGAAGTCAGTTTGCGAGAGAAGAAGATGCATCTTTGCTCATTTCCAAGGCAATCTGAGAAGCCGAACTTGGAAAAACTGCATGATGGCAAGGTGGTTTGCCTGCCTGCCCGCCCGCGGAAGCATGGCATTTCCAAGACGCGCGCTTTCCGTCCAAAGGTGCGGGCTTTTCTTTACGCGGGTACGGTGACTTTTCGCTGGCATTGCTTGCTTGCTTACTTCCTATTCTGCTGTACACCCGTGGTGATACGTTCACGATTGGCTACCCCTCTAATGTGACCCATTGTGACACGCAGAGATCTCTGTTTGACATGTGCTCTGCGGACCTTTGTCTCCGGACTGTCAGGCAGCAGACGTACAGACCTCGGGTTGTCGAAGGAAGGAAGAAGGAAGGAAAATTAGCTGCAAGCTACGGTGCAAAGGCGGAAAGAGTAGCAATCCTCCCTGTCGTCTTGCTTGTTACGTCTTGTGAGCGAATGCGTGCAGGGGAGGTGGCCATGACTGTGTAGCTGACCGCCGCTGGCAGGACTGAGTGCGAGAGCTCCCGTCCGTGAATTAAAACGACGTTCTTTGTGCCCGTGTTGTAACCGGTCCATTTCCGAGAGAGAGAGCCTGGTTGTCTTTTGCGGAAGTCCCCGGTGCTTTCGTCTCGGATTCTTTTCTCTCTCCCGTCCTGCTTGGCTCCATCTGGCTTCGAAACAAGAAGCTTGGGCAACTTAGAGCAGTTTGCTAGTCTTATCGTAGCTGTTCCATCTACCGCGACCTTCAGCCCCGTAACAGCACCACACGGTAACATGCGAACCAAGGAGAAGTCTTGGAGTCCTCGACAGCCCTCTTTTACCCCGTCTCGGAAACCTCCTCGGCGCAGAGCGGGGGCCGACCTTGCAGCAAAAGGTCCAGCAACCAGCAGCCAGAGAGGTCCCAGCACGCGGGGTTCCCACCGCAGACAGACTAGACCAATACCTCCAGTGCTCAATGCTCAGTGCTCAGTGCCCAGAGTGCTACCCCAATGTTCCCTTAGAGTGCCGATCTAGACTAGGTAAATCTAGGTAGGTAGATAGGTAGTCAAGACTTCGCAGTTCCGGTCGCAGGTTGATTGAGCGGGGCTCGGGGCCCGAGCCCTCGGTGACATCGCGTGCTTAACCCCATCGCCTTCGTTTGGTCGTGTATTGATTAAACTTGGGTAGCAAGGGCTTGATGTCTGCCGTGGCCGTGGTGGGTATTGGCGTTGGTCAGAGGGTAGAACATGTCCTGCTCGTCTTTTGGTGGCTGTTGGGATGGAGACGAACACCTAACCCAGCTTCTTTGGTGCACCATGTCGCTGCGGCTGAAGACTTCGAAACCATCGTCGTCGGATCTCTTAGCGACGGGCGGCTAAGATCGTTTGTACTGTACTATTGCTTTGCTAGTTTGGCACGCCATTCTCTTCCATTTCACTCCGTCTAGGCTTGGCATCCCGCGGATCGCCCTGTCACACCCGACGGCCTGTCTCCACGGAATGGAGGATTTTAAGGGGGGAGAGATCTCGTTTGTCCGGCTCGTCAAGCCTCTGGAAAAGGGAACAGGGACCAGCCTCGATCGCTTACACGGCCGAGAGTCAGAGCGTTAAAGCGTGGCATGCGGGCCGTTCGCCTGGAAAGGCTTGGCGTTGAAACAGACTGATGAGGCACGCCGCTCAGATATGGCTATTTTGCCGTGTTCGGCCGGTCGGCGCGGTGCTGTTAGCCTCATCGACGTTAGAGCCGTTATTCTCCGTCTTAGTAATGAGGGGGATGTCCCTCGTAGACTAACGGAGCTCAGGCCAGGGTATAATAAATGTCCGTGTAAGTGCTATAGCAGGGTTGAGAGGCAGGGTAGGACGCTTTTGGGCATTCCCGTTGGCTGGAGGGTTTCGGTAACTCGCGGATCCGTCTTGCTGTTCCATCGAGACCCTTCTTTTCCACTCTCTCGCCTCTTCAGGGCTGCAACTATGTATGGGATTTTCCCTTCCCCCTCCCCTCCCCTCCCCCCCCTTCCCCTGTCGGGGTTTGTTTTATTGTCGAAGCGAGTGCTGTTTGTCAGGATGTCAAGAGGCTGTGCCAGACCCGATCCGGCTTAGCGCCATTGCTTTCTCAACCTCACCTCCCGCCATCCAACATCTCGAAACTCCATCTTGTTCCAGCAATGCTTCAGCCTCCGCCGCCGGCCTTGGTCTGGCCTCTCCCCGCGTCTCGATCTTCGTCTTACTCGTTGCTTGAAGTCATCTCGGCTCTAGCTTGCTTCCTAATGACTCGTATCCAAGACTGCACTCTTGCCCCAAGGCCTTCCATTATTCAACGCGCATTAACTTAAGGCTGGCGTCCACTGAGATCTGCCACTTGGCGATCGTTGACAGCAAGCCGTCCACATTCATGCATGCAGGACGGATAATGGGGAATCGTATCGACTGCAAGCAATACTGCCAGCGATGCTGCAATTAATGCTTTATCTGCCGAAGTCCCCGGCAACTCGGGTCGGGACTCCCGTCTAAGCAGCCATCGCCACTGGAGTCTGGCCAAACTAGATGCGGCAACCTACTGCGCAAGGCCTCCAAGGCCTCCACGCAGTCTAGATCCCCCTGTTGCGGCGCTGCCTTGGGTATCATCGCTCGTGGCAAGCCAGGGGCCTCACCCACAAAACGCCAAAACACCATCATAGCTATAGCCGGTTGACCCATGTCTCCAGCCAAGCAGTAGCCGTTGAGCCGGGGCCTGGCAGACTCTCTACATGTTTGGGATCTGATCGGCTCGGTGTCGTGCCGCCGGAAGCATTTAGATCTCTATGCCCCTCTGCATTCATCGTCATCCACCTCGTGTCAACCTCAACCGTTATCGTTTCGACTTTCTTTCGTGGCCAGGAGCCTTTTTTGCATTGACTGCATATTTGTCTGTCTATTCTTGTAACTTGGTTCTTTTCTCCCACTCTGTGCTTGGTCCAATACCAATACCAAACGGCCTGGTCTGCAACTCGGGACCTGCATATCTTCTGTTACTTGGCGGTTAAGTCACAAGAGGTTGTCATCATCTCTGTCACCCTTCCTGTCTCGAGTCAAACCTCCCACCAAAGACGGCGATCTCTGCCTCCTTACCCCTCCGCCGTCTCTTAACGTATGCATTGCGACATGTCTACCCGATAGATGGTCTAGACAACAACGCAGTGCCGGCACTGCTCGGGCTTGAAGCCTTAATCTTCTGTTCTGCACTTAACTTCCACACTCGTGGCAACCGAGAAACCCCGAAAACATGGACAGCGGCAGCTGGAGCACTCCACGAGCTGAGGACCTCTGGTTGAGGGATGGCTCCGATGGCTTTCGCTTCCAGACGAACACTACTTCCGCCTGGGCTAACGAGCTCAAATTCGCCGCGGCCGAGTCGGTTCGAACGTCAATAATCGTCCTCGCAAGCTTCAATGCTGTCGCCGCGTTTGTCACTGCTGTGGGCATCTTCTGGAAGTCGTGTATGACGGCTAGGAGATCCGACCCGAAGTGGAATCCGAGGTATGCTCTGTTCTTCTGAATAAATCATGAAAATACTGACGGTGTTTTCCGTCGTAGAACATCTTGGCTCAAAATCATTGGCCCTGCCGAACTCTTCCCCTTCGTCCTATCCTGTGGCATCACCATTCAGGGAATCATCTTCACAATTTCGCAGTCCAAGGGACTAGAGGCCCTGATGATTCTCGGATGCACCAAGACTTCTCAGCTCATGCTACCTGGTACGCTATAACCCAGACGCCGCCATACCTCCAGTCTGCTAACACAATCTAGCATTCTTCATCACTCCCTACCTCCAAGTCGCTTTCGGGATGGAGCTGTCGATTCGAGCCCTGAAGAGACGTCCTTTTCCATCTCGAGGCAAATGGAATGTCCTAATCTGCGTCGCTGTTGTCGGGCTGTGCCTGCTGGTCACTTATGTCGTCACCTTTGCGGTGCGGCCCCCAAACTTTTGCTTTGCTTGCCTGGTTTGGTTTCTGCAGCATTACAAGCTGGCCGTGTTTGGCATTCTCGTCTCTGCCGTCGTCATCCTGCTCGTCGAGGCAATCGTCATCTCCGTCAAGTTGATAAAAGCAACCAACCTTGGGCCTACGGAGCGCATTGAAGCCTCTCGCATGGTCTACTTCCTCGTGGTTGCAATTGTCACCAACGTAAGCACTTGACTATCCCCGCGATGCTGAAACACCGCTAACAATACTTAGACGCTCATGATTCCTTTCTTCTTTTTCCTCTCCTTTGGACAGGTCGAGAGCGACCATACGTTGTCGGCGTCCATGGTGGCTGCTGTCGTCGTCAACCTCTCAGGGCTCCTGACAGGCAGCTTGTACCTGTTCCTCAGGTCGAGCAAAACCACAACGATAGGCCCCAGTGACTGGGACGGTATGGACTCGCGAAACATCGAGAAGGGCTTCTTCGATGGCGGCTCAAGCAATTTCGACTTTAGACTTCAGCTTGCCCAGCCACTCTCCCCTCCGTCTCAGTCTCAGCCTCGGATGTCGGCAGCCACCAGCGATAGGTCGTCCAACGGCGAGTCCGTTGCCCCCGACACGCCAGACTTGCACATGCTTGACACGCCCAGAAACGGGGATCACCACGTGCCAAGCCTCGGCATCATCTGCCCGCCCACGTCCTTCCCAAAGTCGCCCGAGCCTGCTCGGATGTCGACGAAATCCACGCTGAAGGCTCTCACGAAGAGCTGGTACAGCAAAATCCCCAGCTCTGGAGAAGTCCTCCTGCCCAGGTCCCATTTCCTTCTACCCAACGCCACCTATGCTCCTCCTCCGCCCCAGGATGACACGCCAAGGGGCTCAACGGAGAACCTCCTTGCACCGCCGGCCTTCCACAACCAGGCGGAACTGCACCGCCAACGGGGGTCGTCGATGTTGTCCTCTGCCACCGTCCAGATCGGCCTCCGGTTTTCCAACGTTGGTGACATGCCACCTCCCACCTCCACGTTCCCTGAGGACCCGAACAAGGTCCACGACATTGGGTGCCCAGACACCCCGGCGGCCTTGGGCCCTAAGAAGCCAAGTCCGCTGGGCATCACCGTCATCACTCTCCCAGATGAGGAGGCGATCCAAGAGGAGGAGCGCAACAAGAGGTTCCACCCAACGTCTGCTGGCGGGTCTCGCGATGAGGACAGGGACGAGGTGCTGACCCTCAGCCCGGATGTCTACAGCCCACCGGATAACAGGCTGAAGCATTACCGCACGACATCCAAAAGCTCTCACGTGTCGAGAAATGCGTCTGTGAGCTCCCGGGCGCCGCATAGCCGGGCGGGCTCACGAGCCGGACCTGATACAATAAAGGAAGCCTGGATTTAGGGTTGGTGTCGTGTGTCGTTGCGGCGGTGCCTTGGTGCTCTCGGGCCGGTATCACCGTTGTGACTAGGAGTGTGGTCGGCTTGGGTATTTGGACTCTTACGGCCTTTTACGACTTCATTCCTTATGTACAATGTTCTTTTTTTGCTTTCTTTTTTTTGGTGTGTCCTACGGGGCTTGGGTGAAAATTCATTGACTTGAAACGGTGGGATCTTCTCATTGGCTTGCAAGCCAAACATGACACAGCTTTTTGGTGAGTTTTGGGAGGATAGCATAGCAGGCCTGGTAGGTAGAATACTTAGATAGAAATGAACAAACTTCACAAGAGGAAACCTGCCCAGCGTGGCTCTGTTTTCGAAATTTGGTATCATTCAGACAGTAACCTTTTGAGGTTGGTTATTTCACTAGCAAGTCCTTGTTGCACCAATGCTCCTAAGGAGTTTTCTTCTTCTTCCTTGTCTCTGGAGCTGCCCCTGCTCTCTTCTCTTCCCACTTCTCCCACCCGGCTTGGCAGATGTCTTCTTCTACCACAAGGTCTCTCACCCGGAAGGCTCTGGCGAGGGGAGTCTCCAAGGCCCAGCGCAACAGCCCCATCTGGCGCACGACGCTGGTGATGCCGAACCATCCCACAGCGCTTACTACCCCGGCGGTACAGCCCACAAGGACCTGCTTGGTGGTGTGGTAGTTGAGGTAGATCCTGCTCCAGGCCGTGGCGCCGGCGATGACGGCGCCGGCGGCGCTCAGAGCGCAGCGCTCGAGGAGGGACCAGGGCCGGTGGACGCTGCTCTCGGCGCGGCCGCGCAGGACCTTGGGCGGGCGGTGGCGGACGAGCAGGAAGAGGGCGAGCGAGACGCTCCAGAAGGCCAGGAACTGGGCGTGGGAGCTGGGCATGCCGTAGCCCTTGCCGTGGATGCGGCGCGGGCGGTCCTCCTTGATCAGGCGCTTGAGGGCGAAGTTGATGGCCTCGCAGGCGAGCTGGCCGGCGAACATGAGGGCGACTTCGGCCTCGCGCGTGAAGAGGACGAGGGTGGCGTAGACGACGCATAGGGCCTGCGGGAGGAGGGCGAGGTAGGCGCAGCCGAGGGAGACGATGTCGTTGGGGTCCTTGCGGGGGCGAGTCGTTAGTTTTCACATGGGACGGTAGAGTGGAGGAGGGGGAGGAGGAGGAGGAGTTCAAGCACTTACATAGTAGACGTGGGTAACGGAGAGCGAGGCGAGCGGCGTGGAGTAGTCGTCCATGACGGGCAGGTTTGGTCTTGTGTCTCAACGCCGCATGCTTCACAGGAGAGTTGTTGGACAGACCCGCGCCCTGCAAGCGAGGTTGTGGGCGTCTCGGGCGTCTCGGCGGGAGGAATTCGTCGAGAGCTGGTGGTTGATGTATGCAACTCAATGCAGCGGGATGATGATGGAGGAGGATTTGATGCACACCGCGGCTGTGGCTTGTTTACAGGTGGCGTGGCGTACTGTGGGGGGTGATGTCAGCCGCATTCTCAAGCGGACACAATTGGGACCCGCTTGCGGCATAATCCGTACGTGGCTGAAAATGATACAACGCCACTGGAAGTTGAAAGAATAGGGACCTACCTTCATTTCTTGCGCAGGCTTTTTTATTGTACTTGGGTCAAAATGCCCTAGGGTTTATTCTTAGCTCCTAAGATGCCGATATTCACATTGTGTCATTTGTAGACAACCCCCGGAGGACTTTCACTCAGTATATCATGTATTCCAGAACATTCATCTACCAAGCGGAACCCAAAAGGCTTCACATTACTCATCACTGCCTACCACATCGGTATAAAGCCTGTGCTAAATCGAGATCGCCCCTGTGGCGACTCAAAGGCGATTCATTTGTAAACTCCACCTCCTCTCCAAACTGAACCGTCGAAACGGACGCACAACACGGCGAAAGAGTCATCACTTCTCCGAATACCATCGGGAATCCACAACCGGGGCGAGGGCATTTCCATCGTTTCGATCCTACTGAACCACGCGCTATTAAACTAGCGCGCCTCGACACCCAGTTGAAGAGAGACATGGTCGGCAGCTAGCGANNCGCTATTTCCATTCTGAAAAGCTCTTGTGCCCCCCCCCCCCCTCCCCACCCTGCGCCTTCTTCGCCTTTGCCGCCTCTCTCTTGTTCATGTTTCTGCCCGTTCAGTCCTCTTCACCACGACGATGATAATGACGGCCTAGCCACTCAAGAAATCCGGGATCTCGTGTTCCGGCGCTCATACATCCACGCTATTCCTCGCGCCTTCTCTCACTCTCCCCCTTCCCCGGGACTGCGGATGATGAACTCTACCGCTCTGAGCTCCAACAACCGCATTCACCATGGCTGCTGACGACGGCGACGATGCGCGCCACGTCGAACTTGAAACCCTCGAGGCCATCTACCCCGAGATTCGCCGTCCCGATAAGAGGGACCTCTTCACCTTTGAGATCGAACTCCCCGTGGAGCCGGTTGCGCCCATCACCGTCACCTTTCCCGCGGCGTCGGCGAGCACTCTGCCCGGCTTGAACCCCGCCGGCCCGCCCGCCGTCGACACTGTGCAGCCCGAGGTGGACTCGCTCGAGGTCTCTCACCTCCCGTCGTTGTGTCTTCGCATCCGTCTCCCCGATGGCTACCCTGGAGATGCCCCGCCGCAGATTGACATCTCGACGACGCCGCAGTGGCTGGCCCCAGAAACGATCAAGAGACTCCAGGACGACGGACCTCGGCTGTGGGATGAGGTCGGCCGTGATATGGTTGCCTTCACGTACATTGACCACATCCAACGCGCTGCTGAGCATGTCTTCGGGACCATATCACCAAATGGCACGCTCCATGTGGACCCGGAGCACAAGCTCGCCGTGCTGGACTACGACATCAAGGCTAAGAAGGCCTCGTTCGAGAAGGAGACATTTGATTGCGGCGTTTGCCTTGGTAGGTTCTCCGTATAGCCAAAAGACCTTGTGAAAACATCTGAAACTGACATGCCATCTAGACCCTAAGAAGGGCACCAAGTGTCACAAGATGCTTGACTGTGGTCATATCTTCTGCCTTCAGTGTCTCCAGGACTTTTACAACGACGCCATCAACGATGGCAACCTCTCCACTGTGCGGTGCCTGGCTCCAAACTGCGCAAGGGAACGCTCCAAAGCCCAAGCCCAAGCCCAGGACACGCCACCGTCAAGGCAGGCCAAGAAGCCCAAGATCTCCATCAGCCCCAGCGAGCTTCTACAGATTGGACTCTCCGAGGAAACGGTTAAGCGCTACGTCACCCTCAAGTACAAGACGGAGCTCGAATCGGACAAGAACACCGTCTACTGCCCTCGTCAATGGTGCAACGGCGCTGCTCGTTCAAAACGCCACAAGAAGCCTACGGGCCTTGAATTCGCTGAATCGTCAGACCCAGAATCCGACCACGGGGACAGGGGAGAGGATAGAAGCGAGGGCGAGGGTGCCAAAAAGAAGGCCAAGGGTTTCAACCCGGCAGACCGCTTGTCCGTCTGCGAAGACTGCGGCTTCGCCTTCTGTAGCCGGTGCTGCCAGTCCTGGCACGGCGAGTTCATCCGCTGCCAGCCTCGTCGTGACAAGGGCGAGATCACCGAGGAGGAGCAGGCCTCGATCGAGTATCTCCAGCTTCACACCAGTCCATGCCCGACTTGCAATGCTCCGGCGCAGAAGACGCACGGCTGCAACCACATGATCTGCTCGCGATGCGACACCCACTTTTGCTACCTATGCTCCGCCTGGCTAGACCCGGGGAACCCCTATCGACACTACAATTCGCAGTCTGGCGGTAAAGTCACGTCGTGCTTCATGCGTTTGTGGGAGCTCGAGGGCGGTGACGGCGACGACGTGGGTCTGGGGTTCGTAGGAGGACGGGGGCCTGCTGCGAACCAGCCGGATGCCGAAGCTGCAGACATGGAGCCAGACTTTGCGTCTGATGAAAGCGATGCGGAACCCGAGGACAATAACAATAACAACAACAACAACAACAACAATAATGATCACAACAATCAGAACAACCGACAGCTCGACGAGCAAGGTCAGGCCGTGGCCGTGGCTCGCGAAGCGCCACTCGTTCTCCGGCTCGTCGACAACCAGCCCCAGGACGGTCGCAACGGTCACCGACCGGTTCCCCCGGCTGCGCCAGACGCACCTCGGCCTGCAGCTCGCGGCCAAGGGCCACACCAGGGCGCTCAAGGACGTGGGCGTGGCGCTAGAGGAGGTGGCCGAGGAGCAGCCGGGGCTCCAGGCCGAGGAAGAGGAGGAGGAGGAGGAGCTGCTCGAGGTGGTGGCGGCGTCGCCAATCGACAGCGTCAGCATCTGCGACAACATCAGCAATTGCAACAACAGCAACAGCAACAGCAACAGCAGCAGCAGCAGCAGCAGCAGCAGCAGCAGCAGCAGCAGCCACAGAACCAGGGCCAGCAGCACATCGAAATCAACCTCAACAACAACCCGGCGGGGCTTGACCCGGCGCAGGAGGAGTGGGTGCGTCGATTCGTGCAGATGGCCCTGATTGATGCTGAGGATGAGGTCGAGGGCGACTCGGACGAGGATGGTGATGGCTGGATAATCCAATGACAACGAGGACGATGCATTGAATCGTGTCAGCTGGTTTGGCAGTGAGAAAGATTCCTAGATACTTAGACGGCCGATCTTGTTTATTACCGTAGCGTGCCGAGGGCTGCTTGTTGTGTGGCTCCCACCCATGATGAATCCAATGCATCTCGAACTTGCTCAACTTTGACCTCGAGGGCAACGATCCCTTGCCACTGTCGCGAATCATCTTGTCTTGGCAGCCTGCTTGTCAAACATGGCAACGTACTTGCGCCTGTTGTGCCCCAACCACTTGTGGCTGGCCCAAGCATGAAGCATCCAACATCCAACATCCAACATCCAACATCCAGCATCCGACATTCAGCATCCAGTCAGCAACCTCTTTGTAGCTTCACCTCAGACCACCACCACCACCACCACCACCACCACCTTCGTACTCCCCCGCACCTTCATCCCCCGCGGCCTCATCCTCCTGCTCTGACCGCGTGCTGCTTGCGGGGCAACACAGCAGCAGGCATAACAACGGCCGGGTAGCATACCATGACATTGGAGAACCCTTTGCTTCTTAGCTAATTGATTAGCCGACAGCAGCAACGAAACTTGCGTGCTGCGGCGGCGGCGCCACGTGAACGAACCCAGAGCGTCGAGATGCATCCCGTGTGGTTACACAGCCTGTCTACAGGCTCCAACCCGCGTCTCTCGCCGGCGTCTGGCGGCCACTCCGACGGGGATGGCACTGCTATTCTGGCTGTGGCCGGTGGTGGGTGACGTCCGCTGCGGCGCTGCCCCCAATCACCATCACTGTCCTCCCCCGTCGTTGGCTAGACGCAGCACCTTCAGCGAGTGAGATGTTCCCCGCTGTGAGGAGGAGGATGCGTTCCGTCCATCTGAGCTGGGAGCTGACACTCCAGTGCGGGCGACCACGGCTACTACCCACCTGTTTGTCCTGTCTCCGAGGCCTTCTTCGCGCTACTTGGTCTGAACCTACCTTTGTGCATCTTGAGGGAGGGGGAGCGCGCAGGGTCCTGTCAACTCCCGAGCACAAAAGATCCGGGTAGTGGGCGGGCTTCTCCACCTCGTTCTGCCACTTCCGTCCCAGGAAGCATCCAAGGTGCTGCTGGGTGTGTGCAATTCCCAGGCTGCCCTTGATGTGATATGCTCACCCGGCCGACTCATCGGTCTGGTAGCCGTCCACGACAACAGGAGGCTGGCGAGTGCTGTGCTGTTGCTGAACCAGCATGTGACGCACATTCCAATGGGCAGAGTCGGCATCCGTTGGGTTGATCAGATGCCAACAAATGCCAATTCCCGCATGGCTAAGCCCGATGAAAGTCGAACGGATTCGGGTCGGAAGACATCGAAGAACACGAGCTAGCTTGCAGAGAAGAGTGGCAAGGTGTGAGCACTCCCTTCACTCTCGAGTGGCCTGTGGCGAATATCGAAGCACAAAATGACGATATTGTTAACCTTTCGGTTGCTAGCTTTTCGCCACAGTGCATTGTTTGCCTGCGGAAAGACAGAATAAGACTTACTTACATACAGAAGAGTCCAGGCCACCAATGCCGGAGATCGGAGATGCCACGAGTGGCATAAAGGCCAATGCCAAGGGTCCAAGGCAAGAAATGTGCGAATCCCTGACAGGCATACTTCGTTTCCGACTCTGTAAACTGTTTGCACGAGTTTGTGCAGCAATTCGAGCGAAAATTCGCCCGCTATCCCTGTGAAGGCACGGTAAATGTGACAGGACGCAGGTGACTCGTATCTTCTCAGGCCATCACGGCGCCACATGTATCACAAGAGATTCTCAACGCTTCGGAAATGTGGAAGGGGGGAGGGGGCGACAGCATCATCATCCCGCATCAAATGCGCTTTCCACGCAAGAGGGATGCCTTTCTAAAGCCCGCAAACGGTTTATCCCCAGTGCAATGTGCAATGGGGCAGCTAACTCGGCCCCGCATCTGATTGATATCTGACGACACTGCCCGGCGACGTTTGTCAACGGCACTGGCCGCCGGTCTGGGCTGACGGTTGCAGATGGCGAGTGCCATTGGTGCAGCTGCACTTTGTTGTGCTGAGAGACTCGTGGATTGGTCGGAAGCGAGCCCGGAGGTCCTCAATTCGGGCCTTCCAGGCTAGGTAGGCGGCCGAAGGTGTGGCTGTGGGATACATAACCTGGTAGTTATGATAACGGTGCGAGTTGAAGTGTTACTGCGGGAAAGCATGGTCGCCCGCTCGCCCCCCGCTAATAAGAACACAAACTCCAAAGCTTCCAGGACTGGGAAATGGTCAATTTCGAATGAGGAGATGCAGCCGGTGATAACATGCTGGAATAATGAATCAACGCGTACAGAGAGATTAGTCCGGATTGCATGACATCGACCACCCTTGCAAGTGCAGTATTGAAAGTCTGGGTGAACCTGTCGGCAAGGGTGAGTGTACGAAGTATGCATACATAAACGGTCGGGCTCTGCGGGTTGTGTGGGCGTTCTGTTTGGACCCGTCTTGAAGCTCTTGATCGATGTGGATGTTTATGCAACAAGAGACACGGAATGGGTTTGTTTCCATGATCCGGAGAGCTAGGACATCGGCGATGACGCTCACTAGCTGGTTACGAGAGCCCGGCATTGAGAGCTCCACAAGACATCTAAGAGCCGGCGCCGTCTGAGCCCTAGAGAGTTTAGTAGCAAAGACACGACTCAGCAACAGTGCCGATCAAGACGGCCGTGTAATCGAGCCATGTGGCCGAAGCTATTTTGGGCTTTAGCAATTAATTTCGAGCTGCAGCGCAGTAGAGAGGCACGCACGCATGGTAGGGGTTGCCAGTGCGCGACATTTCCATTTGCTTATGGTGGACCGGGCGTGAGAAACAAGGACCATCCCTCCTCCTTGAGGCCGCAGACAGTAGGGAAATGATGCCTGGTTCGTCAACGACGCAAGCGATATTTCGATCTTTGACTATCGACTTGAATGGCCTGACAGACAGAGAGATTCGGACCAACACTGTGAGTCGTAGACCTATATGATGAGCGGCGTAATAATGCTTGGGGATCTTGCGGCTCGAGCGAAATGCTGTTTCCAAAACCCCTGCCAAGATTATACCTATACCAAAAGGCGTCCCGCACCGACCTAGCCTAATAAGGAGTCCGATCAGGGCAGGGAGGGAAAGCAACGTTTCGTTTGCTGTTTCTTTGTTTCTTTGTCTGTCCTGGCTAAACTCTTAGGCCTGCTAGAGAGCGAAGGCCGAGTCGTTGTTGAAGCTGCTTTCTCCTCGGCTAATCCGAAACGTAAGAGGAGAAAAGTCGTCCCATTGCTCATCCAAACGCGGTAAAGTAGACTTAGGGGTTCGATGCCGCACCTGAGACTGCCGGCGGTTGAAGTCGAGAGAATAGCCGGGGATTCGACAACCAATGTCTCACAACCCCGTTATACGCCATAAAGCGACGGAAAGACTAACGGGCAATGTGCTGATCTCGCGGGCTAAACCGATGCTGCGTAGGCGTTTGCATCACACCACAGCATCACTGCGGTGGTAGGGTAATTTGCGGCGATTGGCGACTCGATACGGAAACGGGACCCGCCAGATGCATCTGGCTTCGAATCTGAGAATGCTTGCTAAAGAGCCGGCCTTAAGCCCTTCGGCCGCCGCGCATCATCCAGGAACCAAAGTGAAAGGGCAATAAGTCATTACCCCAACCGAGTCAAGTCTTGTCCAGCTACACGGAGATCGTCGTCCGAAAAGGGTCTACCGGCCGGAGGAGCGGGCCTAGGCGGGCCTGGGTCCAGGCTTTTGAAAGGTTACTCGCCCCGAACCCCGGAGAGGAGTGGACACTTGAGCAGGGGGCGGGACTCGTCGGCAGCCGTAGTTTGTCACACTGAACCGTCAGTGATGTCTTGGATGGAGTCGGCCGTATCTGCCGTGATAACTTTGGTCTTTGCTTCTTGGCTCGTGTGTAGTTTACGCAACTAACTCCCATCTTGGCTTCGTGCTCACCCTCGGAACAAGCCCGGTGGACTAAGCCCGTGGCCAAAAGCCACAACGGTACGATAATGACGTGAGTTTTGAATATTAGCACGGCCCAAGTCGACAAGTAAGTACTATGTAGTGCGGCTCTTGACCTTTGGCGTGTGCCTGCCGCTTAGGATGTGGACGGTCTCACGCAGGTTTTCGGTGTGTAGACATGGATGCGAGTAAACTCGCCCCTTCTACGCATATGCACCTGCAGCACCGTTTAGCGACATGGTCCATAGCCAATCAGGAAGACGGCTCCTTAATACTGGAGGCTATAACAGACTGCTGATATATCTTAGTCTGGCGTCCTAAGATCATGGATGTGCGAAACATAATCTCGGCCGGAGGGCGCAAACAACGTTGTCCGCGCCAATTCGGCGCAATTGTCGCGGATCCGCTCGACTTCCCTTGGTTGCTCAGGAGTTTGTTCCTGGGCGACTGAACAAGGCACGGATTGACGGACTCCGTGCCCGGCAGAGCGGATGCAGCATGGAGCTGTAATGTACACAGTAGTTCGTCCACACTGGAGGCACAATCAATCGTGGCGACGAGGCCTTGTCCTAGAAGATGCCCAAAGCTGCTCAGCATGGAGATTGCTAAACTAGCCCGTGGTGGCGCACCCTAGTTCTTCCCGAGGGGCCATCCTGGGAGGCGACTCACGGAGGAGGACAAGCGGAAACAGTTGGCAAGCAAGCCATCTGCACCCACTCTAAGGTTGCTTCGCTACGATAAAAGCAGACGCGCTGGACTGTTAGATCTCCAAAACAAATCGCCGTAGACGCCTGGGATGGTTACATCGAGGGGTGCGCCAGGGCTTCGTAGGGACGAGGTCGAGAGGAACTACCGTCGGGGTGGCGTCTGGGCAGGTGTATCAGGACGGACCGGTGGGAGTCGGCCTTGCCAGGGCCTCCCGCTGCTTCAAGGGTCTGGTCAAGCCATAGTCGCCGACGATGCGAGAGTCTCCTTTGAGGAACATGGGGGGGCGGGCAAATGATGCGGGTTTAGTTGGGGATGTGGTTTGGGCGACGAATGAGAAGCAGAGACGTCCAACCATCTCCGTGGCTGGAAGAACGGCATGTGAGAGTGATGAGCTGCGTGAACGTGATGAGTTGCGGCGAGAGGGCGTGCTGGATGAAGCAAGTACATAGGCCTACATAGTAGTCTGTGTGCATCTGCGGGTGCTGTGCGGGTGCTGCATTGGCGCGTCTGTGTGTGCGTGTGTGCGTGTGGAAGTGGATGTGCCGTGCTCAGATCAGACAAGGAAGACATCGACAAACGCCATGGGATGGGAATGGATCCGTGCTGTGCTTTGACGGGCATGGCCGGCCCCGGATCCTTGAGCCCTGGATCCTTGACGCCCTTGGAGATGGCAGCCTCGCGAGGAGACGGCGTCGTTGAACGGAGTCGTTGTAAGAAGTCGAGGGGCCGAAGGTGTTTCGCGCCATTGGCCCTGTCCACGTTGAGCCGTCCGTCAACCGTTGTCGGCGATAGCTTCTGGGAACTCGGCTGGAAGGGGCTTGGCCCTTGAAGTCGACCCCTGGAGAGGTATGCCGACGACGAAAACACGCGATGCGGGTGCGCCAGCGCGGGCGATTAGGTTTCTCATGATGCCTGCATAGGTACTAACTTACATGCGAAACCTGGAGCAGGAGAAGGAGAAGGAGAAGGAGAACGTGAAAGTGAAAGTGGGATGGCGGAGAGTCGACAGTGAGTGAATATTAGTGGACACCCTTGAACAAGCCGTCGACAAGCCGTCGACAAGCCGTCGACAAGCCTTACGGGTAGAGGCTTACCCGCCAACCCGCCAACCCGCTTTGGAGGAGGGAGCCTAGTCAGCCTGGCAATTGCAGACCGGGGAGTGGGTTGCTGCTCATACGGTGCAGCTGGGGCTGGTGGCACTGTAACGAGACACTGTGGGGGACCGAGCCGTTGACCGTTGAGGGGGATTTGTGGCGGCCGTTGGGAAGGGCACGGCCCTGGCCGCTCTTAGCCCCTTTGTGTGGAGTGCTCCTTTGCGTGCTTCTTCGTGCCCTGCCTGTTTTGCCTTCTCCTCCAGGGCAGCTTTTGCCTGCTTGCATGCTTCCTTCCCTGGCCCTGGTCCGCACTTGCCTTTCCTTGGCGTGCTTGTTCTCTCTGACCACTTACGGTCCTTTGTGGTCCCTGCCGGTCCTTGCTGGCCCATACTTGCCCATGCTGTGCTTGGCCCATTGCGACCTATTGGTGGGTCCACCTATGTCTTAGCCCTGGTTCGCCCTGGCATCTTACCCCACTCGCGAACCAACCAACGACAAGGCGAGACAGCAATGCGACGCGCGACGTGAAGCCATCTCCAACTCGGCGCCCGCCACAGAGCTCATCGGCCATCGGTCGTCCGCCCCAAGATCTCGCTACCTTGCCCTCCTTGTGCGTATGTACCGGCGGCACACCTACGGCACGCGGTACTCCAGCAGTACTCCAGCAGTCCAGCAGTACCCAAGGCCTAAAAGCCTACTATGTATGTACGCCTTCTCTAGCACACACCCACGCTTGCTGATCGGATCCGCGAAGGAAATTTATTACCTACCATCGGGGATCGGGATCCGCTGTTTGTTTTGTTTCTTTGGGTGCGAAAGGCCATTTGGTTCCAACTTCAACGTAGCTTGGAAAACGCAGCCAGATGGTGGTGCGACGTCCCGTTCAGCCACAGCCACAGCCTCGACAACGACAACGACATCGCCGTTTGCCGCTTGCCGCTTGCACCATACCCAGGAGCACTACTTCGCCTCAGACTTCTCCGCATCGGCCGCCGTAACGAGCCCAATTTGATTTCGCCATGCGGCGCTGTTGAGCCCAATTCCAATTCGGGGGAACGCCCCAATGCCCATCCACCTTCACGCAGACACTTGCCAATCGCGGGAATGGGGACGGGTTGCGGATGATGGATGCGGACGCGCATGTGGATGCGGATGAAGATGGGGATTGGGAGAGCCCGTGGATGGCCCGTCCGTAGGACGTGCTCACGGTCTTCATGGGGCCGCCGTGGCAGCGGCCACGGGTTGATGACTCGGTGCCAGGAATGCTCACGACAATTGACTTCTGGGTCTTCTGGGATCCGAGCCGACTCCACCCCTTGGCCCTCACCCGTCATCCCTTCTACTTGTCAATGCCGCAGACGACGGAGCTTCGAGTAAGCATAAGCTAACAAGCTCTCTCCTTTTCGCCAGAATGGCAACGTCCCGCATACTCTTCATCTCCGAACGGCAGCCATAGGGGATCGCCTGCTATTAGTCGTCTCGTCTCTTGTCTCTTCAGGCCCTGTCTCCTTCGGCCCCCTCCCCCCCCCCCCCCAGCCCCAGCCCCAGCCTGGCTGGCTATAATGGGGAATACTATCAGATAACCTCTCTCGTTATCCCCCCCGCAGGGATCACAGGAGGATACACAGCACGCGCTCCCGGTCTGAACAGGCCCCTGTCACGAGCAAATCTCTGCAACCGATAATTTCTCTGTTTTCTCGCCTCCCCGGTTCTGGCGCTGTTCCTCATCGGTGCCTCTGTCCAACGGCCTTCTAGAAATTTGCGGGCCAGCAAGCTCTCGCACACGTCGGAGGATTCTCTTTCAAATGGCATCCCCGGTCTTCCGTCAGGGGTCTGGATTGGCCATTAGCGGGCGCCTTTTCTTGAGGGGGGAGGGTCGGAGGGGCCTCCGGGCCCTCAGAGATGGTCCCCGTGTCTCCACTCGACCCATGGCTATTCGGCCTCTCTCCAACTCATCCCTACCCAGACAAGCTTGGCTCCCGGTAGCCAGTACTCCGGCCCAGTGCTGCACATGGAATGTCGTCTTACAATCCCCAGCGTCCTGGCTTGTCAACGGTACATACCCGGCTCTCGATGCTGGCCTCTGGCCTCAGTGACAGGGGTCTCGAACCCTTCGGTAGACGCTGACAGGGGGTGGATGGGATGGCAAAGGGACTGGGGCGTGTCAGGGAAGCCTTCTCGAGGCTACTACGAAGTACTGACCCTCCACTGGACTTACTACATAGCATGTACCTACGGATTACCAACGACTACTGTACATGCACTCGGCACTTTGCCGTTCTGTGAGTCTGCAACTGTGAGACTCCGGGGCATGACTTCGTCCGAGCCCCATCACGCACTTGCCGACCTCCTAAGACGGCGCCCGACATTGCTCATCCCTGACCTCGTCCACGTTTACCCTCTGCTCCTTGTTAAGTGGAATATCACCGACTTCCAAGGCCCTCGTTTCCAGGCTTGTCCCATATGTCTGCAGGGTACCCACCTCACACCCCAGCATAGACGGTTGCTATTCACCCAGATCCGCCCCTCCCCCTCCCAATCCCCGTCCTCCTTCCAAGAACGGCTGCATGCACTGGACTGGTTTCCCTGCCCACAGACCTACCTGGCCAGGCCCTTCTGCCTCCTGTGCTGTAAGGTGCTGAGAACTCCGGAGTTGATGCTAGTAGTAGGCCTTGCCTAGAGACCGTACCCAAGTCCCTGTGCCTGGACCTCGAAACTTCCCCCCGTCTACATAGTACGTCTCCGTCTGCGTCCCCACCCCGGGGACAGTGCCGGGCATTTGATCAGACACTCCCCTCTATGACCATCTGCCGTCGTTGGGGCACCCAACCATCCATCCATATACAAGTACACTTTCGCCTGCAACCTTGAATCCCCCTCCGTGCCCTGAATATTCCATTCTCCTTGCAAACTGATTGCTCTCGTTCCGCCTCGTGTTAAGGGGAGCTTCTCAAGGTCTTGATCACGCTCGCAATACACCGGGTCAAGACCCATGCTCTCTGGGTCACGACGTTGGCGACGGCTTTGATCTACGCAACTCGCTCTGGTTGAAGGCGACGGCGAGTACGCAAAGATATGCTCCTATGACGACTATAGCAGCATATCCCGCCACCATGGCAGACTTGAGAGGACACCCGACGCATTCGAGTATGTGGTCGAATTATGGCGGTCCAGTGCACATGTCGAGTCGTGTTCCCGACTCGATCCCATCAGCAACACCTCTCTCAGGACGACCTGGTAGCAACCACGACGTGGACCATCCGCCATACCCCTACAGCCGGTATCCCCAAGATGATCAGGAGGCGTACGACAGGTCAACGCATCCTGATCTCGCTTCCCACCACAGCTATCCTAGTTTAAAGAGGTCCTTCTCCGAGACGGAGCCACCCCCCTACCAGGAAATTGTCCAGGATCTTCGTGATGATGGGTCAAAGATGAGCGTCAACCACGATCATAAGCTCCTGGCCTTCAGAAAGGTTCAGGACAAGCACACCATCGTCGACCAGCAAGGCCGGATCCAACAACTGGAATTGTCAGCCCAGCTCCACGGCATGTTCTTCCTGTCCGAGATGCCAACAAGCACAGCCGACGGAAACATTCGACAACCAGAACTGACTTGCTACCGGAGGAACCTTTTTCAGACCAGCGGATCACTGATCACTCCACGGGGGCAGCTTTCAATCATCGCCGAATCAGGGGAGACTGTTGGGGTCAGCAACATGGAAGTAACCATCTCAGCCATAGAGTCTGTCGACGGCAACCCCGTCCGTCTGATTGTGATCCCGTGGAAGACGCCTCCGCCAAATTCCCCGGAAACAAACCAGAGCCCTGACCAAGAACCTCCACCACTTCCTTTGATCCCCTTTCAGGAGGACGGAACCGATGCTGATGGAGAATTTGCTGTGTACCCCATCGGCTGGCGTCGATTGCAGTTTAGAATGTGTGTTGACCCATGTTCGTTCTGTGAGGAGTGACGCTGACAGGAGCACAGAGCCACGGCGAACAACGGCCGGCGGAAGGAACTGCAACAACATTTTGTGTTGCATTTGAAAGTGGTCGGGACCTTGGCAAGTGGTAGCAAGGTCGTCCTCACGGAAGCAACAACAGCTCCGATTGTGGTGCGAGGACGCAGCCCTCGCAACTTCCAGGCCCGCAAAGAGATTCCATTACTGGGATCAAGTGCTGGGTCCCGTGGACAGGCTCTGGTCGAGACGGGTCTGGGAGTAGTAGCCGGGGCTTTGAACGCAAAACAGCAAGAAGCGAAGGCGAGGGGCGTTGACGGTCAGCTACCGCGATCCGCCTTCACGTTCAATGCTCCCAAGCTTCCCGGAAACCAGCTGGGTTCCATTCGATCCAAGTAAGTCGCACACTCCCCCAGCGACGTCCCAGGTTATGTAGAGATGAGGTCACTGGACTCAGCCAACCTCCCCCGTTTGGGAATCAAAGGAGATCGGGCCTGTGCTAACCGCCGCGTGGTAGCTCGTACCCGACTTGGAGCTCTCCGAGTCAAGTGCCAATGTCCCAGGTTCCGTCATCTGGCCCGGGCAGCTACCCAGCAACGACCATGGGAGCAGAGTCCTTTCCGAAACTGCCACTCTCTGGAGGCGCCAACTTCACCGCAGAACCCCAAGAGCTTCCGCTTCAAACCCCAATGGAGCCTTCAGTACAACTTGGCCTAGTAGCCACCGACCAAGCCCAACCACCGATCAGACCGCAATACACTTATGTGCACTCGACAACTGCCCCTCCACAACTGCCTATCCACTCCGCTCCGCTCGGGGGACACGAAAGCGCGCTGAGCATCCCTCGTTACGTCGACAACCCCCGACCCTCGAAGAGCCCACGACACAGCCATCCTTCGGTACGCAGCTCCGGTTCAATAGCAAACGAGACATCGCCAGAATACCGATACGGATCGTATGCGCCCGTCAACACCAGCCCGAGCGACGTAGCACAACCAGGATATAATCAAGAATCATCTGCAGGCCCCTCGGCGCCAGCCAGAGACTACTATCCATCCTCCAGCACTTGGACGACAGCTAGCGAGCATAGCTCGAGTGTTGCCTACACCAGCAACAACGACGGACGGCCGTATCCGTTTCCACAAGAGCAATACAAGAGTAGCACTGCTGGGACGTCGCCTGCCAAGACTGATTCCAGCCAGAGCCAGGCACCTTCAGTCTATAGCGGAGGGCCTCGAGGCTCTTTCGATGCCATGAATCAATACTCCTGGAGTGGAAGTTAATTTCTGTGACTTACCCCGATTTTCAAATCAGATTTGAAGATGTACAGCCGGCAAGGCATGGCCTGGGCTCGACATGATTGAAGCTCCGCTGAGAATTTCTTTTTATGTCAGTGAGCTTGTAGAATATTTTGTGAACTCTTTCACGGCCGGTGTTTGGAAACAGTATATGCGGATCGGTTCTGGGGGAAAAACCAAGGGAGGACCAGGTGGTAGACGGGCTTGGGAGGGGGCCGAGGAATGCGAACGGAGGGCCGTTATATGGAGGTCTCAAGGCGCACAAACATCACTTGATGAAACACCAACGGCCTCCATCACGACTCAAGAAGATGAAGGCTCTCACTCCATCAAAAAGGTCGCGAACAATGCCATACAATAAACGGTAGACGATGATGGACTGACTACTCGCTTGCCGAAATTGCATCTCGATACTTGGGTGTTAGCCAGGAACCGAGCTCATGGCCCGCATCGGAACCCTTCCGCAAGTCTACAAGCTGCTTTGTCGAGTTCTGGGCTCAGAACGACAGTCACGCAGCCTAGATTTTGTCTGTCTAGCGGCTCTGGGTTGATATGGTTGAGAAGACGTGGGCCCCGGTATATTGACGAATTATTGCTTTTGATCGGCAACGGACTGTGTGTTCTGGGTCGCGGTTTGGGTTTGTTTCATTTGTTTAATATGATGGATGGATGGATGGGCGGGCGTGGCAGGTCGAGAGAGGGATGCATCTTGTCGTGATGTTTTTCGAGGGCTATGCGAAGCCGAAGCCCAAAGTGATGGATGATGCAACAGCAGCTTCATATGAGATAAGACAATGAAAGAAAATAACAGATCCAAGTGCGACTAGAGCCCAAGGCCGGATAAACTGTCGAAGGAGGCTAGGCCCGGTGTTGACGTCAGGATTGAAGTTGCATGCCGTGAAGAGCAATACGTCCACGTTGTGGCGATACGTGAGAAGTTGATAAGATGCAGGGAGCGAGCTTGTGAAGTACGTCGTAGGCCATCTAAGTAGGAATTTTCGACTTCGGAACTGAGGAATGAGCCGGAAATTACGATGAGACGACGGCGAAGACGGTGACTACGATCTATGGAGCCACCGGCCACGGCTAAGCTTGTACCCCGGAGACGATGATGGGCCTAGGCCGTGTTCACGAGGTAGGCAAATTGGACGGACTCCGGATTGGACTATGACGGAGTTCTGCACCTCGCTCCGCGGGGTTTAGTGAAAAGTAAGGTCGGCGGCGGAGAAGAGGACCGGGCCTGCCCATTTGTTGAGTAGTTAGTGGTGCCGGTAGCCCGGCTTGTTACAAGGGCATATTTTTCCATTTTTACGGAGTTAAACTTCCTTGACCATGGTGTTGGGTGTTGTCGAGCGACGGAGGGACGAGGGATGGATGAATGGATGGATGAATGGATGGATGTAAGTACGGAGTTGACGGACGCCAGACGCTGGCTGTGATTAGCCGCGTTGTGGGTGGGGTGAGGTTGAGGTTGAGCTTTGGTGGGCCCCCGATAAGATAAGCAACCGCCGCGACTGGGAAATTCTTGGGGTTGCATCGCAATAAAGAATTAAGACGGCTTGGCCTTCTTGAGACTGTCACAGGCTGTCACAGTCACAGTCACAGTCGCTGTCACGTCACTGTTGCACCGGCCGGTCTGGAAAGCGGATCACTTGGAGACTTGTACATATCCCGCCGAGTCCCACCTTCGTCAGACATTCAGGTGAGGTGATCTGCCAATCTCGAAAATACCACCTCAACGGCGACAATTCAGCCACCAACACATCCATCCTGCTCTCCCGGAAATCCCGGTCCCGGGTCCGAGTGAAGAGCTGTCGCCATGTTTGAGCTGCCAGAGGCAAAGAGGTATGCCCCAATTCCCCAACAAACCGTGTACTGGACTGAGCTCTGACCTTTTCTGTTCAGGGTTCGTCGCGCAGATCTCAATGATTCGGCCGGCAGTGAGAGTGGTGACGAGGACTACGATGCGGAATTAGAGGCGAAGCTGAATGCCCAAATTGCGAGATCGCTCGGCCTGGATGAGAGCTACGCCCAGCCGCGGGATGCTGTCACGGCTCCTTCTCAGCTCCTAGAACACCAGTCGAATGTTGACGAGGTAATGGGCCAGGACGATGATGTCGAAGCTGGTGCCGGAGACGAGGAAGATGCAGGTAATGAAACGTTTGCGTTTCGCCTGTTTAGCAGCACGCGGCCTTCACAGAAGATTGTCCTAGAGGAGGACGCCGGACCGCAGGGCGACGGCGGACTTGCTCGCCCACGCCCTTTGTCCTATTACATGGTCACAGACCTGACCCCGAACCAAAGACAGCAGTACGCCTTTGCGGCAGTGAGCGGAGACGAGGTAATGGCAAGATCCAAGGACCGTGGCTGGGGCCTCGAGCTGCCGTGGAAGGTGACAAAGATTGCCGTCACACGCAAACGAAAACCGGGAGAGTCAACATGCAACACGGCGGCGGCGGAGGAGGAGGAAGAGGAGGAGGACAAGGCGACGAAGCAGAAGAAGCCAAAACCGGGAAAGAAGCAGCGGATTTTGCTTCGGAAGAGAGCGAAAGCGGACGAAAAAAGGAAACAGGCAGAAGTGCAGAAGCTCGCGGAGAAGGAAGAGCACACGAAGGACAAGAAAAAGAGGATGAACCGGTTAAAGAAGCTGAGGAAGAGGGCGAAGAGTAAAGAGGTGAAACTGGCGGCCAAGGATGGCGAGGCTGGTGTTGAAGACTCGGGGGATGAGTCGACGGGTTCTGACTAGAGCCCAGGTTTAATAAATTCAATATTCAAGGTATTCTATGCCCAATTGGAAACCTCACACTCTGTAAGCTAGGTAGATGTTGGTTGTCCAAGGTGACGTGTGCGGAGCATCAGGTTGCCCATGGACAGTTCATCATAGTGGAACTCAGGCCTATATTCCCAGGCGCCCAGGCCACCAATGAGCATCGTCAGCTCCCGTCACCACCAACCACGATCCCCAAGGCTACAAACTCCCAAAGTCCACGCGAGCATCTCGACCTCCAAACAAAGCGACGAGGTCCGCGCCTGTGACCCAGCCGATCCGATCAAACGCAGATACAACGCCGCGACGACGACCGTCAGCATGGAGTGAATGCGGGAACCCCACAATCGACTTTGGAGGGGCACTGAGCAAACAGCCAGCCAGCTACTGTACCTAGCTTAGGACGGAGACACTCTTAAAGACCATCCACCATTTCGAGAACCGCACCGACGCACGCGATGAGCAACCTCTGGCCCTCGCGGCCTCCGCAAGAGGCTTCCCAGTCGGCGACGCCTACCGACGATGTCGCCGACACAGGCGAGGTCGCCGACGTCGCCTCCGCCGAGCCCGAACCGACCGACCTTCCCCCCGTGCCCGCGCCGCCGTCACGACCGGGCCTCCAGCGCAACGCCGTGCAGTCGGCGCCTCCTCCCGCCGCACCCATGGCTCCACCACCGCCCAACGGCCCTAACCCGACCGACTCGCTCTCGCTGATGCAGCTGCGGCGCATCGTGGCCGAGTTCAACCGGGCCGACCCCGTCGCCTACGACTTTGAGTACTCGGACATGGGGCCGCACCCGGAGGAGATCGACGAGTGGTTCGTGTACCAGTTCTGGCAGTGGGTGCGCCTCAATTCCGCCCAGAGGGCCTTTGAGTGGCACTGGCAGCATGAGTTCCGGGCGCAGAATGCTTGGGACGACGCCGACAACGATACCCGGACGCGGTTCATCCAGGCCGCCATCGCTGGGGTCCAGTCCAACGACGCTGCTCTGAGGTCGGCCTCGATCGGGAAGCTGGTGTATGTCGTCTTGGGGCGATGGGGAGACACGGCAATGGCAAATGCCACCAGCGGGGATAACAAGTCTGTTGCCAGCATCTCCCAACTACAAGCCATCAAGGCCGGCGTGGAGTGCCTCACCTCTCTGGAGGGGCTGCCGGTTATCTGGGAGACGCTCCGGAACTGCTTTGAAGTGCATTGGTGAGCTGTCCGAGGCCCATCATGTTCTACTTCTCAAGCTAACATGTCGCAGGTCTGGCGACCCTCAGGGGCAACACGGCAATCTCCAGGAAGCCCAGGACGAATTAATGAACCTCATGACAATCATGTATATTGCCATCCAAGAAACTCTCAATGACCCCGAAGACATGTCTTCTACCTATAGAAAGCTCCGTACGTTTCAAACAATCCTTCCGTCCTTTACTTGTTGCTGATCAAGATGTACAGTGGAGCTCAACCCCTCGTTGGTGGACTACATGCTTACAGCTACTTCGAAGCTCCGATGGGACGAACAAAACCTCATGCCGCACACTCAAGTAAGTCTTCTGATTCGCTTTGGAGGCGATTGTGCTAATGGGAATAGATATTCTTACTCTTCTGGAAATCCATCTTACTCGTGTTTGGCGGTTCTCAGGAGCTCGCCGCGGTCAAGAAGGCTACCAGTGAAACGATCAACGATGGCAGAGACAAGGAGACCATCACTGCCTCGCCCTTGGACTACCATGTGTTCCGACAGGAAATCACCTCCAAATACCCTGCCTACGTTCCGCCACAACCTCTTATACCCCTAGAAGATGAGAACACTTCGCTGCTGCCCCCTCTCCCGAACCAATCATCCAGGACCAACGCTGCGAATGGTATCATTCCGGCACCGCCTCACGTCCAGAGTGGGGGCACTTCGATCCTCGATCAGCCAGTTCATATTGCTACGCCTGCACCTTCGCCACCACCCTCGCCCGCAGTTGGTGGCAAGGGAGGTAAAAAACAGAACTACCAGACAAATCAAAACTTCCCCTTCATGTACCCACCCCTCGACGCTTCCAGTAACAGTGCGGGCGGAAAGGGCCCTGCTGGTATCGATCATGACCTGGTGAGTCGCAAGTGGGAGGGAAGCGACATTCCCGCTTCCATCCTGGAGGCCGGTGAGCTGTTCTCGGCTCGAGTGAGGATGACGCGGGCAACTCGGCAGCTCTGGGAAGAAAGGGAGCGGTTTCTCAAGTTCGAGCGTGGCTGGGAGGCCGAAGACGATGACGACGATATTGAGGATCTTGATCTCAACGAGCTGACGATTGAAGAGCGAGAGGTCCTGAGAGAACTCAGGGCCGAAGAGAAGCTGGAAGAGAAGGCAAGGAACCCGCCAGTATCAGAGCTGGAAGTCGATTACGGGCCACGACCAGAACTACTAAGCGAGCGAGACAAGCAACGACTGGTTGCCGTGGAGAGGTTCTATGTGTGTATCCCACAATGTGTTCCTGGAAACCCCTTGCTGACAACCTTGTAGCGCGATGCACTGCCCCATCTTCAATCTCTCGTCATTGTTCTTTTGCGGCCAATACTCATCAACGTCACGGCAGTTGTCGCGCAACAGCCTCAACAAATGCCACCCGGAATGGGTCGGGGTAACAATCCCGGCATGAACGGTGGCCCCAAGCCCCAAGACATACCAGGCCAGAACGGAATGAGAGAAGCCGCAGAGCCGTCACCGGAGGAGGTTGACGCTGCAAGGACGCGCGAAATCACCTCCAAGGCTATGACTGGCATCCTGCTTCTATTGCTGAAATGGTTGAGGTTATCTCGTGAGTCGACCCCTTCAAGAACCCGACAGGCCTTCTCTAATGCAGACGTACAGATGTGCTCAAGTTTGAGTATCTGACGCAGCTTTTATTGGACTCTAACTACGTTCCTCTCGTCCTCAAGCTCTTTGCTCATCAGGATATCCAACAAGTGGTCGATAGCAAGATGGACCGCGTGGAGAATAGGTTAGTACCCGGAACCCTTCTGTTGGTATTTGCTTAGTATCCTGACCTAGGAAGCTTCTTCCACTTTTGCAATCTGCGGTCACGATCTAAGGACAAGGCGGCCGCAGAGGCAGAGGCAGAGGCAGAGCTAGATCAAGACCAAGATGATGAGGATGTCGAGATAGAGAGCGAAGATGAAGCCGCGCCACCACCGATCAAAAGACGGCGGTCGCCAACCGAACCGGATACGATGCAGGAAGACGACGGGGATTCTAAGAGCGACAGTCAAGCTTCCACTAGGCCGGAAGTTGACGAGCTGGGGTATCCTGTCAACCCCCTTCCAGCCGAACCCATTACTGATTTCTCACGCCGCAACTTCTTTTCCCTTATCAATTACCTGAGGGTGATGCAGAAGATTTGCAAAAACAAGGCGCATCGGAACCTTCTGCTGGTGCAGTACAAGTCTTCGACCATCCTGCGGAAATCCCTGAAGGTGCCGCAACAGGAGCTCCGGCTATACACGTTGAAGCTGTTCAAGAACCAGGTCCCCTACTGTGGGCGCAAATGGCGCCAGAGCAACATGAGGGTCATAACGGCGGTTTATCTGCACTGCCGGCCAGAGCTGCGAGACGAGTGGCTCGCGGGCAGCGACGTTGATGCCGAGGTGGACGCGGCGCTACCCCTGGAGCAGGCGCTCCGTAGCCTGACGCACTGGCTCAACGTGCGTCGGTTCCCCGAGAAGATTGCGCCGGAGATCCGGGCGGCGATGCGGGATGAGCAGGACTTTTTCTCGAGGGAGCTGGAAAAGCTGGATCTGAGCTGGACGGAGCTGACGGCGGAGGACGGTATGAGCGAGCTGGAACACGTGGAAGGATGGGCGTAGGGACCAAGGAGAGATGGCTTGTTTGTTTGACGGACGTCTTAGGCCTAATGGCCATGCTCGACTCACGTGTGCTCGACTCACGTGGACTTGGAATAAACATTGACGAGGGACCGAGTCTATCTACGAGTAAGCTTAGGATAGTAACCATTCTAACTCACAACCTCGCATAATAACAATTCCTACACAACTGAGTTAGAGGCCTCACGTCTTCCATGGAGAGCAAAACAAGGGTCCCTACAGCATACTGACTACTACGACCGACATTTCACGGCTTGAGTCCAGATATTATAGAAATTCATTAAGCATTATAAGGGACATATATGTCCTGTCTATCAGGTTTGTAACTTAGATGCTCGTTTGCGACTGGCTTGTTCAGCTGGTCAGCAACATGCTGGGTATCTCAATCTGTGGCACTTCGTTTTCATTTTTCCTCACGTAACCCGAGTAGAAATCATCAAGACAAATCGTCCCTTAAGTGCGGTCGTAGACACCATCATCATACCGGTAGTTCTGCTGATGCGGGCGCGTGGCGTGATCCTCGGGCTCGGGGTAGTGGATCTGGCCGTAGCCATCCTGTCGTCCGTAGGCGCTGGCCTGGGGTTGCGGATACCCGTAGCCGGCCTCGTACTTGTAAATGCCGTCTTCTTGGTCGTCATTGACAGCAGTGCGTTCGGTGGCGTGGCTCTGGCGCGCGACTTCGAGCTGGTCCGGTGTCGTGTGCTCCGGGAGAATGCCGCCCTCCTCGGGGGTGTGGTCCTTCTTGCGCCTGAAGAGGCCGCCGAAGAAGCCGCCTTTGGGGCCGTAGCCCGAGGTGTAGTTGTTCTGGGGGCTTGGGCCGAAGCGCTTCTCTCGGTTGTGGTGGCGGGCGAGGGCGACTTCCATGAGGATGGAAAAGACGAAGAAGATGCTGGTGGTGTGTAAGTTGGGAAATCGCATGTTGGGTTGGGCGGCATTGGTCGAGGACTTACATTGCGATGATGGCAAGGGCCAAGCAGGCAGACTGCAGCCTACAGGCGACCCTGAAGCTGGGGAGAGCTGTGAAGCCATCGCTCCCCTTGGCCTTTTGTCCTGCCTTTCCGCGACCGAAGGGCGTGTCGAGGTATCCAGTGCAGTCGCTGGAGCCGTCCTTGTTGGCCACGGCGACGTAGATGAAGGCGCCGATGAACGCAACGTCCAGGAGGATGGCGATGAACGACGACAGAGTGCGGCCGGCGAGGCAGCAGAGGACCAGCAGGCCGGCGAGCGTGTAGAGGACGGCGATGCCAGACACGCCCTCGACGGCGCGGATGGTGCCGCTGATGGACAGCTTGTGGTTGTGCAGGGTCGCGAGGAAGTATGAGTAGATGGCGAGGATGAGGGCTGCGCAGGCGAACTGCACGCCGCGGATGAACCACTGGGCGAACTTGAGCCCGATGCCGGATTTGGCGGCCATGACGGGAGGGAGTTGTCTTATGTGCAAGGTAAATAGCGTGGTGTCTCACTGTCTAAGTAGGGAGTGTCCGGGAAGATGTCTCAAGATCGATGAGGCTCAATTTCCTTTGCTACTGAAGGGCGGAGATGGAAGTAAAGAAGAGATGAAGATTGGAAGAAGAATAGCACCACACAATGGAATAATGGAAGACGCAGATGCTGTGCTGCGAGTTGCATGTGGCAATGAGAAGATCATAGTAGAGAGAGAGAGAGAGAGACAGAGGGTTTTGGCTTGAGAGCTGCTGACGTGCATTACGTAGACAGGCGCCCGCAGCAACAAGTCAGCCACACTGGACGAGCTGTCTCTGAAACGAACGGCTCACCCGATCGATATTCTATTCTAAGTGGTTAGATAAGTGCACAGTAATACAAAGTGGCGAGGTCTGCCAATGCTAAACCAACACAGTGAGTGCTTCGCCTCACAGTTTCAAACAGTGTGGGCTGCTTTATGTGTGGCTGGAGTGCTCACCCCGATGCTGTTAGAAATGTGGACGTTTGAGGCTTGTGGTTGGTTAGATCGGATGACGCACAGCCACACTTCGCCGAGGATATATAGTGATTAGCACTGTGATAACAGCCCCTGCCCGGTGTCTCTGGTTATTCTGCACATGATGTCAACAACCTCGGACGATCTTCCACACAACCCGGATGCCGGCTTGAAGATGCGGGCCGGCCGAGAACGGCCTGCAGCGGTTGCTGTTGATCTCTTCGTTGCCGTGGAGAGGCGAAAGAAAAACGTGGGCTGTTTGGGCGTTTTGGTGAGTGATTTCCGTGAGGATCCTGCCACATGCTGTCTGCCTGGCCGCATGCAGCATTGTATTTGCTTGCTCGTTCAATGCACGCGGACCGACACATCCGGAGGAAACGAGTCTCCATCCACCCGGTGATTGAAGCAACTATGTACACGCGACGAGTCATCGATGACTGCCCAATATAGTAATCTAGCCATGACGCTGGTTTGATGCATCGGGGACGTGCTCATTGACAGGGACGGCGACTTAGAAGCCGGGCGGTGATGGTATGGAACAAAAACGTCGACGAACCTCCCTCGCCTCATCATCAGCCGGAAGCCAACCACGCATAGATACTCGAGATGGAGAAGTACACTCATTGGGCTCAACAAATCTCGGAATATCTCGAGATTTTCAGCCCCGTCACAGTCGCACAGACAATAATGAGGCCGTCTGCAGCATTTCACCGCAACGCACCAGATACGGATCGACAGCCATGCCAATATATTTCAATCGCCATCACATCCTCACCCATTGCATCAGCACCCGCGGCTGGTCGTACGTCGAAAGCCACCGGGTTCTTTGTCGTTCAACCGGCCACGGGTTGTAACGGCACCGGGGGTCCGGGTCTGCCCTGACTATATCTATGTTACATCCGCAGAATTGAGTGTTTTTTTTTCTTTCTTTCCAGTGTAAGAGAACTCTGGATTCTCTCCGAAAATACCAATTCGGGAACTCTCCCGCTCGTGCTACCGATCAGCAGGCACGTGTGACGTGCGAACAAGCGTGTCTGCCAGTCGCAATTACGGGAAGCTGTACAACATACACACCACTGCTTGGCGCGCTGGACACTGCCTCTCCAAGTAATCTACCTTATTTACCTGGAGCTCAGTGGTTCCAAACATGGCGATGGGTTCAGTGCAGAGAGATTGGCCCTCCGTGTAATAGCTGTCAAGCCATGGGGACGGGAGACTGCATGTCGAGATGTACGAAAACGCGATACGGACTTCCACAAAAATCCCGTTCAAAGGTCCCCTGCAGTATGCTTACGAAGGTTGTGACTCTCGAAAACCACCCGGGAAGTTCATTGGGCTAATCCCTTCCTGAGAAGTTGTGCTTGTCAAGAATACGAAGTCAACAAGCCGTATTCGGGGCAGATCAGTACACAGCTTCCATCTTCGAGAGCGACCATCTTGAGAGTATTCATGCACATCTCGTTTCAACAACTACATTCTGCTGTAAAGAATACGATGTCTAGCATTGGGCTCCAAGTGGGCTTCCAGTCCATATAACACCTCCTTTCCCAACATCTGACTTCTGTGAGAGGCTCGTTTTCTAACCCTCACAAAGCTCTTGCGCTCGCTCCCTGCATTCTCTCGATGACTTTTCTTCTTCCTTTCCCTCTCGCAACTAGCTCCCCTGAACCGAACACCCGAGAACCCAGTCAATTAATGATCACTCACATACCTTGAGTTGATTTTTCCTCACATCATTCAGTATGAACTTATTCGCCGTCTTTCACATTCTTTCTTTGGTCGTCTGTGCCATAGCCGATCCGACATGGCCATCAGACATCGACGAGCTGGAAGAGATCATGTTCCAGGTCACGTCCTTCCGATCGAGAAAGTTCTCAGCTAGAGTCAGTCCCTGCGGTAGCGAAGCCTCAGGGCCCGGTCGGCAGAATGCCGCCGAGTGGCTGCGCACCGCCTTTCACGACATGGCGACCGCAGACATCTCCTCTGGCGCAGGCGGGCTAGATGCCTCGCTGCAGTACGAGCTCAGCAATGGCGAGAACGCCGGGCCGGGACTCAGGACAACGCTGGAGTTTATGGCTCCCTTCATCAGCAAGAGAACCAGCCTGTCCGATTTGATCGCCCTGGGCGTTTACACCTCGGTTCGATCATGCGGCGGCCCTGCCGTGCCAGTCCGAGCGGGACGCAGAGACGCAACAAAGAAGGGAGCCAAAGGCGTTCCTCAGCCCGAAAACTCGGTGCCCAAGTTCCAGCAGCATTTTGAGCGGATGGGATTCTCTCACGAGGAGGCGATTCAGGTCACCGCCTGCGGACACACTCTGGGCGGAGTTCACAGAGACCAGTTCGCAGATATCGTAACTCCAGGAAGCGTCAAAAACGGCGTGGCTGCCCTCGACTCCAGTACGGCCGTCTTCGACAACAAGGTTGTGACCGAATATCTAAGCGGCGCCACCAAAAATCCTCTGGTTGTTGGCCCTTCGGTCAGGATATCCAAGCACTCCGACTTCAAGCTCTTCAACTCCGACCGGAACAACACGATGAAGAGGCTTGCGGACAAGAACGAGTTCCGAGATGCTTGCAGGACGGTCCTGCAGAAGATGATCGACACCGTTCCATCTAGGACTGAGCTGACGCGCCCCATTGCGCCTTACGCGGTCAAGCCGGTAAACCTACAGCTCACACTCGCGAATGGAGGATCCAACCTTCTTTTCACGGGATTCATCCGAGTGAGGACGACCTCTCTCCCCGAAAGTGCTATCGAAAGCATCACCATCTCCTACAGAAATCGAGAAAGACGTTCCACGTGTGGCTCCGGGTCCTGCTCCATCACCACCAGGACGCAGCATCAAGGCCGGGGATATGACGATATATTTGCCTTCTTTCCCATCGAAGCTAAGATCCCCGCCTCGTCGGGCATTTCTTCATTCGTCGTGACCGTCAGATACGTCAATGGAGGCCAAAAGTTGTACGACAACAACGGCAAGGAGTACCGCTTACGAGACGCTGTGTTTCTCCAGCAGCCCCAGAGTTGTCTCGGATCTAGCGGGAAACTGACGGTGGTGGCCGCTATCCGTAACGACAGACTGAGTCAAAGCACCCGGGCAACCATTTCCTACAAGGTCCCTCAGTCAGATAGCCCGATACCAGCCCTCAAGAGCACCACCATCAACCTCAACAAGGGTAACCGGGCCGGAGGATACACCTTCTTTACTGCCGAGCATACGATTGGAGGGGGACTAGCTAGCGAGGCTCACGTTGATGTGAGCAATGGGGACATGTCGGACAGCTTCAAGAGCGTCAATGAGATTGGAGGCACATGTGTTTCCTTCTGAGTATAAAGCAAGTGAGGTTTGATTTGTCCTTACTCGAGCAAGCTACTGGCTATGTAACAAGACTAATTCTATCATCCGTATTTTGCCGACTCCATTCCATTTCATCTAAGGGTGCTGATGTCAACTGCTCTCAAAGGAAGACGCGCAGCAATAGAGAGATCAATGATTGGTGCGCCAACGTCTACAGCAGTCACAGGATACAACTACTATACTTGATACAAAAGCACTTGAATGATAACACCCTAAGCTATTTTCTTGGTTATGAATGAAAAGCAGGCTCTCCTCTCGAGGCCTCGCGTCCTCTATCAAGCCACAAGAGTACCTACTTGAAAATTCCAAAGGACTTCCCACCTTGGGCGATTCTTTAGACCAAGGCCTCTGGGAAGCGGTTCTTATCGTGCTCCAGGTTGTTTACCGTATCTCACTCAGGTGGAACGTTAGCTTCAATGTTGGATGGAGTCTGTTTAAAACGGCCGCTGTACTTTGTACGACCCCGCCATTTCTAGTGGGATACCTTAATTAGTGACTTGGATACCCCGCGACGCGTCGCCGCAGCACGGTTGGCGCCTTGGAAGGCTATTATTCCCAGGACTCCACCTCCCAAGTTCACCTCTCAACTTCACCTTGATCAACGAACATCGAAAGCGCGTATCGAGTGTCGTCTCGCCAACAATGGCCGATGCATCCAGCGACGAAGACCGCGAGGTATGAAGCCGGTGCTCCCGACTACGTCACAAATCCGCAAACTGACCGATCCCGCCACAGCGCCTCAAGGCTGCCCTGTGGTACGCCATCGGCCAGATGGTCGATGAAGAATCCCTCAAGCGCAACCGCAATGCCACGCCACAGTTCATTGGCGCCTTGACGGAGCTCGTTTGGACGCAAATGGGTGAGCCATAGCTTTGGCCCCCTTTTGACCAGAGCCTTGCCGACTGACATGCCCGCAGAGAACGTGGCCACCGACTTGGAGAGCTTCAGCAACCACGCTGGGCGTAGCACTGTCACCACAGACGATGTCCTGCTGCTCGCACGAAAGAACCCGGATCTGCATCAGATTATGAAGGAGTTCGTCGACCAGACCAAGGCAGAGAAGGAGGCCGCCAAGAACAAAGGATCTGCCAGCAAGGGGAAGCGATAAAGACAGATGGGGCTTGATGAATTCGCCGCCTTGTGTTTCTGTTTGGCGTTTTGGCGCAATGGATGGTACGTTTTTTATGCGAGAAAGGCAAAAGGGAAAATACAGAAGTGGCTTATCATGATCGTGGCAGATCTAGTTGGCAAAAAAAGAAAATTACACGACCCAAGATTTCCTCCAAACTCCATGTCGGCGCAATCATATCCAGCCCTCCGTTCTTCGGCATTTACTCACTCCGAATTTGGCTATCAAACACTTCTCACAGCCAAGCGACCATGGCCCCCAGGACGGGAAGAAGAGCCCATGTCTTGCTGCTGATGACAACAGAGGCAGCACTATCATCATCGTCGTCATCGTCATCACCCTTCTTGCCCGTCTCGCCGGCATCAGAAGAGTCTGCAGTGCGCGTCGCGTCCGCGTCGTTGGAGATGCAGTGTTGCACGTCAGTGTCGGTGTTGAGAAAGCATGTCTCGTCAGATTTGCAGTAGAAGCCCGTGGTGCAACACGAGTAGCCGGCGGGCATGCAGCCGATGATCTGGTCGCCCCAGCAGCAGATGTCGCCCGACTGGAGACACGACCAGCCGTTGCCGCTTGCTGCGAGTCTCAGTTAGCCAGCCGCGAGGGGCATTACGGTAGATGAGGAAAGAAGCTGCGTACTGTCGTATCCACAGAATTCGCTGCGGCCTTTGAGACCTGCGCTCTGGGAGTTGGGCATCATGGTGGCCACAGCACCGGCCACGAAGAGCAATGAGACGGAAAGAGACTTCATGATGAGATTGATCGTATGTGGCTTCCAAAGGGTGTGTTGGAGTCGTTGCAGGAGGTAATCTTGTCTTGGGTTGCGGCATTCACAGAGCCATCATCGCGACCATCCAACAACCTCTTCTTATACTCGAAACCCTCCCCCAACCCACACAGCCCGTCCCCCCTCTCAGTCAGCCTTGAACAGAGTCCCGAGCGCTTTTTGGTATGCATGTCTCGACGCCCAGACGGTAACTTTATCACCCCGAGGTGGAGGGAGATAGCCTTAGCTGCAGCGCGCTCCTTCAGCGCCACAACATCCTCATCGGGATAAGACCAAGGCAACCCGAGACCCATGGCTTATAGGCGGCAGCGAATCGATTGAGCGAAGAAACCAATATTCTCAGCCTCAGTGTAACCGTCTCTTGAGTGATAAAGCGAAGCCAACGGATCCCTGGACCTTGGGTCAGATGCTTGTAGCCATTAAGCGTATCGCTTAAGCATACGTACCTAAGTAGATGGGTGAGAAGGTGGTTGGTGTGTGCAAAAACAGCCCAACTGGCTGGATGAATGCAGACGCCACCGCCAAGGGTCAAGGGTCCAGGGCATTCTATAGTCTCACATTCATTATGGAGTCCCGCTCGAGAGAAGCTGAGAAAGAGGCAAACATTTCTTGGAGGTCTAGACCGCTGCAGGTGTGCTCTCTACCTCCACCGCCACCTCTGAGTACTACGGCAATCGCGGGGGACCGAGCGACGTCAAGAATATCTCGATGCCCTGCATCAGGCCGTTGACCGGATCGCCTCCACCTCCACTGCAAACGACGGCGTCGACGAGGGACCTGTATCTGATCCCTCAGCTCGTGGATCATCATCTCGGCACCCTCCAACACATGCGGGTGGTCAAACGGTAGACCCTGAGAGGCGGTTGAAGATGGATCAAAGCCGTGAGCCACAAAACGTCAAAATACGGTGATGCTCTGTTTTCCGAAATGGATGAGTGATAGCTTTGTGGCGCCTTGCCCATTCTTAGCTGTTTCACAGGACGTAGGCGGTGCGTAAATGGTCGAAGATCGAGTCTAGCGAGAATGTGTTGAACTCCTTGGTTCATTGCCGAGTTTGCGCAGAAGGTAGGCTGAAGTTGGGGGTCTTATGCAGTTGCTCTATTCAGAGACGTCTTACCCTTGACCATGCAGTTTTAGGTATTGCCCGAGACCGGCACGGCTATATTTATCGGTGCAAATGACTCCATTGCACATGTTTGAGCACTTGTGAGCTTTGGAGGTATCCGCCGGTGTCTGGCATTAACAAAACCGATAGATATGGCGATCGCCGTGTTGCTGTAAGGCATGGCAGGTGATTGGCATCGTAGTTTTATATTGTTACCTAGGTAAGGGAGGAGATTGGCCCGGCTTGTCAGCTTGGCTAAAGATGGGACTCCTTTACTTCCGATGTATGTGTGGACAGGCGTTCTAAAGGTAGCTACTAAGGTCATAGAGAAGGCCCCGGACGGGTTGCAAAGGTAGGTCTTGAGGTGTAAGACGAATGCCGACCTAGAGACTGGGGAGTCTATCGAAGTAAAGCCGCAACGTCTTAGGGTACTGGGAGAATGGCCTAGCTGCGGTTTCTACCGTGTATCGTCTACTATATTGCGTTTCTCTATCTACGAAGATAATAATCTTTATATATATAGCCACGTACTTATTTATCTACTCTCAATCTATCACCTTAGCCTCGTTAAAGAACGTTATCCTCTTAGCCTGTTTCTTTTGGCCTTATATGTTGCCTCGCTCTAAAACAAAACCGAACCTGCCTCTCTCTTGCATCACAGCCTAGATGCGCACGCATGCCTAACTCCGCACCTAAACCTAAGGCATGCATCGCACTCATCACGACTCGAGAAATAAACTGTCACAGCATACCACATCTCTTGATTCAAAATATTTCAACACTCTCTCCGATTGTATTCTTCCAAAGCACTTCACCTCCGCCCTTCCTCAATTCAATCTTCAACTTGGCAACCTCGCATCCAACCACACACCCTTGAGAAAATCAGAAGGCCATAGGTATGATCCCTTGCTACTCATATTCTTGACTACTGACATCCACTAGGCCTAACCTCGCCGTCATGCCGACTCTGGAGGTCACCGAGCAAGCCTTGAGCTCCGTGCCCAATGAAGATGACGTTGTGGAACAACTATCTCTCCTCATGTCCGTGGCCCAGACGGAGAACGAGGGCTCTTCAAGTCTGCAGGGAAAGGAGAGCCCCCCGAGCCAGAAGGAGAACGAGGGTGCCCCAAGCCACCAAGAGGATGAGAGCCCTCCATCCCCGAACAAGACTGAAGAAGCGCCCAATCTTGAAGCAGAGCAATCAGTCGAAGACAACGACACAGGAAAGGATGGCTCATCGAGTCTAAAGAGAAGCAACACAGCCGACGACGACCAGCAAGACAAGAAACGCCGCAAATCGGGCAAGAAAACGAGCAAGAAGAAGAAGAGCAAGTCCAGTCGGAAGAAGAAAAGGGCAAGCAGAAGGGACATACTCTTCGACTATGACCCGAGCATTCTTCAGGGCCCCACGTATTCAGACGTTGCCTTTCTCAATCACCTCGGCACATCGCAATACAGACCCAGCAGTGAACCGGCGCGGAAGACTGTGGACGAGGAGGAGGATGACGAAGAGGAATTTGTCGCGCCACCCCCAGCTATCCCAGATGCGGATGATGATCGTCGGGAAGAGAGACCTCGCCCAGAGGAGGATCCCGAAGAGGCTCTCGATTCGCCAACCCCCGAGCAAGGAAGTCCCAGGCCAATAACCCCTAAGCCACCACGCCGGATTAAACCACCTCCACCTCCACCTCCGCCTGCCTTCCTGACGCTCCCTTTGGAGATCAGGAACAAGATTTACTCCAACATCCTTGTTGTGAAGACTCCTATCCACGTCCGAGCCGGTTGGAGTCGGATATACGCTCGCAAGCGTCCCGGCATTGACATTGATCTCCTGTGCACCAGCAGGCAGCTATATCATGAGACGATACGGGTCCTCTACGGAGAGAACACGTTCCTGTACCGTCTCCGAGACCCCCCGACCTATCACCAAGTCGTCGATGTTGAGGCGCTCGCGACGAATGATACCAAGGACGCCGACGTTGAGTCCGAGTCCGACGGTGAGGCCTCGATGGCCAACGATGGCGCGTACGACCCCAGCAATGGAAGAGACGACGCAGAAGTCGAGATCGGTCGTAGCGACAAGATCGACATAGGGAAGTTTGGCATCTATTTTCGACGGCTGATTGTCGAAGCCGAACGGAACCGATATTCCAAAGAGACGCAAGTGGCCATGGCCGAGGCCATCCAAGTCTTCACAGAACAGCCAGGCGCCGTAGCCAAGATGAGCCTTCATACCTTTACCATCCGCGTCTCCCCCCAATATTACCGGCCAGGCAATTTCACCTTTGTTGACTTCTTCAAGAAAGAGTGTGCCGTGGTGAAGGCCGTCAAGTCCCTGGCCTGTCAGTTCGTCAAGATCGACCTCCTGACGACGTACCTCAACGGGGGCAAGGATCCCCACGTCAGCCGCCTTACCATCGACAGGCGGCACCATCGCTTTTCTCAGCTGGCGGCTCGCCAGAAGTCCGACGGGACGTGGCGGGGGGACTTTTGGCGCCACGATGGTCTCATGAAGGCGCTTCGGAAGAGCGGGCGAGTGAGGAGCCAGGCAGCGCTGGCCAAGCTGGATGACCATGTCTCGCATGCGTGCCGCAGACACGTCGTGGAACGCGTTATCGAGATGAGCCTGGATGCGCTGGATGATGAATTCGACGGCATGGCGGAGTTTGAGCCGGAGGACGATGACTACGAGGAGGTGATGCTAGGGTAGGTTGAACGACAATAATCTCCGCGTGAGGTCTTAGGGGACTATTCGCCGCGATCAGCGAGGGCAGTTTTGATGAGGGATGGGGATTATGATGGTTTATTTCTTGGCTGATTTGAGATGTTGCGATCGGACTTGATCAACTGGTATTTAGTCTCAGCGTCAGGCGGGTTGGGAATAGGGGCAATATTCTGACAGCAGACACTAGAGATCGGGAGGTACATTGCCACCCACATGCCTTAGCTCCATTGCTTGTTCTCATAGCTCATTTAACTAGGTAACTCACTATGCATTCGGGGGTATTACGTCGCCTTTTCCTTCAGATTATTCTTCGAGCACTCCATGCTATGTTGCCTCATCACCGCCTCTTTAAACTGCCGATATTTTAATCTTTTCCACCTCGAGAGTCTCCGTATCGACAATCACCAGCTCCTTTGACTCCGAAAACGAAGGTACCGTAATGAGCCGCACCTCCTGGCCGTCAGGGCCTTGGATCGTCTTAGTCGAGAAATGAGGTTGGCAGCCGACGATGTAGAGATGTGGGCAGGTCTGCATGACGAACGGGTCGTCGTCCTGGAACGGGTAGCTCCCTGGGAAAAAGCAATTAGTCGGCCGGGAATGAAGCTCATAGGCATAATATTATGCAGACTTACACAGCGTGTCAGGTGCAGTTGGAGCACAGCATCGCCAGCGACACATGGCTTCCATCATGCCCAGGCGATCGTCACTGCCGACGTACTTGAAGACGTCGTCGACGTTCTGGCCGCCCGTGCTCAGGACTCTCCACCCCTCCACCTCGCCTTCCCAGGGGTTGGTTACGGCATCGAACCAGCCCGGCTGGCTAGCAGGGGCCGAAGGGTTCTTGGAGTATGCCCTAGCGGTGGGGAACATGGCCGTGTGGATAGGTTGCTGTGGATAGCTGGCGTTGGCAGGGTCTTGGACGCCGGGGAGGAGAGTGATGGGGATCGACGGGAGGAGCTCGGCAAGGAAGCTGTCGAAGAGTTGCGAAGGGATGGGGTTGTAGGCGCTGGCATCGTAGCCGTATTTCTTCTTCTTATCGTCCGCGACGACGGCGACGGGGGTGGCATCCAGCACGGTGGAGATGGAATTGCCCGCGATAATCAGGCGGCTGATTTGGGAAATTTCGGTCTGCACAGCAGGACTTAGCGCCTCGCCGAGGAGGTACTCGAGGAGGAGATCGAGCTCGAGAGCATGAGAGGCATCGTTGCCGGAGAAGGACAAGCCAGACACGATGGCAATCTTCTTGTTGCCGCTGGACTTGGCCGGGGCGTCGGCCATGTCCTCATCCTCGGCCTCGGCCTTGGCCTCTTTCTTTGCCGTTCCGTCTGATGTGGGAGGTTTTGAGAGGCTCCAGCGCTCTAGCTGCGGGCACAGGTCGGGAAATTTGACGTCGATGACTTCGAGCTCGCCATTGGCATTTTCGGTGCCCATGACTGCGACGATGCAGCCAGTCACGAGGTGAATTGTCTTGAGCATGTCCCCGACCAGGCGGATGCGACCAGACTCATCTTCAAGCATGGCTTGGTCCGAGTCGTCTTCTGAGAAGTACTTGGGAGTGGAGATGGGGGCAGATATCCAGCGCTGTATGCCGCGGCAAGTTAGCAATCAACGAGGATCGGGCAACTGTCATGGGAGACAATCTCACGTCTTTGGACACATCCTCTAGAATACTCGGCTTGAGCGGCATATCCATATAAACCGTCCCCGTAACCCAGCACAGCTCGCCCTGGCGGACATCGAGGACACGCTCGACCCGCGTAGCCGCCTCGCCGCCGATGACGGTATCTTTCCAGGACGCGGCGGCTACCTTGTCGACGGCAGGCTTGATCTTGGTGAGGCGCAGGAAGTACATGTCGCCAAACTGCTGCTTGTAGCTCCGCTGTTTTTCGAGGGCGAAGGAGTGGAGGGGCTTGTAGGAGGACGGCGCTCGGGAGGGCACCTGCTGGGCGGCATCGCTAGGATTATGTCAGAGGGAAAGCAATTGCAAGGTGTGGATGGGTTGGGGAGACTTACGACGGGTTTTGGAGAAGACTCCCGGTGACATCTTCGAAGGCGACCATCGTGACGGGCGGCGATGGGGGCTTGGATATGTGGGATTGACGTCGTCGTGGAGTTGGAAATGGTCGACTTGCGACTTTGACCCCAGACGCGTTATGAGAAGCTGGTCCCGCGTCGCACGCGAAAGTATGGCGTAGAGTGGCTAGTGGAGTCAGCGGCTTATAGGGCGTGGCACCGTATTTTCCAGGGGAATGACGTCTTGGAGTTGGGCGGTGAAGTCCCTGTGGTGTAGCGGGGTCCTCGGCGATGCCCCGCCATCTGCTTCACCGGACGTGGCCGAGTCCAGGGCGGATAGCGGGAAAACTTGGTAAGCCGTAGTTTTGTTTTACTTCATATCATCCCTCCTAGATAAGAATACTTTTAAGAAATAACCTCATGAGCTTCTAGGTGAGCATCCGACACACTGGGGAATACAGTTGCGACACTAGATTCACCTATCTTAGGATAACTCAAGCATAGATACTTCAATAAGACCATCAACCCCCTCATATCTCCGCCGTCAACTCGTCAACTCGTCACCCGGATTCACAATGCCTCGCCAAGGACCCCCTCGCGTCGAGGTGAAGAACCTGTCGTACACCTTCCCCGACTACTCCACTGGCATCCACAACGTCTCGTTGGATCTCCCTCCTCGCTCCCGGACCCTCCTCATCGGTGCCAACGGAGCAGGCAAGACGACGCTCCTCCGTCTCCTCGCAGGCAAGCGCCTCGCCCCGAGCAACACCATCTCCATCTGCGGCGTCGACCCTTTCAAGGACAGTGTCGAGGGCGTCACCTACCTCGGCCTCGAATGGGTCCTCAACCCCATCGTCCGCACCGACATTGGCGTCAACGAGCTGCTGCGCTCCGTCGGCGGCGACGCTTACCCTGAGCGCCGCGAGGAGCTCGTCGCCATGCTCGACGTCGACGTCAACTGGCGCATGCACGCCGTGTCCGATGGCGAGCGCCGCCGCGTCCAGCTGGCAATGGGCCTCCTGCGGCCCTGGACCGTCCTCCTCCTCGACGAGATCACCGTGGACCTCGATGTCCTGAGCCGAGCCGAGTTCCTCTCCTGGCTGAAGCGCGAGACGGAGACGCGCGAGTGCACCATTGTCTACGCCACCCACATCCTGGACAACCTCGCCGGCTGGCCCACGTATCTTACCCACATGCACCTTGGCAGCGTCAAGGAGTGCGACGAGGCCGACAAGATGCTCGCCGCCATTGACGGCACTGTCGGCGCTACGGGCAACAGCCGTCTCGGCGAACTTGTTCTCAGCTGGCTGAGGGACGATCTCAAGGCTCGAGGCCCGCGGAGCGAGATGAACAGAGCGCCCGAGGGCAAGACCTACGGCTTCGGTGGCGTGCAAATTGGCGGCTACGGCGACGAGTCCAAGCAGCGCGAGGTCTAAAGAGAGACATTCACCACGGAAGTGGGAGCTGACTCCATAGAGGGGTTCTTAACAATACCCTCGGATTTTTTTAAAGAGGAACGTGTACGACATTTTGGTCTGGAGTTTAAACGAGGTCGACACTCAACTACATTTTCCGGCGTCCACTTCAACACCTAAGGGCAAAATCAATGACGATGGGATATCATATTTGGCGTTCAACTGTGGCGGAAAACAGCCCTCAACCCTGGCTTCTGCGACGTTCAATTTGTTTCAACACTTAATGTGGTGACAGATACAGGATATTCCTTGTTGTTTTATTCTTGGTTTTACGTATTGCTCTTCGTTCATCTATCTGTACTTGATACCCTGCAACTCAACCAAGGGGACAGAGGCTATTGTCCACTTCAACTAGACAAGTCCTGAACAAACAACTTTCTACTATACAAACCAATAGATATGGCGTCACGCATATGCACCCATAGGCTCATTGTGAAAATCCTTACCTTCCCTTGCCTTCCATTAGGCTCCTTACAACTTTCATCGTATTCTTGAGTAGGTCCGTGATCCCTGGAAGATCGTTGGCGCTAAGTGTTGCCAGCACATCGACGCGGTAATCCTTCCAACTGAGCTGTATCCCGCCAGAGCTGGACAGGCGGGTGAGGCTATTCTGCGTTACCGGCCCGGCATGCCGAGTTCTAATCGACCCGTCCTTTTCGATTTGGGCGTCCTCGAGCTCTCGCACCCCTTTTATGCTCTGCAGACAGAGCACAGGAGAGTAGGAGAGACCAAATAATGACTCGAGAGAGAAGGTCTTGTCTACAGATGAGACATATGTGGTGAGAGAGGGGACTAGGGAGCGCGGGACCATGCATCCAAGCGCGTTGGTGTCGTTGTTAGTGAAGGCGCGTGCTCGCCAGAAACAGTTGCAGATGTCCATGAGAAACCCGTTGTAAAGACCAACGTACGCCTTATTGTACGTCGCGGAATCGATACGGCTGCTTTCGTTGTCGCGTGCCTTGGTCTGCATGGCGATATCGAAGCCCCTCCTGTAGCATGCGAGCATGTAGCAAAGCCGCGATACAATGGCCAGGGAGCTGCTGAAGAGGAGGATGTAGACGAGAGTGGGGGGAGGAAGCTCAATCCGAATGTAGTGTTTCGTGTTATCGTGAGAGACGAGGCGGACGTTTTGTTCGTAGAACTCGAGGACAGCAGAGTGGGAGGAGACGGTTGGGGAGGTTTGGGCGACAGTGAGCGCGAGGGGGTTGGCGTGGCTCATGAGGGCAGCGACAATCCCGCTGGCCTCTGGGGGAATGGGGTCGCTTGACTGGAGTGTGACGGTCCAATGATGAAGAAGGTTCTTGTACAGAGAGAGAAGAGCTAGCTGTGACTCTGGGGTGTTGTCAAGCGTTGCATTTTCCAGGGGTTGGAAGATGTGCTGGTACAGCTCTGGGCCGGAGTCAGCGAGTTCCATGACGATAGTGAGAACTACTAACCTTGGAAGTCGAGCAACGGGGCAAAGGAGAGGATCTCAAAAAGGGCTTCACGCCGACCAGAACCGTTCCAGAGAGGAAGGAAGCGAGCAAAAAAGTTCAGTAAGAGGGGAGGGAGTTTCTGGATTTGATTATTAGAGCTATAAAGGGGCGTTCTGACAATGGCCACGTACCTTAGCTGACACCACGTAGTCTCTGAAAATATCCAAGACATCAAATAACATGGCTTCCTCGACATCTCCGTCCATCACATCCTGGAGGGCAGAATTGAGCCAGTTTGCTATCCGTTGGTCTGACTCGTCAGTGGGCCGCAGCAGCATGAGCTTCTGCAGCAGGGGATCGGCCAACACTGCCACGAGCTGGTTTGGCATCTCAATCTTTTCGAGCTTCTGAACGAACCCTGTGGTGTTTTCGATTTCCTCTAGGGTTACCGAGTCCTACAGGTGTCAGAGTAAAGTCGCTTGGCCATTTCATGAGCACTCACCTCGGTAGCGTGGGATGTGTGGACAGGGGGGATGAGCTTGTTGCGTTGCCCTCGAGTGAGTGGCCGGTGGACTCGAAAGCCGTCTTGCGGCCGCGAGAGGCTTTCGTGGGCCTGTTGTAAATGCGCCTCTTGGATTTCGTCTAGTCTTTGGAGCCATTGGGGATCTGGGTGTTTGAACGCAGATGCTCTGCCTCGCACTGCTTCCCCAACAATGACCTCGGGATAGTAGTCCTTGAACACTCTCAAAAGACCCATCAGACATGGGTCATTTCCTGTCTGTCTTGAGAGATTAAGGCTTCGAGACTGTTAGTGTCAGATCAGACGCTTGGGTGTGAAAACCTACAGCGCCTGTATCCTGAACGGTCGGACGTGTTTCCGACGTGTGATGAGGGCTAGGAGATGGCTGAGATATGGTCTACAACATCGGTTAGCAATGTGCCTTGCGAGACAGCGACTGTGCTCACCGAGTGACCGCGGTATCAAGCAGATTGAATAGAACCGGGTACGTCTGCGAAAGAACTTGGGGAGACTCAAGAGCATGATAAACCATGATAAGCCATTTCAGCAGTGCCGCCTGAAGAGGCAAGGCAGGCTTTATCTTGCCATGTCCAAGACAGGAAACCACTCGCAGAACAACATCGCGGGCTACTGGGGAAGCGGGATAGAGGTTCCTCGCAATGGCCGATAGGCTGGCTTGGTCGAGGTGGCTTGGTCTGGTGATGAGATTGACCAATTCATCAAGGGTGTCGGGGAGAAGGCCCCATTCGTAGCAGAGCGAGGCGAGACTGGCAACGGTGGGCTTGATGTTTTCGCTGCGAGCTTTGGCTGGGAGCTTGGAGGCTGTCGAGGCTTTGAGTAATGATTACGCAAAGGGAAAGAAGTCGTGATTGGACTCACCCTCGACAACATCGCGAACGAGAAGGCGTATCTCATCATGCGCTGGAGCCATGACGTTCTCGTGCCAAGCGTGTGGGAAGGGTAAAGAGAGACAGGGCAAGTTGTAGGCTACTTCGTAGATAGATGGAGAAGATGAGATCAAGGCCCGGATATGTTACTGCTCCGATTGACCGACTCACGGGGCCGAAGACGCGGCGGAGAGGAGTCGGTGCGGGAGTGAATGGGTGGGACGTTCCGGAACGCGTCTCACGGAGCTTGGACGCGTCCACATCGGGCCCGGAGTCGAGTGGGGGCATGCACTTCAGGGTAGATACTTCGTACATGAGTACCTACGCGAGTGTTGGTCGTACATCAACACCGGCAGTTTCACTCCACATAACTCCTGAATGATTAAAAATGGGACGTGATATAAAGCATACCAATCTGACTATCAAGCATACCAAAT
>WPDH01000035.1:0-39063 GCA_019137255.1 Corinectria fuckeliana | reverse complement strand
TATATAGATTCTAATAATAATAATAATAATAATACTAGCTATAAGAGTAAGTATCTTTACTATAAATCTGCTATATATCTAGGCTAATCTTATATAAGCTAAGAGAAAAAAACAGGCTAAGATAGAGAGTACTACTACTTTAGGAGAGGAGTTTACTACTCTAGTGAGAGTAATATAAGCTATCTCTTATTCTATATGTATTATACAAATAGGTAAGAATAGTATAATAGATCTCTATTAAGACTAGGTGAATATTATAGCAGGTAGTTATATAGCTTATATTTATATTTACTACTATTACTATTATTTAAGCCCTAGTAAAGGCTCTTTAGTAAGAGAGGAGTGCTAATAATATAAGTATAAGTTAGTTTTATAGTGTATATATAAGCTAATAGTATATAAGAGGAGAAGCTTAAGAGGCTTAAAAATACAGCTCTTTAGGTAAAGAGTTAAGCTCTTAAGTATATATATATCACACTTATAGTAGTAACTATAAGCCTAACATCTAACTAGTTTAATATACTAGTTAGCAGGATTAACTATATCACTAAGGTGCTTAAGCATCTTAAACATATTATAGTTCTAGCTCTTACCTATCTAGAGAGTATTTCTATTCTTATAGCAGTTAGGTTATTAGCCCTTAAGAGAACTAGTAAGAAGGATAGTAATAATAATAATAATAATAAGACTAGTAAGGCTAGTAATAATACTACTACTAGCAAAAATATAAAGAAGAGTAATATAAATATATAGGGTTAAGTAGTAGGTAGTAAAAGTATAAGTTTAGGTTAGGTTTATAAGTTAGTATTATAAGCTTAGAGGATTTTAATAAGAGGTTAAAAGATTTAATTAGAAGTAGTAGCTATTATAATTAGGCTAGTTTTTTACCTTTTATAGCTTTTTCTAGGTGTATTTTATACTTCTTATAAGAGGGGCAAAAAGTACTTAGTATAGTAGTATACTATTTCTATTATAAGGCTATAAACTTAATTATAGTTACTATAGATTTATAAGGCTAGTTTGTAGTATAGGATAATATATTAGCTTAGAAACTACTAGGTAAGCAGTTAAGTAGTTTTACACTTTAATAGTTAGAGCCTAAACTTATATTAGTCTTATAGTAGGTTTATTAAGTGTCCCTATTGTTTAGTATACCTAGGGCAAAAGATAATAATATGTTTAGGTGTTTTTTTACTAGTCCTGTATAAGCACTATAGTAAAAGTATATTAAGTATATAGGAAAGTATATATAAAAAGGTTACTAGCTCTTATAGTATTAGGAAACTTTTATTCTTATATTTATAGCACTTTAACATATTATAAAAAATAAAGTAATAATCTTTTTCCGCTGTCTTAGCTAAGTCTAATAACTCTTTTAGCAACTAGAATAGTATATTTAATATCACCTTATACTAAGCCTTAGATAATAGTATAAATCTTAGTAATATTAACTATAATACTAATAACAGATTAGAACTTTATAATAGTAATACTTTCCCTTTTAAGTATTATCTTTATATAAAAAAGAAGTTTAATAGAGACTAAGTAGCTAGAAAATATTATACCTTATATATAATTAAACAACTTAACAGAATTAAGTGGTGGTAAAATAAGTATACACTTTTATTATTCCTCTTATACTATACTACTAATAGCTTTAGATATTATAAATTTACTAGGTAAGATCTTATATATACTATATATAATATTTCTATTAATAAGATAAGTGCCTTCTTTAGATAGATTATATAGTAGATAACTAGATATAAAAGGTAAAAACTCTTTAGCTTAAAATCTTTTTATTCTCTTAAACTTTATTAGAAGGATTTCCAGCTAGTATATAAGAGGCTTATAAATAAGAGGATTAATTATAAGTTAAATAATAAAATACTTACTATAGGTTTTCTTTTACTCTTAATATTCTTAGAGGCTTACTATTATTACTTAGGTTATTAGAGAACTTATAGAGGAGTATAGCTTAAGTTTTTAGTAATAAGAGAATAGATATATATCTATAGATAACCTTAAGCTGTAAGCTAATACTACTATTAGTACTACCTAAAAGAAGTTTTAAATTAATAAGTATTATATTATCACTCTGCTTTTTCTTTTACTTATTACTCTAAGTAGATTTAGACTAAAAGCACTTTTATACTTATACTATAAAGATATTAAGGTTATCTTATCTTAAAACTTAGGTGGTAAGCCTTATAAAATCTTAATTTGCTTTATACTTTATTTTACTAAGACTTTCTTTAGGCTAAAAGTAATATAAGTTAACTACTCTCTATTATAATATTATACATCTTTTATATCTTAAGTTATAATATAAAAATAAGATAACTATTTTAAAGTCTTTATTTAATTTATACTTTCTGCTTTATTCTTATAACCTTCTTCTTAGTCTTTTTTTTTAATATAAAGCATTTAAGGCTTCTAGTCTTACTACTTTTAAACTCTTAAGTAAACTTAATATCTATCCTAATAAGTATAAACTACTACTTTTATTAAGAAAGTTAATAAATAAAACTTTTATCTTTTAGCAGGCTATTAAGACTTCTTTTAATAGTTATAAGATATTAATAAATAAGCGGATAATATATTTAATAATATCAGATTAGATAAAAAGAATAAGTATACTTACTAGCTTTAGTTATATAGTAATCCTTTATATACTATATTATACTATTACTAATATACTTAATTAATTATATAAGTATCTTATTTTAGTTATAAGCCTTTAAGCTATAAGATAAGATAAGAGCTAATAAGTAAAGTGGATATTAGTAATAGACTGTGTGATTTAGTCCTTAAGTATAAGAACTTAAATGTTTTTAAAAACTATTATTTTAGTTGTGTTATTATAGTTAATATAATAGCTATTATATACTAGATAAAGCTGTAAAAAGCCTTAATATGCTAGGCTACTAGTATTAGACACTCTAAAAGTAAACAACATCTTATTAACTTAACCTCTAAATAGGTTACTAAAGTTAATAGTTACCTCTAAATCTAGAAACTCTTTTAGTATTAGTAGACACTTTATTAAGAAATAAGCAGGTCTGCTAAAAGCTAGAAGAGACTTAAGTTTATTACTAAGAGTCTTTAAAGTAAAAGAGTAAAGCTATAGTAGGAATTTAAATAGTAGATATAAGATAATTAGTCTTAAAAGCAGGCTATAGTTAATATAAAGTAATAGCTAGCTAGGAAATACTTTAAAAAGTCACTCTTATTACTATATATTACTAACTCTTATCTTACTTAGAGATACTTACTTAACACTTTAAAAGCGCTTATAGTAAGTATAATTAAGAATAAATTTTACTATTATAATAAAGCGATTTTAGCAGTTATAGCCTACTACCCTATTTAAAAAGAACTAATAACTTACTACTATCTAAACTAATTAGTTAGCAAAAGAAATATATTCTTAACAGCTAAGACCTTAAATAAGAGCTATTAAACACATAAAGAATTAGCAAATATAAGTACTTTTATCTTTATTATAAATATAGAAAAACAACCTTATAAATACTTTATTTGTGTTAGTAGGGCTGCTACTTTTCTGTCTTCTAATCTAACTATTTAGAATCTTATTAGACTGTTTTACTCCTTTAGTAATCTAAGTAAGCATATTAGATAGTATTATCTCTCTAATATCTAGGATGATAAAAAGCTATATTGCTGTCTTTATAGCTTATTCTTAGATTATAAAATGCATTTTTAGAATTATACTATAAGAATATATAAAACTGTCTTATAAAAGCAACTGCTTAACACTAGAGTAATTAATAATACTCGCTATTAAAAAATTAATAATAATACTATTATTAAGGCCTGTATTTAAATATTAATATAAAGCTAATTTAAAGTTACTACCACTTTAGTCTTATACAAATAGCAAGATTAATATAATGCTAATATATTAACATAGTAATAAGTCCTATTATTAAGAGAATTTAGCAGTTTCTAACTTTTTCACACCTAGTGCTGCAGCTGCGCTAAATATGCTACACACAGCTTTACTCTTATTTTATTCCCCTTTTACTATAGCTCTTAGTACGCCTCCTCTATTAGCTTCACTTATTATTTAGTTATAACTGTCTTATTAACTTTTCGTAATTAGCTGTAGAGTTATCTTTCTTCTGCTTATATAGAGCTACTCCTGTATTAGACTGGATCTCTCTATTATTAGGCTATTTCCGCCGCTTCCGCTTTTCCTGCTATACACTACTGTATAGTAGATAACTTGTTTTTATCCCGCCCCCTATTTAAGAGCTTACCTTTATATTAGTAGTAAAACTACTAGTTAGGCCTGCTATTAGGCACTATCTATATTTCTGCCTTAGATGCTAAGCATCTAGTAATAATAGTAATCCTCTTAGGGACTTACTATTCTGCCTCTTTTTCTAGCTTAGTATAGTTATATAATATATATAGTTATATTAATAGTTATAAGCCTAGTAGTAACTTTTTAAGTGAATTTTAGCTTTTAGTATTAATCTAGTATTATCTTTAATATTAGAAAAAGACCTATAAGTAACTAATTTCTTCTGTAGCTAAGTAATTACCTTTAAGGCTTATAAATTCTAATTTAAGTGATTTATATAATCTAAAGTAATTTACTTACTAAGTACTTAGTATACCTTTAGCTACTAATATAATAAATATAAATAGTATAAAAGTATTTTTAGACTTTCTTTTTAAGCTAAAAAAGGCTAAAAACTAAACCTTATAGCTAAAGTGTATTTATACTCTAGCTATAATATATAAAATTTAGAAATATATTAATTTAAAGACTATATTAGGTATTAATAATCTAATATTAGACCTTATATTAGTTATTAATAAGAGAGACTTCTCTTTAAAGCCTAAAAGGTTAGATTTTTTAGGTATTAGTAATAGTAAAAAAAAGGCTCTTACTATATAGATTTATTAGCTTAACCTTAAAGATTAGTAATAAGACTATAATATTAAGCGAGCTAATAATAACAGGCTATTTATACTTTAGTAGATAAGATAAGATAAGAGCTTATAAGATAAGACTCTTAAGAAAAAAAAGCTAAATAAGCTTAAGATATCTATCTTAAAGACTCTCTTAGGTAGTTATACTATATATATTAGGAAAATATAAGATCTTAAAGAGATTATTAGCTATCTTACGCTTTTTATTAATCCTAAAGATAAGAATAATATTTATAAAGTTAAGATAAAGTTTTAGGCCTTAATAACTAAGAAAGAGTTAAAAGATTAAAAAGCTTAAGCTAACTAGTTTAAAAAGGCTTAAAAGAATTATATTATATATAAGATAATTATTATTAATAAGAAGAGAGCTAAAAGAGAGTTTCTAAAGGTGATAAAACCCTAGTAAGAGTTTTATTATACTTAGAATAAGCTTATTATAAGGTAGAAAAGTAAGAGTAAAAAGGTAAATAATCTGCTTAAGATTATACACCTCTTTTATAATAATATAAGAAAGAAAAAGTTAAATTCTTTTTAGGCTTACTTTATAATAGCTCTTAGGTTATTAAACTCTTCTTAGTTAAGCTAGTAAAATAAAACTATAAGTTAGAAGTACTTTAGCTATAAAAGGAGATATCTTATATAAATACCTATATAGTAGAAAAGATATTTTAACTTTCTAGCCTTATATAAGAAGAAATACACACTAAAGGGCTAAGATTTTAACTCTAAGCAGAATAAGACTCTTAAGAAGTAGTTTAATAAGTACCTAAAAGAGCTAAAAAAGGCTAATACCTAGACTCTAGCAAAAAAGGCAACTTATATGCTAATTAGCAGTCTAAAAGAGAAGATAAAAATAATTACTATTACTTATTAAACCTCTCTCTTAGGTCTTATTTTTTATATAAATACTTTATATATAGCTATATATAATATAACCTTTATAAACCTTATAATTAGGAATATTACTATTTATAATTTTAGTATCTTATACTACTTTTTTAACTATATAAACTAGTTTTCTAAAAAAGGCTTTAATTAGAAGGTTAAAAAGACTACTTATATAAAAAATAGTAAGATATTTATAAAAAGCTAAGATATAGTTAACCTAAGAGTTTAATATCTTAGGTTTTCTAAGAGTAAGCTTATTAGACTTAAGTATACTTATTATATACTAGAGATATATCTTAATATAATCTTAGGCTTCTAGATATATAGTAATAGTATTATTTAGAATTAAAAAGTAAAAGTCTTTTAAATAAAAAGATTATCTAAGATAGTAGCCTTTATATAGCTTTATATAAGCTAGTAGGTTATTTTAATAAGAGTATCTATTTAAAGCCTTTTAGTTATAATAGCCTTAAAGCTTAGAATAGTTCTTAAAGAGAATACTAAGCTTTAGTATTAATAATATAGTTATATAAGATAGAAAGCTCTTAATTAGCTAGCCTTATTAAGTTTAAAAGTAAGAGTTAAAAGACCTCTTCTTAAGAAATATTAAGTTTATATTATAATAAAAGTAATAATAATAGTCTTAAGAAAGTCTTTAGACTATATCTCTTAAGAGCTTAGAAAAGTGATAAATTATAATTTTTATTACTTTCTAGTATCTATATATAATAGCTACTATTATTAGGTCTTATTTATAAATATAATAATAAAAATATACTTTTTCTACCTTCTAAAGATAAAATTAGATATTAAAAGTATATTTAGAAAGCTATAAGCTTAGTTATAAACTTAATATAGTCTTAAGATCTTACTCTTATAGTATAATAATAAGAAGGCTCTTTTTACTAAAAAGAAAAAAGAGATTTTTAAAAATAATAGTATAATTATCTATAAGTCTATCTTATTAACCTTAATATAAAATAAGAGTGTTAAGATATTAGAAAAGATTATTAAAGTTAAGAGTAAGGTTATAATTAAGAAGTTAAGACTTTTAAAAGAGCTTACCTTTAAGATATACTATATAGTAATATATTTTCTTAATTATATATCTTATTAAAAGAAAAATCAGTAAGTAACCTTCTACTAGCTTTAGTAAGACTAGGTTAAAGATAATATTCTTATATATAGTTATATCCTTAAGAATATAAGACTCTTATAGGTATATATTAAGGTCTTTAAGTGCTTAACCTATCTAATAACTATAGCTACCTAAGAATATATTAAGTTATATAAGTTTTTAAGCTTACTTATAGAGAGAGCTTATATTAGGTATCTTATTAGCTATAAAAGTAAGTAATAATATATAATTTATATACTAATAACCTAAAGTAAGAAGGTTATAATTTTTACTAATATATAGTTTAATAAGTAAAAATACTTTAATTTAAGATATAAGAAAAATATAAAGGCTTATAAGAAATATACTTATAAAATCCTAAACTAAATTAATATAAGAGAAGTTCTTAATAATAAAAATATTAGTAAGAAAGGTAGTCTTAATATAATAGCTATAAAGTCTTTCTTAGATCTTACTAAGTTATAGATTTAAGTATTACTTATAATATCTCTAAGAGAGATATAATAGTAAAAAGAGGTCTAATATACTTAATAATAGTAATCTTAAACTAAGTCTTTATAAGAAAAAGAAAGCACTCTTAAGATTAAGAGTACTAAGACTATATTTAAGACTATTTTACTCTTTTTCTCTCTTATTAAGAGAGCTATAAGATAAGTTACTTTTCTTAATAATACTTTATATTAGTCTAGCTTACTATATAAGATAGTAAGTATAATACTATTATATAATTTATTACCTAAGATTATAAATAATATCTTATTAGCTATATAAGCTAAAAATAGTAATAACTTTATAAAACCTAATAATCTTATAAAGAGTTTAAAATTATAAGACTTATTAGATAATAATAGTTTAGTTAATATATAAATTATTATATTAAAATAAGTTAATAAGATATTAGGAGATAAAATAAATAGTAAGACTAATTTAAACTTATATAATAATCTTAATAATATCTCTTTTTAATTACTAGAGGAATTATTATAAAAGACTTAAAGAGATTATAATTAGCACTTTTAAAAAGCTAATATAATCTCTAAGTGTTATAGTTAAAAGCCCTTAGAGAAAGCTCTTAAGATATAAAAGCAAAAAAAACTTAAAAAATATACTAAGGTAAAATATATTATTAATATAACTTTTTTAAATATAAAAAGATATTCTCTTTATATTAGTATAATATTACCTACCTTAAGGTTATATAAGCAGGCTATAACCTTCTTATAAGTACCTTAGTAATATATAAGCCTTCTTTTAGAGATTAAAAACCTAAAGGATAAAAAAGCTTATAAGAAGGTTCTTATAAATAAGCTAGATAATAATATTTAGCTTATTAATCTTAAATAAGTGTTTATATATAAGATTAATAAATAAGGCTATATAATATACTTTAAGATATACTTAGTAGCTTATAGTAATAAGTAAAATAAGAATAAAGCTAAGACTTATATATTTACCTTAGTATATAAGACTTTTTAGGTAATATATATAAAATACTATAAGAAAGATCTTAATATATATTAATATAATATTATTAATACTTTTATTAAAGCTCTACTAAGTAGAGAGGTTTATTAATACTTACTACTAAAAATATTTAAAAAAAAGAGTCTTTTTAAAGCTCTTAAGAGCTTTTTATAGCTTATAAATATTACTAAAGCTATAGTATAAAAATCTTACTTACTCTTTTACTAGTTAAGACTTTAAAGCTTATAAGAAAGATTTTTATATCTTTAAGTATAAAAAGCTTTTTATCTTCTTTTATATAAATAATATTATTATAATATAGCTAAAAGAGTTTAAAAGTAAATAATAATAAGTTTATAATATCTTAATAATAAAGTATTAGGTTAAGAACCTAAAAGAGCTATATTAGTTCTTAAAGATTAAGATTATTAGGGACTATATAGTAGGTTATTTTTAGCTCTCTTAAAAGTTATATATTTTAACTATAACTAGGAAATTTAAGTTAAATAGTAAGAGACTAAAAGTCTATAAGAAAAAAACCTTTCTACTCTTATAAATTCTTATACTTATAATATATAAAGCTAGTTTTAGTCTTATCTTAAAGTATAAGATGAAAGTAGGTAGTATAAGCTATCTTACTAATACTATAAGGCCTAATATATCCTATATATTATTAAAGCTTAGTTAACTTAATTATTAGCTAAGCCTTAAGTATAATAAAGCTATAAAATAGTATATTAGCTACTTTTATAATACTAAAAAGCTTTATATTTACTATATAGTAACTAAGAATTAGAGAAATCTCTTTATAGCTATAAATATAGCTTTTAAAGACTACTTAACAACTAGAAAGTTCTTATAGAGCTAGGTAGTTATATTATATAAGAGTCTTATTACTTAGAAGGCTATAAAGTAGAATATAATTACTATATCTAGTATAAAAGCTAAGTTACTTACTCTTATAAGTATAGTTAAGAAACAGCTAGCCTTAAGTTAACTTCTTAAGAAGGTTAGTATTAAAGTCTAAAATATAGCCTAAATCTAGTATAATAATATTAATATAATCTAGCTAATTATAAAGTAGTTAACTAAGCTAGTTATAACACTTTAGCATATTAATATCTATTATTACTAGGTTTATAAGCTTATTTAGAAGAGTAAAGTTAAGATATCTTAACTACTTATAGCTTAGATACTAGTAGATAGCCTTATAAAGTCTCTTTTAGAATAGAAATATATAACTTTTATTATATAATTATAAATATATATAGCCTTAAATAGAGCTATATAATAAGCCTAGTAATACTTATAATTTCTTATATTATCTTACTATTAAATTAAAAAAGAAAAACACTTAGAGGATCTTTTAGTTTCTAGCTTTATAATAATCTTATTTACTTTTAAGTTAAATAACTTATTAATATATAAGAGGGGTAAATAAGATTAGAGGTAATATTATTATATTACTTAGCTAAAAAGATCTCTAAAAAGCTTAAAAAATAGTATTAAGATATAATTTTCCTATATAGTTAATATCTTCTAGTCTTTTAATTTAATATTAAATAATTAGCTATACTAATTAGGCTGCTTAACTAGTATAATAAAGTATAAGAACTATAATCTTATAGCCCTATTAGGTATTAAGATATTAATATAATAGGTTAGCCTTATATATTAGGATTAGTAATATTATTATTATAATAACAAAAAGGTTAGTTTAGTATAATAGTTAGAGCTACTATATATTATATAATTTTAAGACCCCCTTTAGTAACTAGCTTAAACAATAAGACGGCGAATCTATCACCGCTTTTGGTGGTTAATGCCACTGTCGGTGGTGGCCATTTTGCCAGGGATCCGTCGCCGCTTTAAGGGCCCAGCAGCCCGTCGACATGGTGGGGATTCCTCATCCGGACACTGCCATGTACCCCTCAGGTCCCTCGCCGCGCACCAATGAAGCGGCACCGCAGCCGCCCGTCAAGAACTGAATTTGAGTGTGAGCTTCCATGATCCTTTTTCGAACCCCCCATGATGAGGGAGCCACAACCACCAAATATGGCGGCATTACGGATGCCTTATTTAATGAGCGCCCGCTCCGCCTATGGTGTAGGTGACGAGGCGTTCTTTTGTGTTTTCTTTCTACTATAGAGACCGGCACTTTCTTGCTCGCCGACCTAGTGCACCACCCCATCGACTGCTTCCTCCAGATGTCCACCATGATGCAATGAGACGACCCTTTCGATAATGCAGACGATTCTGATACGTCATATTCGCCCGACAGTAAGTACGAGAGTGATAATATCTTCAATAAGAATAAAGCCGACAGCTCGGATGCGGAGACGGACGTAATAAACGACGAGGACACATACTTCGATAATACTAGCTGTATCAATATCAATATTGATATTGAAGACCAGATTCAGCTCTTCAGTGGTAATATCTATCCACCTGAATATTATCGGTAAGTGGTTAAGGTGTTTAACGATACTACCTATAAAGCCCAGGACTATAGTGATAGCAGTCTAGTGCTTATAGAGGCCTGTGAGGAGCAGTAGAGGCAGTACACAACTCCCTATATGTCTTGCTTTGCTATCTTAGTCGCTAACCCTTTCTGCTGATAGGTACTGCGAGATTCTACAGCGTAAGCCTCAAGGCTGTTTTAAGGCTATCACGAAGTCTGACTCTCTGCGGCTACTATACAACTTCTTCGACTAGAGGCTTAACCAGAAGGTCAGCAAGGATGACAGGAAGATGCGAGGAATTAAAACGAGCAGTTCCTTAGGTACATATTAGAAAGTCTTTCGTCTCGCCTTTGAGAGAGCCATAGGGGAGAAGTTGGACTCTAAGATGAATCGGCGTATGCACAAGGTACGATCAAGTCGCAGTGAGCGATGGTCACCCCGCTGACTGTACAGGTGCTTCGAGAACTCGCCACAAAGCATTGTCTGAGCGACCAGAAACGAATGAATCGGTGCATGACGATTGAAGACCTGAAGGAGCAAATCGAAACGACAATTACCACTACGAAGAAATCCTTCAAGCTCGGTGTGCTGCGCATCCTCGCCGTCCTCTTTCTCCTCCTGCTCGCTCCCGCAGGAGCCCGTCCTACATCCATCCTACGCATGCGATTCGGAGACCTAAGACTCGTGTTGGCGAGAGATCCAGATGGTGGGCCACATAACACTCTAGTCCGATTTACTCTAGAATTCACGAAGACGTACCTCGGTCTCAAAGACGCGTAAGGGCCTACGGCACTATGTGTTTTACTATATGCGGTGCTGACGTTGTAACTAGGAAAACCTTCCATCTCCCTGAGACCTTGTTTGACCCATCCTTGCTTCTCAACCCACATGTCTTCTTGTTGGGGATTTTATTCCGCCACCGCGCTTTTCGAGCGGCTAGTCTCACATCACCAGCGCAGCTAGCGAACCTCGACATTCATCCAGGGGAGCGGGAGCTTCCCCTGCCGCTGAGAGACGATTTGAAGGAGACATACATATTCCGCCGAGCTGTCAAGACTCTTGTGGGTTTCGACATCGCCGAGGACAAGCCAATCACCTACCAAATGATGGCGCAGTGTATTAGAAGGATTGGCGAGATTCTAGGGCTTGAATATCCTACTATTCCATACAATCTGCGCTATAATGCAGCCAACGAGTTTGACCGAAGTGGTAGGTTTAGGGCCTCCTCAAGCGTGAGCTGTAAGCGTCTGCTAATGAATAATACAGGCGACATCAGTGAGTCGTTAAAAACCCTTGCACTGGACCACTCAAACTCGATTCCCTTTCAGAAACACTATCTGGGACGCGAGATTTGTGCAGATACATGGGGAATCCTCCGAGGACAAAAGCCACAGCAGGCATTGATCAGACAGGCTTGCAGTGTAGGTCACTCGATCAGCAAACGACGGCCGATAGACCTCACTGCTGAGCAGGCAGCCTCGGTGAGCACTAATCCTCAGATCAGGCGATTAGAGCGAGACCTTCGAAGGCTTCGTCAAGGTTCAGAAGAATACAAAGAGATCCGCCGTCAGCTGAGGAACGAGAAGCAGAACCTCAAGAGGGCACTCAAGCAGCAGATCCGGGACGAATGGACCGCTGGGCAGGCAGTCGACGATATTGAGCGGCAATTACAAGGTGTTGGGTTCGCCAAGCCGGCCGTCGACACAGCCTCTCCGCCTCAGCGCCCGGCTCAAAAGCGACTGGCGAAGGCGCTCACTGCTCCCCTTGGCGACACGCTCGAGTGTATGTTTCGGCGGAGAGACAACGCTATCAACGCGGTCATTGCGTATTGCGTTGTGGAAGAAGGGCAGACCGTCCGCCGCACAAACGCGTCGTCAGCTTACCCTAGCAAATGCGCCGCGATTCGCGAGCCTCCAGCCGAGAGTCCTTTGGATGTGGCGCTGATGTCTATCTTCGTCAAGACCGAGCGGGAGAGACCGAGGAAATGCTTCATATGTGTCGGCAAGGCACTCTCCCTAGCGGGCGATGATGAAGCTATTCAGGATCTTACCCACGAGTTCTACACTTCAGGCGACCTGACTAAACACTTTCGACGCAAACACTTGTCAAATTTGCAGGACGGTGCCAAGATCCAGTGCCAGGCTTGCGACATGCCGCTCGATCACAAGATGCACCTTCAGAACCATGCTTTACGAGTACACGGAACAGTGTCTTAAGCTGCTCCTGCTGGTCTTCGTTTAGAATTTGCTGTGAGTTATACATGATAGAAAGGTAACATTATGAAGAGGCATCCTATGGGGATGCGACCTGCCGGTCAGGCCGTATCCCGCATCTTGTTATACCAGCCTTAGGTAGTTCAATTTCCAACATCAATCAATGCACGTCAACCTCAAAAGTGCTTGCATTTCCAGTTCACACTACTTCTTGGCAATAGCAGGGTTGAGGAGCTCGGAGATGGATGTAGCGGCTCTAGTGTTGTTTGCCACGGTGTTAGCCTGGCGCATCCGCTTGCGGACAGCCTGCTCGCGATGCTTGAAATAACACAGGACTGGATCAGGGGCGAAGAGCTCCTGGATGGGGTGCTCGTGCTTCCACGATAAGCTGGGCATGGCATCCCAGTTGAAGTTCCAGATTTTCCAATCGATCCATTTCGCCTTAACGCGATAGAAGGCCAGTTCGTCTAGTTCAGAGGGCGTCTGGGAGCGGTCCTCGAAGTAAAGGCCCCGGGCGTCGAACTGCCTGTACTCATCATGTAAGCTCTCGCGATCTGCCTTCCACGCGATAACAGCTTCGCCGAAGTGCTGCGCAAGAATTTATAATAACGGGCAGGTATTTGTCTGTGTCCGGAAGCGAACTGCTTCTCAGACCTTTCGTGTCCTGTGTATTCGAGGAGAGACAAGTTTTGCGACGACTGACGAAGTTCATCACCTCGTCGTTTGATGTCCGATTGGCGCAAATTGCTGTAACGGATATATACACACTCTTAATTACGCTATTATATACGAAGCCGAAGAAGACTGATCATTCGAATGCTCGCCCAGGCTGTTTGGCGCTTTAGGTAGAGAAATGAGAGCTTTCCATCTCCTTGAATTATGGTTAGCGCTACCATTCCTTTGTTTGATTGTTGCTGTGTTGATCGGAACGTGCGGAAGCGTTCCCGAGCCGCACTGGCATGTCGGGACAGGAAGCAGCAATCCAATGTAGTCTTCTTGCTTGACTTGAATCTATCCTCGCGGAACTTTTTGGCATAACAAATGGGTTAGAGTGGGGGAACTTCTTTAGCGTTATCATTTAAAAGGTCATGAACATATAAGTTTGGCGTGGCGGGGGCGGCCGGCATGAACACGGAGTGACTCTTCCGGCTGGCTGAGACAAAACCAACCTCTCTTTCAAGACTTAAAATGGCTGCGCCTGTCCGCCTTACTCTCCATCTGCTCTTATTCTCTTCGACCGCACCTCCTTTGCTCCGCTATGAAGGACTCGAAGTATCCCCTTGGGGGAGTCTTCCGTTTTAAGCATCGCAACGAGTGGAGTGATGATTCCAAACGCCAGGTCAGCGCACCTCAAATCATCTGCAAACACATGGCCATAGTAGTAGCGCCATCTAGCAATGCTGGATGGGTGAAAATAGCAACGGTAAGCATCATATCAAGGTAGCTTACTAGATGCTAAATAGGCTACAGATTACAACGACGGTGGACGAAAGAGTCGACGAGAACTCTTATGTCCCCATCGCCCCAACACGGAAGAACCGCCGCACACAAATGCAGCTGAAGTTTGCTCATGATGTATACGGTGATACTGGACTTCCGTTTCGCTCCTACTTGAGGGTTGACGTTGTTTATGAGGCTCCCATGGAGGTCCTCGAAGAACAACTCAGCTTTGGCCGCCACCTGCAACTCAAGCAACAGTCTTTTGATAGTCTTCGTGGATATATGATGAGGAGAGGTCTTGCTGCTTGAGTTATTTACATAGATGGGCGCTTATTGTTGACGCGTCTGGGTGAAACGTAAGAACAACGGGATTCAGTGTACGAACAATATTCAACAACAGACCCTACTCGGCCTGTACTGGATCAGACAGATGAGAACCACGGTGATCCTCGACTCTCTTTCGCGACCTTTATTGTCATCTTCTTGGTATTCGTTCGCTTTATAGCTCTACCGATTGTAGATAGCAACAGCTTGACACCGGTTCTCCCTGGAAGGGGTATGCCTGTGCTTAATGGCTCACGCTTGAGGTATCAGTTAATTTGCCCTTCAAAGCAAGCCACATATCCTGCGCAGTTTTGCGATCGATTGCTCGTACTGTGATCAATCGTCCGATCTTTTTTCCCTCCGGCGCAACGATTGGCAAACCTTAAATACAATTCGTCGTTAAACAATACGATAACGCTTCACGTATCTCACTGCAAGCGGAGTCTTACGTGTATTACCCAACCTATGATTGATAGCAGTGCGGCGCCTAACTATTCCCTTGACGGTGTGTTGTTTCAGTCTCCTGCTCTTCTCCAGAAATCACTATCGTTGTCAATGTCGTAATCATCGGAATCATCATCACCAATTCCATAGTCATAATCATAATCATCAAAGTCGACGTCGCTGAAACTCCTGGCCCAGTCCTCCTCTTCCACGTAAACACTTGTGCTCAGCGTCCATCCGTAACTGTTCATCATCTTTCTGAGATGAACGCCCGGCCCATCCTCATATACCTCGAGAACTATCTCCTGTAAGGAGGAAATAGCTCTGAATTGAGCGTCGACGAGCTTCAGCGCCTCGGTGGCGATGTTGGGATGTTCTAGAATGTCGAGCCTGCATTCCATGGCATTTGTGCTATACAGAGACGTTGTGACCGTGCTCAAATTGGCGAAGCCGCTCTGAACGCTGGCGAGGATGCTGACGCTGCTCTCTTTGAGGGTGACATCGCCAGGGTCTAAATAGAGAAACTCTGGGAAGTCGATAAGAATATGTCGAATACAGCCTGCGTTATGGCTACCAATTTTCTTCAGGAACGAGGCTAGTGTCTCAGGACTGGCCTCAGTAAGATCGAAGCGATTCTGGCTGTAGAACAGCGAGCTAGCTTCACCGTGGACTGCCTTGCTAGCGCGGAGAAGTCCTGTTGTGAGTTCCTGTCGATCGTACCCAGGCCACGGACCAATAGGCTCAGATCTCAATAGAAGCAGTTCGTATATCGTATTGCGAAGCTCGCTAGGGAGACAGAGGAAGCTCGTTGGGGCGTCGGTCGTGGACTGTTAAGCCCTTGTTAGCTGCATGATTCAAACTTTATTGTGCTTTGACGTTGCAGACGTTACACTTGGGAGATTGGACGTAATCAGACATCTCTCTGGATAGAATCGTCCCACCAGACACTATAGTGTTGTGGGTTCTTTTGCTGTTGGCAAGTTGTGATGTCAAATCTAGTGCTCGTCATCAAGTGGGATTTAACCCCGCTTTTCAATGACAGAAGTGCGATCACGTGAGAAACTTCCAGAACACCCCTTTACAGGCCCATTCCCTTTCACGAGGTTCCAAGACCTTCGACGCCAGATGAGCACGTAAAAAGTTCTTTAAATCGATTTATCGACTACGTATTCACTGTCCAAGCCGGAATACATCGGATGGGATATGTGCAGAGAATCATTCAACACTGAACTAGTGACCTTGAAACGGCCGCTGTAGAACTAGGGAGGCTACGTTTTGCTATTATTGTTTACTACGTAGGTGTTGGTAGTAGGACCACTAGTCAGGCCCGCTATCGGGCACCGTCCATATTTCTGCCTTAGATGCTAGGCATCTAGCGACAACGGCGATCCCCTTGGGGACTCACCGTTCCGCCCCTTTTCCTAGCTTAGTACAGTTACACAATACACGCAGTCACATCAATAGAGCCAGTGGACCGTAGATGGGGACGGCCAGACGCGAGCATGCTCCGCGCTGTCCAGAGAGCAGGATTTCTGCCGCAAATTTCTTGCAGCACTGGGACTGCAGACAGATTGACAGTGACATTTGTGTTGGACGATTTCCTGTCGTTTTCCCACAGTGGCGCTTTCCAACTTAACCGCACTGCTCCTCGGATGTATACCATTGAAGGCACTCGATCAACGCAGCTATCACCTCAAACTCTGCTGCCAGAAAATAAATATGCTGACGCAGGTAGCGTGTGGCACCCTCCTTCGGACCGCTCACTAGATGAGGGAGCCAAAATGGGGCAGTTGGACGGGGGCAGAGGCCACAGTAACGGCTTTCCTTTGGAGAATCCGCTGGCCACTCATGCTATGGAAGGCTTACCACAGAGGTGCCCTGCCTCAGAAAATCTCCACAGAATGGTCCGGATCACGGGAGGCAGGAATTCACGTTCTGGCAAGGGAGTTGTAGCGCCCCAAACCGTTGGCAGGTCTGAGCGGACAAAGAGGCGGAGGCTGAAAGGGCACAACACTGAAAGGCATGGCATTGTGCCAGCAGATGGAGATAGTAGCTCCAAACCTGTACAGGAACGGTGGAAAAGGGGAAGTCCCAGACGTACTAGGTGAGTAGTCCAAGGGACGAGTAGGAATGGCCCACAATGCATGTCTCAGGCCCTAGGTAATTGCTCTTTCACTCTCGAAGATGACGGTACTGTATCGTAGTCTCTCGTGCAGAGGGGCTTTGGGTGGGGAAGGTCGCGAGGTGCACCATCAAGCACCTAAGACGCGGCCACAAGGCAAGGCACACTGCCAGAGAAGTGGCTGACCTGGGTGGATGGGTTGGACGATTGGGTTTCATGTCGGCAAAGGCGTCATTGAGCAGGAAAGTCGACGCCAAGTTAAGCGCCAGGTCGCCCACCAACCGCCTAAGCTGACCGACCAATTGCGGATGATGCCGCTAGTTCTTTCAATCAGTACGAGCAACTGTCACCCAACCGATGGACGTCTAAACCGCGGTTACCCACCAGTGGATACTTTCATAGAACGTGAGATCCCGTAGCCGCCCGTTGCTCCTTATGCGCGAGCCTTTGGTCGACCGCCTATCAACCCGCAAAAGCTTTCACTATCCGACACGGAGTACTCGGCGGCGCGGCCTTGCGCTCCTTTCGACCAGTCCATCATGTTGTTACGCCAGATACCCATGCTTTAATTATAAATAGCTCTCGTGCCATCTCGAACTTCTTTCGGAGCTTATGGACAGAACAGCCTTCACCGCCCAGACATTCCTCACAAACTTCACAATTGCCTGGTATCGTGCCTACTTGCACAATTCATACACTTCTAATATCTGTTTACTTATGGATCGTCACTGGGATCAGGATGACTTCAAGGATAAAGACCTCAGCAAGACTGTCATCTATGTCCATATTTGCGCCTAAGCAAATGTAGAGAATGAGGGCGATGAAGATGGAAACCCCCCGACAAACCACTGGGCCATTTTTCTCGAGCTCCCCAACCAACATTCAGTCAGGCTGGATATGGCTCCAGGCTATGGCTCTGATGGACTAAGAGGCAAGATTCAGATATCCTCCAAGAGGTATCAAGTCACCGAACATGCGATTCGAACGTTGTCTTTTGGCGTCGCCGACGGAATCAGCGTCCGAACTATCACAGACCTGATCAACACCTACAAGAGGCAGAAGTACACTTTTACGGAGGAGATGGAAGGATGCCGGTTCTGGGTCTACACGATCATTTCGGACTTGGAGGGTGCTGGTATCGTCGACCCTGGAAGTGCAGAGTCAACTTGGGAGGCGGTGTCTTACTACTGGCGATATCCAGATGGGTACGAGGCGAGGGAGGTAAAACAGGGCACGTTCCGCAACTGAACACGGCTTATAGATGCGCTTCAGAAGCCATTAGATGAATAGTACTATTTGTCCCGAAGGTATTCGTCGCGCCACCACTCATAGAATTCGGTCTTATGTAAACGAGTCAGATGAGTTCGAGTTTGCTCTCTGTCGCCTGGTCTTGGTCGCTTGTGACTTGATATTGCACCGCCTTCCAGCTCCGAAGCGCAGAAACTTTGATCTGATCATCCGCAGCAGTCGATTCTCTTTCTCGAAACGCCCCGCCGCGATCCAGGCAAACAAGCACCACCGGATTCGGGAGACCATACCCCAGTTCCGCGGTATCATGAAGTTGTTCATGGACGCATACTCAAAATAAATCGGATAGTATCCTGCAAAGTCCCAATCGAGCAGCCAGATCTTCCCAGATGCGTCAACCAGCATATTCCGAGGCGCAAGATCGTGGTGGGTAAATACTAGCTTCGTGGTTTGAAGAGCTGTAGACCGTTTAAGGGACGAATGATGGTCATTCTTGTTCAACTCTTGTCGTATGGATATAAAACCAGCCCAGAAGGCCAAAAAAGCCGAGATGTCTTCGCGCGTTGCTCTCGGAGGCAGGCCAAAGTGATCATCCAGCCAGAACGACCTACATTCGCCTGTAACCAATGAACCGGCCACTGTCGATGTGATAGATCTCATCTTCAGAATATAGCAGCGCAGTTGCAATGCCAGGCGATATGATGCGAACCAGCCCAGGCTCAACCAAGCATCTTCCAAGGTATGTCCCCTGATCCGTTCCATGACGGCGAATACAGCATCTCCACATTGGACAGAGCGCACCATGCGCGGCGCACGTATCCCAAGCTTGTTTGCCAGTTCCACCGCCTTGACTGTGTCCTCAACGGAGGCTGAGTCGTAGCATTTTGCTAGATATCGATCCGACAGCAGCACAATCCCAGAATGTCGCTCTAGTCTGGGACTCTCACGGATCAAAGCTGCTAGCTCCGAGTCCGAGCATTTGGGGATATCTTCGAGAGAAAGAGTCATTTGGGGCTGCAATAAGCTGGAAAAATGTGTGCTTTGATACAATGTTGCAGATCCAGATGCGCATTTTTATGTTTGTCGATCTAGGCAGTGTCGGCCGGTCAGAAATGGACGGCAGCTTCAGGCAAAGTTTCTAAGCTCACGTGAGACTGTAAATTTTCACTAGCCCAGCCAAATCCAACACCGTCACGGAACTGCGAGACGGTATTTTTTAGTACACATCCAATCCCCCGCTTTCGCCACATTCGAGAATATGCTCAGTATTGTTTTGACCCAAGGAACATGCTACGTGTCTCCTAGCTCCTGGTTGTTTCGAGTTGCGCGAAGGATGCGCTTCATCGACCTATACAACTCAAGAATCGCCTTCTTCCACCTCTCTCCATTAGGGAATACCTGTCTTCTTGAAAAGATCGTCGTCGTCGTCAATGACGCCCTTTTTGGAACTTGCCAGCTCTCCTGTGTCCACGTCTACTTTCCCAGTGTTGCGATGTCGACTGGAGCTCGTTTAGCGCTCACCCAGCCGGCCAGTTCTGCAGCCTTGGCTCGTTGGCGCTTGCCAGGCGCCAGCCCGGAGCTCAACAGAGACCAGGACGGACAGAATCCCGAACTGACGCCCACTGTCAAGTTTGGTCGCGAGACGGCCTGCGCCTGTTGATCCGCGAAGTAAGCGCGCGCCTGGAGAAGAGGATGATGCCGCGTAAGCTGGCTCGAACGGATGGCTATTTTTATCTAGGCGGCTGCCGGAATTTACGCTCGAGTTTATTGTCCACCCACCGCCCGTAGCGCACTCCACCACATGATATGACTCATCCATGGGCGCCAGACTTCCGCTGGCGGAGATTGCAGGGAGCACGCACGCTGCATTGGGGCCCGGTGGGTGATGGCAGGTTGGTGGTGAACGCCACTGCCTGAGGGAACAGCGGGGTCACGGCCCGCGCCATGTTGGAGCGGCCATCTGCCCTCTCCGCTGCGCGTCGCTGTGTCCTGCATTGCTCGTGCACCCAGCTAAGTGCTCAAGGATGATCATGCCACAAGACCCTCTGCGCGACCGCCCACAGAACCTCAGGAACGCGAGCACCGGCATTCTCTCGGGTCGAACCCGCATTCAAGCCCCGCGCACGGCTCGCCGAAGTGGCAAAAGCTCTGTCACCCCGCCGTTGCACCGCGCGACCGTCCTGGGATGGCTTATCAGAGGTGCCGCTCAGTGCAGGTGCTTTGCGGGAGCTAGGTCAAAGGCACAAGCGGAGAGAGCCAGGCCAGAGGGAGGCCAGAGTCTCCCGACGTGGCGCGTAGGCGAAGCCGCCGTCTCCGAAACTCGCCGCACCGCTCCGACGACTGTGGTCTCCTCACCGACCAGTATTTACGTCGATGTAGCGAGAGGAAGTCAGGCGTCTGACGACACATGGTGGCCCTGATCTTACCGAGCTTAGGAGATTTTGTACACGCCTGTGGCCTCCCCATCCCCAAAGCCAACACGCAGCAGTACCGCCCACCCGAGCCAACGAGCACCAGGCGAGCCCAGCGCCGTCGAGCTGTGTCGATCTGTCAGGGCTGACTCGGTATACGAAACGCGAAGAACCTGTACACCAATTGGCGCCACGAAATAACGTCCAATGAAGGCTCTTAGAACGACACCTCGGATGACTCCCTTAACGAGAGCTCCGATATAGCCATCGAAGATGCTGTCCACTATCATTCCGATCTCGCCGTTGACCTCCATATCAGGCTTGAATCTCAAGTTCCAGCAGCCTTCTGCTGACCTCCACCAGATACGCTGTAGCCTGTGAAGAGGGTTTACGCCGGTCCCTCGTCTGGCCCTGCGGCCGCTCCCCGAATCCTTGCCGTCCGTCGGAGGTCACCACCGCTTCAGGATTAGTCGAAGACGGGATGAGCTCTAGCCAGTTGAGCCTCGAGCGACGAAAACGAGGCTTCCGGTCTCCGAAAAAGCGCGAGTCGATATTTGGCTGCGACGAAGCCAATAGCTAGGTCTTAGTTGTCCTACCGAGGTGCGGATACGATAGAGCCGGCAAGTCAAGTCACGATCAAGAAACACGAATCGAACGGCACGCCTCCCCTTACGACTCTAATATTTCAGCAGTAGGGTTTGCCCTCTTGACAAGCGGCGCAGGGGGGAAATTCCGTTCGAGATCTGCTCACTCATCAAGACTCAGAGGGAGAAGGGCGGCCGGGTTGTTCGTTCCTGGCACATGTCGGCATGGTCCCTTCAGATGACTAATAGCAGCTGAAGCTACTGTTGAGCCTGACCTTGCTTTAAGTAATTGAGACTAGGTCATATACCTAATACTGGTTTGCCACCCGCGTCTCCTGCATATGATTTCCTAGTTACCCTAGCCTGTTATATAGTGACTTACTCCATCTATAGCCGTTAGGTACAACTCGGCAGGAGAAAACATACTACTAGACTCGTCAAGTAAGATACGTCTGTCTATTTACGCAGCAAGTCAGCTAGAGGCTACTAGATAAGCAGTAACTTTAACTACAGACTATCTCTATTTTAGTATATCTTAATCGTTTTATTACAGGTGACTACTTGTGCTCCTCCTTAAGGCATTTAGGCCTGTCCTCTTCTACTGCTTAGGCATCTATAAATATACTGCTGGTATCTTACTCTTATGCGCTAGGTTTCTCTTAAAAGTCCGTGAGTGTCCTCCTAAAAGCAGGGGGGTAAGACTTCTCTTGTATAGGCTATTAGTATTATATAAGTCAGCGGGAAAGATATACTAATAAGAATAGTAACAGGGATTAGAAGTAAAGTATTATTAGTAGAGTTATAGTTATAGTGTTAATATCTTTAACATATAATAATATACATATCTGTGTTATATTAGTAGCTAATCTAGTTGTATTATTTTATTAAGTTTTTTATAGCTCTTATAAAGTTATTACTAGTCTTATCTTGTTTCTAGTGTAAATAACCTGGTTTTATATTAGCTATAAATCTTAGAGACTTATAGTGTTAACACTTTAGTAATAGTATCTTATTATAAATATATACCTATTTTTGCTAGTAAAGGCTATAAAGCTTATTTTAGACTCTAAAGGTCTGTTTTCAGCTTATAAGAGTCTGTTTACTATTCTCTTAGAGTCTAATTTTATTCTTAATATCTAGCTGTTAGCACACCTTATAGCATTTATATCTAGTGCACCTTTATGCTATTAGTTTAAAGTCTTTTTAATACTTTTAGTAGGGAGCTATTATTAGTTAGAGCTGCTATTAGTTAAGGCTGTGTTTAGTTAAAAGCTGTTAGTAATTAGTTAGTAAGAATAGTATTTACGCTAAGAGTATAAAGTTAGTATACCTCTTATAGTGTTATAGCCCACTACTAATATAAGGCTTAAGCCTTAAGGTTACCACACTTGTCTTTAAGATAAGGCTAACTATATCTTTAAGATTAGAGAAGCTATATAACTGTTATACTAGCATAACTGCTTATACCTTCTCTACTTAACCTAACTAGAATACTAATAAGATGTATATTATAATATTAAAGAGGCATATTAATATAGTGCTATTAGTTACTAGACCTGTTTTATTACTTATATAATCTCTTAAGTAGTAATTAATTCTACTAACTAAATAATACTATAAGCTTTAGATAAATATTTACTATTTGTTTTAACTAGTTATAAAAACTTTATTATTCTTAATTAACTTTATATTTAATAAGATAACAGAATAAATATTAATAGTAGAATAACTGCTAATAGAGTTATAAACAGGTATAATTAATAAGATAGCTTTATTTTTTTCATAAGAAATAGTATAGTTTAAGATAGCGACTAATTATACTAGATTTTAGACAAGTAGGACTTAAAAAGCCTAAGTAAAGTGTCTAAAACAATCTATAACTAGATGACTCTATTTCTATATAAGCTGTATAATATTATATTATAAGCTCTATCTAAGAACTATCTTAAGAAGCTTTATATTATAAGGCTCCTTTAGATAAGCTAGAACCTAGTAAAACTGCTAGAATTTTTATAACTAGTCTATAAGTATCTACTAGTTTTACTAACAGACTTAAACACTACTATATATATTATAATAGTAATATAATTAAACACACTTTAAGGTTTTCTAATTTTAACCTAGATAAGAATTATTTGCTATTACGCCTTAATAACTATATCCTATTAGTTTTATAATACTTTCTAGATAGCAAACTGTGGAAATTTATATTTATTATTATCTATTTCTTAAAATACTATTCTTTTTATTATTCTAGCTGATATTTACTAAGATAGGATATAAGTATTTATATACTAGCTTAGGTTCTTAGCTAAAACAGCTATTTACCTATTTATTAAAGTTAGATTAAGTACTTTTATCTTATAACTAATACTAGATGTATAATAAGAAATTTGTATTATCTTATACTTATACTAGATAAGTTTACCTGCTTAAAACACCTCTTATAAGCAGGGCTATACTTATAGTATAACTTTAACTTACTTAATAAGACTTTAGTAAAGAATATAAAGTGCCTTCTAGAGTTAGAACTAGATTTTTTCGATTAGGGTAGGCTAGAAAAGCAGTAGAATAGTAAACTGCTGTCTAAAGGATATAAACACCTTTTTATATAATATATACTATAAGTATAGCTTAGCTTAATAAAGCTAAGGCTTTCTACTCTTAAAAGATTTTTACTATTAGGTGTAGATCTTATCTTATCTATATAAGAAATTACATATATAGTGAACTTTTTATGCCTTTATTTACTTATACTTTACTAATACTCTAAGTAAAAGCAGTTTCTCTACTAATTACTAGAGTTTAACAGCTAGTTAAAGTTGTAATTATTAGAGGTGTAAAGCAAATTTAACAATAATAATATGCTAATATAAGCTATTCTTAAGACTATAAATAGACTTAACAGCTTATATCTCTCTCTTTAAAGCCTAATAAGTATAAAAAGCTTATAAACTGTTCTCTTATAATATAAGATAACTCTAAGATGATTTATATATTATATAATAAGTGTTAATATAAATAATAAGTCTAAGTCCTTTAAAAAAGTAATAGATATTAATAATATAAGCTTATTAAGTAATGCCTTTATAGCTAACTTAAGTGATTCTAATAAAGATATAATAGAAGATAACAAATAGTTTAATAACCAGTCTTTAAATTCACTTAAAGAGCTAAAGCTTAACTGTATTAGCTTAGTATACTATTCTTACTACTTAGTAAGTTATTTACTACTCTTTCCTAATATAAAGTTAAGCTAATTATTTAATACTAATATAATAAAAGGTATTAAAGCTATTTGCTAGTAAGTAATACCTTTAGATTTTACATATTAGATAATTAGAAATATATATTAATTGTTTTAGCTTATAAGTATTTAATATAGCTAATTAATATATACCCAGCCTTACTAACCTACCTGTAGAGAAGTATATAACATTTTATAAAAACACTTTTAGCTAGATCTCTTAATCTCTAGGCTGTTCTAGCTCACAGAATATCTTTAAGTTATATATTATAAATAAAGCCTTTTTTAACTTTATAACTTAAGTATTTAGACTAAGCAGGATCTCTTTTTTATAATTACTAGTATATAAAGATTTTTTATACTAAGATAGGTTTCTAAATAAGATGTTTATATTATAGTAAAAGTAAATAATAGACTTACTAGCCTTATTTAAGTAGTATAATCTAGAGTGTTAGTAGAATCCTAAAATTAAAAAACTACTTAATTAGTATACTAGATTTTTTAAAGTATATCTTACAGATAATCTTATAATTACTAGCTAAACTATCTTAACATACTAATAAGTATATATAACTTAGTGTTAATATATAGTAACTAATACTAGTAGGAGAGAGTAGAGAAGCTAAGAATACAGTATAATATAGCTATTATAATAATAGCTATAAGAAGATAGCCCTTTTATATATAATTAGTACATTTTGCGGAAAGTAAGAAACAGCTAAGTGTAAATATATATAGTAGCAGAGATAACAAGCTGATATTTATATTAAAGAGAAGTCTTTTAAGCTAAGCTGCTTTCTGCTCCTCTTAATAAAAATGTAATATTCTTACTATATTAGTAATAATACTCTATTACTACCTTTATTCTTTAAACTTATTATTATTCTATAAATACTTTATCTTATATACTATATAAATATAGTAACTTTCTTAAAGGTTTATATTATTCTTATCTGTTATATTACTAAAGTAGTAGTCTAAAAGCTAAATTATATTATAAGATTATTTCTTATAAAGTATATATTCTTAATTATAAGAAGACCTCTTATATAAATTCCTCTAATATTAAGTTCTAACTGTAAAGCCTTTTCTACTGTTTTACTAAGTGCTACTTAATTATCTAAGTATAATACTTACTAAAAGCTACTAAGAAGCTAATAATATAGCAAGCTAGTCTAACTATAAGGTAATACTACTATAAATAATCTTATTCTTATATATAACCTAAAAGAATAGTAAGATAGCTAATATATACTTTACTAAGGCGCCTTTTACTAGATCTTTTATACTAAACTCTATATAATTAGCTACACTTAGGTTTATAGTTATTAGTATATAAGCCTAGATAATTTCTCTTATATAGTAAATATAAGAGCTCTAAATCTTTAATACCTTCCTAAAAACAGTTTTCACTCTTTTATAAAAAAAATCTACTTTTAATAGTAGTATAATATAATTTAGCAGATTATAAATAGTATAAGTAGCGTTTTTAACTATTTTAGATACTAGCTTAGTATTAGTATTATTAAATAACCTTAACACTTAGTAGTAATAAATTAACTGTTAGGCTTTATTATATTAGAAAGCATTTAGGATTTGTCTTACTACTTGCTTTATATTATTAGGAATATAAAAAGAGAGAAAGATATACTATATAAAAGTATTATAAAGTATAGCCTGTCTAGTAGCTTAGTATATAAATACTGCTTTTTTAGTAGTCTTAGTAAATAGTAGAAGATCTAGGTATTTAGACTGTAGTTTTTTAACTTATATAGTAGTGCTAAAGCTCTTATATCTTATTAGCTTATATAAGTTCTTAGAAAAGTATAATAAGTTTATACCTTTATAAGCTTTAAATTAGATAGAAAGTTTAATACTAAAGCCTAGTATTACCTTAAAAGTGTTTTTAGCTGTTTCTCTTTATATGCCTTTTAAAATATATAAGCTTATTAAAACTAGCTGAAAAGACTTATAGTTTTACTATTTTACTATTATTTAGAGTATAAAACCAGCTAAGCCTAATATTAGTATAAGTTTAATAGAGCTTATACTTAAGGCTTTTTACCTCTATATAGACTATTTAGAGCTTAGACTAATATATAGCACACTCTTATTTAATAGATAGGTTAGATTTCTCTAGCTGTATTTATATCACTTAAGATACTTAAAGCTTCTTATTTATTATAGTAAATTTCTTTATTTGTATAGTTATTAAGGCTTAATAACTTTTTACTTTCTTTTAAAGTTAGTTAATTTTTTTATAATAAGTATTTACACTTTTATTTGCCTTTTTAAAAGCTAAGTACTACTTACTAAATAATATTATAAGTGCTATTCTTTACTGTGTTACTATAGTGTTTTATTTATATAAAGCTTATATTACCTTCTAATATTTTTCTTTTAGCCTCTTATTCTTCTTAGTAAGAGCTTTAAGCTTATTTTTAAGACTCTTTTATTTCTTAACTAGTGTAGTATAGTTTTAAATACCTTTAGAATTACTTTTAACCTTTTTAGTAAGATATATAAGCAACTAGAGTTTAAAATCTTAAGAATCTTAAGGCTACTTTATAAATACTTCTCCTAAGGTAAATTTACCTTTTAACTTAAATATAATTATATAAAGTTTATATCTAAATGAAAAATCACTTATATTAATATTATAATTCTAATATCTATTTTAGTCTATAAGATAAGAGACTAGCTAATCTATAAGAAGCTTATTATATACCTAGTATAAACACAGTAGGTAACAAATTATAAGCTTAGATCTTAAAGCTATATTTTATATATATAGCTTATAACTAACACATATTAATCTTATAGTAATTTAGTAAAAAATAAGCTTTTAATTACTTTACTTTTACCTAGTCTTTAGTAAGCTATAGTTCTAATATATACTAAAATAACCTATTAAAATATAAGTTAAGTAATAAAATATATATATAAGACTGTTTATTAGGCTAGTTAGTAAGGCTTTAAATACTATATTTATAATCTCTATTATATGCTTTTATATATAATTAAGTAAGTAAACTTATATATTATATATAATAAATATTATCTTTAAATTATTTAAAGTTATAAGCCTTTATATAAATAATATAAAAACTTACTTCTTACTTTAAGATAAGATTAATAATTATAGTAGAGTGAGTTTTTACTTAGTAATAAAAAGAAGTACTATATAAAGTTAAATATAAGTATTTAACTAGTGCTAACTTAATTATTATAAAAAATCTATTAGTTTTAACACTAAAATACTCTAATATAACTATACTAAAGTTACTTTATATTTTATTTACCTTTAATATTAAGTATTTATCTTATATATATTTTAAATATTATACTATATTAATAAGATATAAATAATAAGTCTTATATACTAAAGAGTGTTATACTTAGATAATAATAACTATTATTAACAGCTGTAAAAGCTTAAACAGCTTTCTTAGAGGGGTTATAATAAGCATATTAGACTAGTCTCTACTATAAATAATTAAGCTAAGCTAAAAATATAAGTATTTATAATCTTTCTTATAATAGCTTTTTAGCTTTTCTTTTTACTTTTTAGGATTTATCACTTTTATCTAGTAGTTACTATAATTTTTATATCACTTTTAAGTATTTACCTTTTTAGTCTTCTTTTTTTATAATAGCTATAGTTATTATTATATATAACTAAAGCTAAGTCTTATTCTTAATATAGTATATATAGCTAGTTTATATTACTTATTCTTATCTACTAATAATAAATTTACTATAAAGAAAAAAGACTAGGTAATTATAGTAACACAGCTTACTATCTCTAATTAGAGTGCTAGTTAATATAGTATTTATATAATATAACTAGAGATTAGCTTATAAGTTAAGCTATAATATGTAATTATAAGCAGCTAAGTTATAACACTTAAAGTAAAAAAGGCATATTAGCTAACTAGTAGAGCTAATAAGTTCTCTTTAATATAAGCAGGTATAACTAAAGCTTTTTACTACTATTAGAGGTCTATATAGCTGCGCAGCTTAGCTAGTAAGTCTAGCTAAACAGTTAGTTATAAAAGTCCTAGCTAGTAGACTAGCTAAAAGGCTAGTCACCACTTATCTAAGCTAGCAGTCTAATAATAGCTTAAAGACTGTAATACTAAGTAATACTAAAGCTATACTTAGCTTAAGTGCTTATTATAAAAGCTTATACTAGTAGGGGTATAAAGCTAGCTTAAATAGTACTAGCAAGCTTTACTTTCTTAAGAGCTAACAGCTTTAACTACTACTACTTTAGAGTATAATATAATATTATAAGTCTAAATTAGAGAGAGACTAAGCTAGGTCTATTTTTAAGATAATAATAGTTTATATACTACTTTTATTTTATTTATAGTATAACTAGATTATATATAACCTTAGCTTAAGCGTATAATATAACTTTTATTTTTACTTTTATTTATTTATACTTTTTTATACTAAGTAGATACTAGTATAAAAAGCACTAGCTATATAAGTTTATTTTAATCTTTTTAACTTATAAATTTATAATCTATAAGTGTTATTATACTAGGTTATAAGATTATTATAGTAAATATATAAATAGTAGTAAGTAACTATTAATTAGAGCGGTTTAAAATAGTAATATTCTCTTATAGTTTAGTATAAGAGTTAGCTAATTAGAGTGAGATAAAAAGTTTTAAAGTAGGTATTTATATATTATAAGACTTTAACTTAGTAAGTAGTTATAAACTGCTTACTAAAATCACTAAGTAATCCTACTTAGTAGCTCTTATACTCTTAGTATATTCTACTTAGCTTAGTACTAGTTTCTCTTAAGGCTAGTCTTTTAAGCTATAAGCTTATCTTTTTATAATTACTTTCTCTTTTAGCTATTTAGTTTTTAAATATATAAGTTTATTCTTAGTTATTATAATTAATATTATTTTATTATTACTATAATACTATTATTTAAAACCTTAGTTATTATAGTAATATAATAGTTAGTTAGCACCTGCTTTATAACTATTATACAGCTGTTAGTTATAAGGCTTTATATTAATAGTAAGCCTATTAGTTGCTGCTACACATATATACTATGCCCAACTTGCTTCCCCCTCAGGTGAGAGTGGTAGGGGGTTTTTCATCTTATAGCTTGCTATTAGGTTTTTCCCCTCTATTATAAATTAGTCTAAGCTACTTAGAAGAAGGTCTAAATAGCTCTAGAGTTAAAACAGTGTATAAATAAATTAAATTAAGCCTATTAGTTAGTAGTTTATTAGTAGCTATTAAGTTATAAACTATACTAGTATACTTATTTGTTTTCTTTTTCTTTCTCTTACTTATATTAACTTTTTTATAATATCTTTTATTATTTAGATCTTTCTCTCTAAACCTTTATAAGTTGTTTTATTTTACTACTTTCTTTTATTACTTATAATACTTAAACTGTGAAAGTATTATTATTAGTCTACTTATCTTACTATTACTAATTTATCACTAAGATATCTCTTATTTATATAAGAGATATTCTCTATTAGTTTAATAAAAATACCTCTTTTAACTAAATATTTATTAAAAATACCTTTTACTTTTTTTATCTAATATAAAAAGCTAACTAGTTTAGTTTACTATATATTTATAGTTCTTTTAAAGCCTGTTATATTTATTATAAGTAATCTAAGCAGAAGTATATTACTATAAGTTTATTAAGTTCTTACTACTTTTTATATATTATTAATATCTCTAAGATTTCTCTAGAGCTTTATAGTGTTATAATAGTCTTTTAGAATAAGTTAACTATATATTACTTTTATAATAACCTTAAGAAGTATTTCTTTAGTTATTAAGTAACTTTTTATAAGCCTCTATCTAGTATATTATACTAGTATATCTAGTATACTACTAATAAGACTATATTTACTTTTTAAACTCTTACTAACAGCTTGTCTAGTATTACTAGTACTAGTACTAAAAAGTCTAGCTAGTTAACTAAGAAAGTGCTTAATTTCTTATTCTAGTTAATTAAGGCTTAGACTACTATTAACACCTTAAGGTTCTACTAAAATACTAGCCTCTTAGAGGATATTTCTCTAACTAAATTAGATTATTATATTAAGACTACTTAGCCTTTTTATCTTTATAATAATAGTACTATTTTTACTGTTTATATAATAGTTTTTTAACTACTTTATATATTTATCACTCTTATTACTAATATTAAAAAGAAAACACTTTAGGTTTTTTTTATATCTATTAAGTATACTATTATCTCTACTATTATTAAGGCTTATAACTATAATACTTAGGCCCTAATATGCTAAGTTAGCTTTCTAAACTAAGAACCTTTTTACTATAAGGCTATTAGTAGCCCTTCTTATAATATTAGGTCTAAGTTTAATAGTTCTAATATTAAGTTTTCTACTTTATTTACTACTATCTTACCTATTACTTACTTACACTCTGCTTTTATTTTTATCTCTAATCTTAATAAGACTCTTACTAAGCCTACTATTACTTTACCTATTACTTATACTTATACTACCTCTCTCTTAGCTTTTTTATCTCCTATTATTTAGTCTTCTAATAGTATTTAGATCTTAAATAACCTAAAAAGCTTTTAGCTTTTTAATAACCTAGCTTTTAAGCTAGACTTTAGCACTTAAGCCTCTTCTTTAAGGTTAAACCTATTAGCTGTTTCTTCTCTTATCACCTAAGCTTTTATAACTTCTTATTGTTTTACTAGTTACCTAAATATTACTAACCTCTCTTTTATCTTAGCTTTTACTACCTATAAGTATACTTATAAGACTAAGGTTCTTAAGATACTTACTTAAGTTGTTAATTTTAGTAGTAAATCACTCTTACCTTTTACTTACCCTCTTAAGCAGGCTAAGTATACACTTTTAAAGACTTATTTTATAAAGTCTAGTAAGTTAGGTATTTCTAATATTATATTCTCACTTTTTACTTCTTATAGCATTTTAGTAAAAAAGTCTTAAAAGTGATTTTTATTATAGTTTATATTCTTTATAAGACTCTTTTAGCTTTAAGTGTTAAGTTAGTAGCTATTTGTTTTTTTAATTAGTAATAACCTTAATAGTATCTAGTAGTTTATTCTTCTAGTAGTATTTAGCTACTTAAGTATTACTAGTAATTTATATTCTTATTATATCTTTAGTATTATAGTTTATCTATTTATTATCTTATTTCTTATATGTTTACTTTCTTTACTTATAATACTACTATACTAACTTTATTATATTCTCTAAGTAAGCTATTAGCTTCTAAGTGTTATATTTTACTAGCTATTTTACCTATTTAACTTAGTAGAATATTTATCTTATATTTTTCTTATAGTTAACTACTTTTTTAACCTTCTACTTATTATTCTCTTCTTTTAGTTTAAGCAGTTTTAGTAGTTTTTTTACGCCTAGTTAGCACTCTTTAAACTATAGTTCTAAGAGTTTAACTAGAAAAATATTATATATTTACTAGTATTATTCTAAAAGGTATACTTAGTATGCTTATTTATTAATTCTTTCTACTATTACTATCTTAATAAATTTTAGTATTAGCTTTTTATATTTAAATTAGAAGTTTCTTATTAACAGCTTAATAGTTTACCTAATCTTATATTCTTATAGGTTATATTACTTATTATAGTATTTAGCTTATCTTTTTATAGCTTTTTGCTATTATTTCTCCGTCTTAGTATATACTTAGTAAAGTATCTTAATATGCTTTTATACTTCTTATATGTTTAACTTAAAGTGTTTTAAGGTATATTTTATAACTTTTAGGTAGTATTTATAAAGGGCTTATATAAGAGAAACCCTAATAGTATAATAAGTACTATTATTATAAGTAAAGGCTACTTTTAGAAGCTAGGCTGCCTATTAGTATAGGGTATTATTAGTATATACTTAGAGGTATTTCCTAATAGCTTAGTTAGTCCTCTTTGTTTATTTATTTATTTATAGATAGTATATAGTAAATAGCTGCTAATAAGTCGCTTATTCTTTTATTAGGTCTTTTTAAAACTTGCTTATAAATAGCTTGTTTCTATTACTAATAATCCCTTTAGGTAAACTATATTTATACTTAATATATTTATATAAAAGCTATACTATTTCTGCTATATTAAGTGTTTTCTTTATAAGAATAAAAAGTATATACTTTATTATATAGTATATAATTACTAGTATAGTATTATATTTCTTACTATTAGCTTAAGTGCTTTTTAGCAGTCTTATAATAAAGTTAATACTAATTTCTTAAAAAGAGTAAGTAGATATTAGTAGATATTATAGCTTTTTATAAGGCTTATATCTTAGTATATAAGCACTCTAGTATTATTAGTATCTTAAGATATAGTCTTTTATATTATTTAAGATTTAGTTCTAATAGAATTTATATATAATAAAATCTAAGGTTTTTACTACTCTTATATATCTTAAGTAAGAGTTATTATAATATTAGTAGAGAATTTCTCTTCTTATTATATATTCTTTTAAGATAACTAGTCTTTCTTTAAAAAATAGTATTTTTTACTTATTATAATAGTAAGCTTCTTTTATAGTATTATAAACCTTTACTAACTACTATTAGTAAAATTAATCTCTCTCTTATAATTCTTATACTAGCTCTTTTAGTTTACTTAAGAGCTAATTAAAAAAGGCTATCTCTCTCTTTATAAGTCTTTTTATAACTAGGCAGAGAATATATTAGTTTAAGATAACTATTATAGTTACTAAAGGTATCTCTTATAAACTTAGCTTAGCTAGTAGTTACTATCTAATTGTTAAGTCTTTAGGTAGTTTACTTTTAGCTTACTTAGCTTAGGTAGTAATAGCTAGAATAGTAATAAGCTTATCTTTAAGACTAGCTTATATAGCTTAAATAAATATATTAACTATCTTATTTTTTATACTCTTAAGGACTTATATAATTACTTAATAAAGGTCTTTTAGTAACTCTTTTATTAACTTAAGTTTTACTACTAAAGTTAGAAGTATATTTATATATAAGATCTCTCTTACTATATAATCTAGCCTTTATAATAAGCTGTTTACTAGGTTTATCTTACTTAGCTAGTACTTAATATTAAAGTTAAAAGGTACTAATTTATATACCTATTTAGTAAGCCTTTCTTAAAGGTCTCTTACTAATACTTTTATAACACTTATAAGAGCTATATAGTCTGTTAATAGTATAAACTTATTTTTAAGCCTTAAAAGGTAGTAGCTCTAGTGTTTTAAGCTTTTAATAATAGCTAACAGCTCTTACTAGCTAGTAGCTTAGTATTACTTCTTCTCTAAGAGTTTTCTAGACTAGTATACTATAAGGTGCTATTAATTCTTAAACAGTTAGAAAAAAATACCTAATATAACTATACTAAATATATTTGTTTTAACTTTTAACTTATATTTTAAGTTTTAGTATTAGAGAATAGTTACTAAGTAAAATACCTTTTTTAGCTTTTAAAATACTACTTTCTTTTTATTTATCTAAGTAAACTCTTTAGTTTTATACTTATTTTAACTACCTTTTAGTATTACTATAAGAGGTCTTATAATTTTTAAGTATTTATAAATAAACTTTTAGTAAAAATTATAAAACCTTAAGAATACTTATATATTTTTAAAGCTTAGTAGGGTTAGCTACTTATTAACTATATAAACTCTACTTAGCTTTATTTTAATACCTTTTTAGGTTACTATATAGCTTAAAAACTTAACTTCTTACTAGTAAAAAATACACTTTAATAGCTTTATATATAGTTAAAAGCTTTATAATCTTTTTAGTATTTCTTATATATTCTTTATATATTAATCTTAGGTTATTAAGTAAATTAGAATATTATCTAAATATATAATATAAACTGTATTTAGTATACTAGCTAGCACTTAGTAAATATACGCTTAAAATATTATAAGTATATTTATTAGCCTAAACAGTATAATATTATACTTAAAGTGCTTATAATAGATTCTAAAGGCAGTCTTTTAGTAATCCTCTAGCTTAATCTAAATCTAATAGTATATATCTTATAGATTAATCTTTAAGATCTATTATACACTTATAAGGCAGTCTAGTAAGTCTCTAATTAGGGGCAGCAAGTAATAGTTCTTAATAGTAATCTTATTTAGACTTTAATAATTTATATAAAGCTGTAAAGTCCTATTCTTTTTTAGTATAAATAAGACTAAAAACTTAGTCTTACTAACTAAGAGGCTAATATGCTTACTTGTGATATTCTTAGTAATATACTTATAAAGAACCTTTTACTACTTTTTGTTATAAAAGTATAAGAGTCTATAAGGTAATATCTTACCTTTTTTTAGTTTAATTATATACTTTATACCTTTTAAGATTAGAATCTTTTTTACTATAGATTTATTAAACACTCTTTTAAACTCTCTAAGTTCTAGTAGTAAAATCTCTAACCTTATATTTACTTTTTTATCTAAAATAGCTATTAGCTGCTTATCTAGTAATAATATACTATATATATATATAATATAAGCAGGTTCTCTCTCTCTTACTAGCTCTTTTATAAAGATTATAATATCTATAAGAGTGATAAGCTTATAGCTTTATATATATATATAAGTGTTAATAAGAATTTCTTTCTTTCTTATAAAATCTTAGAATAAGAGTAGGTTACTAGCCCTTTTAAGGTGTTATACCTTTATAAATAGTTATCTAACCTTTTATAAGTATCTCTAAGAGTTAATTAGAAAGAATATTAACTAGTAGACTTACTTAGTAGGTATAGTTACTCTATTAAAACTAGACAGGCTTAGTACCTTCTAATTTTTAGTTGCCTTAAGGCTTAACCTCCTAATTAGTCTTATACTAATAAGGTTAACTTAAGTGTAAGTATTTATATTTATATAAACTACTTTTTTAGTATATACTTATAAAGTGATTACTTTTTCTTAAATAATATACCTAATTAGGATTATTTTTAGTATTAGCACTAAGGTTTTAATAGTATTTTTAGCACCTACTTGTTTCTTAAGGAGTTTAGCTCTTTTACTTATATACTTATAAATAATACTTTTACTAAATATAAGCTTAGTATCTAGTTAGTGTTAATACTAGGGTTTCTTCTAGCTGCCTAATAATCTCTTACTAAATACCTAGTCTTATTATAATTATAATATTATACTTCTAGTTAGTTAGTTAATTCTTTACTATATATAAGGCAGTCTACTAGTAAGTTAGCTAAGAGTAGGTTTTTAAATAGTTAGAAGTATATATAATTTCTTATATTATTTTATATTTCTTTAGGGTTTTAGCCTTTAGCTTATCTTATATTAGTAGTCTTTTTAAACCCCTTTTAGGTATAGTTACTAGGTTTATATTTTTGCTTTTTATCTTATAACTTATAGTTATATTAGATATATAATTATAGCCTTTTTGTCTTATTAGCTATATTTTATACTTATAGAAGATTAACCTTCTAATAGTCTATTTCTCTTTTTAGCTAGTTTTTAAGCTTATAATAATATTAGTAAGCTAGATCTGCCTAGTCTTTAAGGTCTAAAGTGCTTATAAAGGTATATAAGATAGTCTATAAGTTAAAATAGTCTATTAGTAACTAGTTGTTATACTATTAGATCTCTATTAATTTATCTTATAGTTGCTTTTTTTATAAGCTTATATTAATATATCTCTTATAAATAAAGTTAAGATAGTCCTACTAGGTTAAGTTAATAAGATTCCTCTTATAGTTATACTATTTAGTTTGTCTAGCTATATAAAGCTTAGTTATAAACTATTTAATTTTTTATATATTAGTATAGTTAAGTTAAAAGCTATTTTCTAACTTTATAATATAAATCTAGTTATTAACCTTTACCTTTATAGTATTCTTAAGTAGTATTATATAGTTATAAGTAGAGGGTTTTTCTTAATCCTGCCTAAAGTTACTTATAAGGTGTTAAACTAGTTAGTATATAAGCTCTATTTATACTACTTACTATTTAGCTAAGATCTTTAAGAAATCCTATATATTTAAGCTGTGTACTAATATTAGGGTTTACTACTTTTATATTACTAGTTAATCACTAAAAATCCACTTATATAACTTAGGTAGTAACTTTACTAATAAGTTATAGTTACTTTTAGACCTCTTATATTAGGTTTTTTAGCTCTTCTTCTTAATATCTTTTAGCTCTAGTTTATATACTAGTTTTACTAACTTAATTATTTCTAGTATAATTTATTCTGTTTATAGTAGTTTTATCACTTAGTGTGTGCTACTTATAACACAACCTAGTGTTAGTATATAACTTATTTAAGCTAGGGTTTATTAGAGGTTTATTATTATCTTTCTATTTATACTAATCACTTAAGTAGGTAAAAAAAGTTAAAAAATTATAAGAGTTAGCTAATTAGAGTAAGATAAAAAGTTCTAAAGTAGGTATCTATATATTATAAGATTTTAACTTAGTAAGTAGTTATAAACTACTTACTAAGATTACTAAGTAATCTTACTTAGTAGCTTTTATACTCTTAGTATACTTTACTTAGCTTAGTACTAGTTTCTCTTAGGGCTAGTTCTCTAAGCTGTAAGCTTATCTTCTTATATTTAGCCTTATTTATTAAAACTATTATAAGCTTATTATATAAGTCTTATATCTTATTAGTATTATCTTTCTATTTATAATTCTTAATATTACTAATCTTAACTTTACTAGAGAAGGATATAAGTATACTAGTATTAGTAAGATATTTATATACTAAGCCTAAAGTAAGAAGAAAATTAAAACTGTTTAATACCTATTAATAATAAGCTTAAAGTTAGTAGATAAGTTAACTAGTAAATATTATTAGGCTTACCTAATATAAAATTAAGCTAAGCTATAACTCTAATAGATATATTAGCACTTTATATATAAAAAGTAGTAAAGTAGCTATATACTTAAAGATAAGAGAGTAACTTCTGCTAAAGCTTAAAAATATCTTAATATTTTAAGTAATATTTTTATAAAAGAGTTAATAAATATTTAGTTTATATTAATTAAATTTTATATTTAACACAGTTTATATTATATATTACTTACTAAGGTTATAATTTAATATAATAATATTAAATAAGTACTAGTATCTAAAAGTATATCTTTTTATATATTACTTTTATAAGAAGCTGTTATAAAGTACTAAAACTAGTGTGCCCTTCTTTATATATATAGCTAAAAAAAGGCTTTAAACTTAGAAAATAGTATTTATATAGTTTGTTTTATATAGGGCTATTTATCTTAAAACTATATTTAAAATATTTTTACTAAATACAGTAAGATAATTAAGGCTTAATATTATAGCTATTAAATAAATTAAAGCACTTTATTATATGTTATTTATAAATTATTATATATTATTAGGAAAAGAATAGTAAGAAAAAGCAGATTATATTTATTCCTAAGAGTAAGTAGGTATTTTTATTTATTTATTTATTTATTTATTTATACCTAATTTAGCTTATAACTATTTAGTTCTTCTTCTAAGTAACTTAAACTAATTTATAATAAGAGGGAAAAACCTTAATAGTAAGCTATAAGATAAAAAACCTTTTACTACTCTCACTTAAGAGAGGAGTAAGTTAAGCTTAGTATATATATATAGTAATATAAGTTATAAGTAGGTCTACTTTATAAGAAAAGCTAATTATATACTTATAATAATAAGTTCTTATAAGGCTTAGCCTAAATTATATACTAGAATTTAATTAATCTTAAGTTAAGTCTAAGTTACTTATACTACTTATTCTTATTCTCTTAGGTATTATTCTTATTACTAACTAGTATTAATATATCTTTTTTAACTTTTAATAGTATTTACTCTCTTATTTAGTTAATTAGTTTAAACACTATAAGAGTTAGACTTAGACTTAGGTTTAGTCTAGCTTAAGGCTACTTTAAAGGCTATTTAAGCCTCTTTTAAGCAGAATAGTTTAGTACTATAGTTAGTATTAGTATTAATACTATTATATCTTANNATAAGTCTTTTTATATAAGTATTTCTTATTTATTCTTACTTTTTTTATACTATATAGTATATATAAGACTATACTTAGTATATACTATTATAGTTATAATATACTAAAAGGATCTTACTAGTAGAG
>WPDH01000348.1:0-12608 GCA_019137255.1 Corinectria fuckeliana | reverse complement strand
TTATTAGAATCTATATATAAATAGATTAGTATATATAACTATATCTCTTCTGCTAAGAGATTATATTAGGTTTATTATTTTTATTATTATTATTATTATTATTATTATTATTATTATTATTATTATTATAGTTATTATTCTTAGCTATATAAAGTTAGCTACTATAATAAGACTATAATAAAGCTATAGTATAAGCAGCTAAGAAATAAACATATTAATAAATCCTAGAAAGAATATATATTAGTATATATTTAAGACTTAAAGCTAATATAAGCCTAATAAAAAGCCTAAGAGAAAGCTACTTATAGAGGTATTAAAAAGAGAAGAAAGAAAGAAAGATATTATAACTTAAAAGACTAAATAATAAATAATAATAAAAATCTATATAGCTACTAATAGCTACTAACAGCTGTTAAGTATTAAGTCTATACTAGCCTCTAGCTACTAATAACTATACTACTAGCTAACCTACTAATAGCTAGCTAACCTACTAGCAGCTAGTTTTACTCACTTAAAATTCTAAGCTCTTAGCTATAACTATAAAACAACTTAGACATACCTAGCTAGTATAATTCTAATACTTAACTGCTCTACTCTTATAGTAAACTAGGTGCTTAATATTTAGTTAACTATTTCTCCCTTCTTTACTTCTTTTTTCTTTTTTCCTCTTTTTTCTTTTCTTTTTTTCTTCTTCTCTCTTTTTAATTTTTTCTTAGCCCCTTAGGAAATAAGATAACTTTAGTCCTAGTAAAAGGACTATTTACTTATATATAGTAATAGTATAAGAGGCTTAACTTAGGCCTGCTATATAAAGAATATAAGTTTTTATCTAATTTTATAGTTTTTCTTATATCTATATAAAATAGAAGTATTATTTACCTTTTAGGTCTATAAAGTATAAATAAATAAATAAATAATATTATATTCTAATTTTTATTTATCCTCTTATTAATAGTAGTATCTTAAGCTATATTAAGCTTATCTTAAGTTATATTAAGCTTATCTTAAGTTATATTAAGCTTATTTTAAGTTATATTTTACTTATTTCCTCTTTTATTTATACTTCCTCTAGTAGTAACTTATATAGTCTAGTAGGTTTACTATTATAAAGTAGATTATTATACTACTATCTTAATACTATTAGTACTAAAACTACTTACTTTTTATTATTTCTAAAAGATAAACTTTAAGGTGCTATTATAGCTCTTAAATAGAGAGTATTATTATCTTATTTTTACTTATATTCTTTTTATTATTATCTTTACTTATTAAATCTAATACTTTCTTATTATTCTTTTTATCTTAATCTTTAGTAAGAGATTAGAATTTAAAGTCTTTCTTATTAGCTTTTAAGGTTTACTATTCTTTTTTATCTTTAATAAACTTTTTTAGCTAGTTTTTATAAATTAATCTCTTAATACTAATCTTATTTAAAGTAGTAATATAATAGCTAACTCTTAGCTTATCTTAACTCTTAATATAGTATAAACTATTTTACTTATATTATATTTTTACTTCTCTTATTATATTATTTTACTACCTAATATTATATCTTAGTATAAGATTTTTAAGATTTAAAAGCTCTTTTTAGATATTTCTCTTATAACTGTTATTTATCCTCTAAGTAAGCTTCTATTAGTATATTATAACTTAGACTTTAGCTTTTTTTATATTATCTTATTATTACTTTAAGATTTAGATTTTTTCTTTAAGTAATTAATCTAATATTTTAATATTATCTTAATTAATAATCCTCTAAGTAAGTACTATTACTTCTAGAGAAAAAACTAGTTTCTACTTATAAAGTAAAAAAAAAGCTGATTTCTTATAAGATATATAAATAGCTACTTAGTTAGCTATTAGGGTGTAAAGTAACTTTTTTACTTACTTTATACTTAAGCTTAAAATATACTTCTTAAAGTAAGATACTAAAGTAGTATAACTAGCTTTAATAATCTTATTTACCTTTAGGTTATAAGTTAAAATAAGTACTACTCTTATTTTTAAGGCTTTAAAAGTAGAAATAAATTTCTTACTTATTTCTAACCTATTATTAACTACTATAATAATAATAATACTAAAGTACTATAATACTTTTTATATAAATAAAGTTATTATATAAGTGTTTAGCTTAGCTATTAGCTTAGCTTTTAGCTAGCCTATTAAATTATATTTAGCTTTAGTAAGATACTTTTTATCTTAGTTTAGTAAAAAGTACTATATATTAAAATAGACTTTTATTATAAGAAACTAAGATACTATTAGAATAGTAATTTTTTTTATTCTTTAAGATATATAATTTTAACAGGTAAGATACTAAGAGATAGTTAAGTTAATATCTATTTATATTATCTTTTAGAAATACCTCTTTTAAATTAAAGTAAGTATTATTTCTTATCTTTTATAACCTTTTTTAATATAGTATAACCTAATTAACTGCTTTTAGATTTTTCTCTACCTAACTATAAGAATAAGTTTACCTTTTAGGTTATTTAACCTTTACTAGATTTAACTATCTTAAATAAAATAAAAAAGGACTTTATACTAAATAGCTTAAAAGACTCTTATACTAACTCTTATAAGCTTTTTTAGAGTTAAGAGATATTCTTTTAGCTTAAGAAATTTCCTATTATAACTCTTTTTTAGCTACTTATATTAGTTCTTAATAGATATTATATTAAGGTATAAGTTTATAAAATTCTTAATATCTCTTTTAGTAGTTATATCTAGCTTATCTAAGAGTTTAGCTTACTTTCTTAATAGCTTATTTATAATAAGGTTCTTAATATCTTATATATAGTATATACTATAGTTAAATAGTATAAGATAGCTAATCTAATATATAATTAATAAGCCTAGTATATTATTAGCTTTTCTATTAAGCTAGTAAACTAAAACTTATAAATCTATCTTAAGAATAAAATAAATACTATATAAGTAGTTTCTTAGTTAATAAAATATATATAGTATTACTTAGTACTCTTATTTAGTAGTATTATAACTCTACTTAGCCTTATTTTAAAGCTTAAACTTAATTTAGACTAGATACTACTTACTATTAATAAGTTATATTAGTATATATTTTTATCTTTTAAGACTTATATTTACTATTAGAATAATTTCTCTTACTTTATCTAAGAAGTTAAAAGTTATTAGAATTAGTAAAAATATAATCTTAGCTTTTAGTTAATTTATTACTTTCTGTTAGTTATTATCTTATATAAAGTTAATATCTTTCTAAAAAAGTATTATTAAAAGCCTTATAATTTAAGTATAATACTAGATCTAGTAATAATAATATCTAACTATCCTAAGAAAGAACCTAACCTTTCTAATATTAATATAAACCTTTTACTTATTAATCTTAATAATCTTAGCTTTTTTAAGACTCTATTTATTAGTTTTATAAATATACTTAATAACTATTATAAAATTCTAGTAAAACTTAGATTTTTTCTTAAAAATAGTATATCCTAATAGTTTTATATTAATAAGCAACCTTTTATAAATATTTAATAGTTATTTTTACTATATCTTAGTTACACTCTTAAAATCTATTTTAACCTAACTAACTTTTTTTATAAACCTTTTTTACTCTCTTTCTACTCTTATATTATTACTATATTATATATAATAAGTAGGCTAAGTAAAATAAAAAATATTAAGATTATAAACTATCTTTTTTCTTCTCTTAAGAAAATTTTTTTACTATAAAACCTACTCTTACTATAAGCTAAGCTTAATATAAAAATAACTTATAATTAATTTAAAAATCTTATTATTAAGACTAAATATAAANNACTTAAAGTAATTATCCTAAAAGCTACTTTTCTCTTAGTTTAAAAAATAGTAGTAATCTTAGCTAATACTACTATAAGCTATACCTAATATATAAGTAGTAAGATTTTAATCTTACTATCTCTTATAGAAATAATTATAATTACTATTAAAAAAGTAATATTAGCTACCTTTTAGAAAACACTTATTAAGACTCTAACTTAAGCTTAAGTTACTTATAATAAGAGGATACTCTTATTCTTAATAGTACTACTATTAAAAATAATCCCCTCTTATCTTAATAAGAAGATTATTATTAAGTCGCTTAGTATAGCTCTTAATATTATATCTTATATACTATTAGATACTATAATAATTATTAACTATACCCTCTTAAGAGGTTATCTCTTACTTATAGTAGTCTTATATTACCTTTTTAGTAGAGATATTATAATTCTTTTTTATAGACTAATTATAAATCTCTTAAAAGATAATATTTAGATTTTTACTATTTTTAGTATAAGTATATATTAAGTCTTAAAATAGTTTATAATAGTTACTAAGAGAGTCTTAACTAGCTATATAAGAGGCTTACTATAAGAGTTAGTTAATTAGGGTGAGATAAAAAGCTCTAAGGTAAGTATCTATATATTATAAGACTTTAACTTAGTAAGCAGTTATAAACTGCTTACTAAGATTACTAAGTAATCCTACTTAGTAGCTCTTATACTCTTAGTATACCTTACCTAGCCTGGTATTAGTTCCTTCTAGGGCTAGTCCTTTAGGCTATAAGCTTATCTTCTTATAATTACCCTCTCCTCTAGCTATCTAGTCTCTAAATACATAAGTCTATTCTTAGTTATTATAATTAATATTATTTTATTATTACTATACTACTATCACTTAAGACCTTAATTATTATAGTAATATAGCAGTTAGTTAGCACTCACTTTATAGCTATTATATAGCTGTTAGCTATAAAGCTTTATATTAATAGTAGGCTTATTAGTTAGCAGTCTATTAGCAGTTATTAAGTTATAGACTATGCTAGTATACTTATTTATTTTCTTTTTCTTTCTCTTACTTATACTAACTTCTTTATAATATTCTTAGTTATTTAGTTCTCTCTCTCTAAACCTCTATAAGTTACTTTATCTTACTATTTCCTTTTGTTACTTATAATACTTAAACTGTTAAAGTATTATTATTAGTCTGCTTATCTTACTATTACTAATTTATCGCTTAGATATCTCTTATTTATATAGGGGATATTCTCTATTAGTTTAACAAAAATGCTCTTTTTAACTAGATATTTATTAAAAATACCTCTTACTTCTTTTATTTAATATAGAAAGCTAACTAGTTTAGTCTACTATATATTTATAGTTCTCTTAAAGCCTATTATATCTATTATAAGTAATCTAAGCAGAAGTATACTACTATAAGTTTATTAAGTTCTTACTACTTTCTGTATATTATTAATATCTTTTAAGATTCCTCTAAAGCTTTATAGTACTATAATAGTCTTTTAAAACAAGTTAACTATATATTACTTTTATAATAACCCTAAGGAGTGTTCCTCTAGTCGCTAAGTAACTCTTTATAAGCCTCTATTTAGCATATTATACTAGTATATTTAGCATGCTACTAATAAGACTATATCTACTTTTTAAACTCTTACTAACAGCCTGTCTAGTATTACTAGCACTAGTGCTAAAAAGTCTAACTAGTTAACTAAGAAAGTGCTTAGTTTCTTATTCTAGTTAATTAAGGCTTAGACTGCTATTAATACCTTAAGGTTCTACTAGGATACTAGCCTCTTAAAGAATATTTCTCTAACTAAATTAGATTATTATATTAAGACTGCCTAGCCTTTTTATCTTTATAATAATAGTACTACTCTTACTATTTATATAGTGGTTTTTTAACTGCTTTATATATTTATCACTCTTATTACTAATATTAAAAAGAAAACACTCTAGGCTTTCTTTATATTTATTAAGCATACTACTATCTCTGCTGTTATTAAGGCTTATAACTATAGTATTTAGGCCTTAGTATACTAAGTTAGCTTTCTAAACTAAAAACCTCTTTACTATAAGGCTATTAGTAGCTCTTCTTATAATATTAGGTCTAAGTTTAGCAGTTCTAATATTAAGTCTTCTGCTTTATCTACTACTACCTTACCTATTATTTACTTATACCCCGCCTCTATTTCTATCTCTAATCTTAATAAGACTTCTACTAAGCTTACTATTACTTTGCCTGTTACTTACACCTATACTGCCTCTCTCTTAGCTCTCTTATCTCCTATTATTTAGTCTTCTAATAGTATTTAGATCCTAGATAACTTAGAGAGCTTTTAGCTCTCTAACAACCTAGCTTTTAAGCTAGACTCTAGCATTTAAGCCCCTTCTTTAAGGTTAGACCTATTAGCTATCTCTTCTCTTATCACCTAAGCTTTAATAACTTCTTATTATTCTACTAGTCACTTAGATATTACTAACCCTCTTTCTGTCTTAGCTTTTACTGCCTATAAGCACACTTATAAGACTAAGATCTCTAAGATGCTCACCTAAGTTATTAATTCTAGTAGTAAGTTACTCTTACTCTCTACTTACCCTCTTAAGCAGGCTAAGTATATACCTTTAAAGACTTATTCTTTAAAGTCTAACAAGTTAGGTATTTCTAATATTATATTCTCGCCTTTTACTCCTTATAGCACCTTAGTAAAAAAGTCCTAGAAGTAATCTCTATTATAGTTTATATTCTCTATAAGACCTTTCTAGCTTTAGGTGTTAAGTTAGCAGCTATTAGTTTTTTAATTAATAGTAACTCTAGTAGCACTTAGTAGTCTATTCTTCTAGTAGTATTTAGCTACTTAGGTGTTACTAGTAATTTGTGTTCTTATTATGCTTTTAACACTACAGTTTATCTATTTATTATCTTATTTCTTATATATTTACTTCCTCTGCTTATAATACTATTATACTAACTTTATTATATTCTCTAAGTAAGCTACTAGCTTCTAAGTGTTATATTTTACTAGCTACCTTACCTATTTAACTTAGTAGAATATTTATTTTATATCTTTCTTATAGTTAACTACTTTTTTAACCTTTTACTTATTATCCTCTTCTTCTAGTTTAAGCAGTTTTAGTAGTTCTTTTATATCTAGTTAGCACTTTTTAATCTATAGTTTTAAGAGTTTAACTAGAAAAATATTATATATTTACTAGTATTATTCTAAAAGGTATACTTAGTATACTTATTTGCTAATTCTTTCTATTATTATTACCTTAATAAATTTTAATACTAGCTTCTTATATTTAAATTAGAAGTTTCTTATTAATAGCCTAATAGTTTACCTAATCTTATATTCTTATAGGTTATATCACTTATTATAGTATTTAGCCTGTCTCTTTATAGCTTTTTACTATTATTTCTCTATCTTAGTATATACTTAGTAAAATACCTTAATATACTTTTATACTTCTTATATATTTAACTTAAGGTATTTTAAGGTGTATTTTATAACTCTTAGGTAGTATTTATAAAGGGCTTATATAAGAGAAACCCTAATAGTATAATAAGTACTATTATTATAAGTAAAGACTGCTTTTAGGAGCTAGGCTGCCTATTAGTATAAGGTGTTATTAGTATATACTTAAAGGTATTTCTTAATAGCTTAGTTAGTCTTTTTTATCTATCTATCTGTCTATAGATAGTATATAATAGATAGCTACTAACAGGTTACTTATTTTTTTATTAGGTCTTCTTAAAACTTGCTTATAAATAGCTTATTTTTATTACTAATAATCCCTTTAGGTAAACTATATTTATACTTAATATATTTATATAAGAGTTATACTATTTTTACTATATTAAGTATCTTCTTTATAAAAATAAAAAGTATATATTTTATTATATAGTATATAATTACTAATATAGTATTATATTTCTTACTATTAGCTTAAGTGCTCTTTAGTAGTCTTATAATAAAGTTAATACTAATTTCTTAAAAAAGGTAGGTAAGTATTAGTAGGGATTATAGCTTTTTATAAGGCTTATATCTTAATATATAAGCATCTTAGTAATATTAGTATCTTAGGGTATAGTCTTTTATATTATCTAAGATTTAGTTCTAATAGAATTTACATATAATAAGATTTAAGGTTTTTACTACTTTTATATATCTTAAGTAAGAGTTATTATAGTATTAGCAGAGGATTTCCCTTCTTATTATATATTCTTTTAGGATAACTAGTCTTTCTTTAAAAAATAGTGTTTTTTACTTATTATAGTAGTAAGCTCCTCTTATAGTATTATAAACCTTTACTAACTACTATTAGCAAAATTAATCTCTCTCTTATAATTCTTATACTAGCTCTTTTAGTTTACTTAAGGGCTAATTAAGAAAGGCTATTTCTCTCTTTATAAGCTTTTTTATAACTAGACAGAGAATATATTAGTCTAAGATAACTATTATAGTTACTAAAGGTATCTCTTATAAACTTAGCTTAGCTAGTAGTTACTATCTAGTTGCTAAGTCTTTAAGTAGTTTACTTTTAGCTTACCTAGCCTAGGTGATAATAGCTAGGATAGTAATAGGCTTATCTTTAAGACTAACTTATATAGCTTAAATAAATATATTAACTATCTTATTTTTTATACTCTTAGGGACTTATATAATTACTTAGTAGAGGTCTTTTAGTAACTTTCCTACTAACTTAAGTTTTACTACTAAAGTTAGAAGTATATCTATATATAAGATCTCTCTTACTATATAATCTAGCCTTTATAATAAGCTATTTACTAGGTTTATCTTACTTAGCTAGTGCTTAATATTAAAGTTAAAAGGTACTAATTTATATACCTATCTAGTAAGCCTTTCTTAAAGGTCTCTTACTAATACTTTTATAATACTTATAAGAGCTATATAGTCTATTAACAGTATAAACTTATTTTTAAGCCTTAAAAGGTAATAGCTCTAGTATTTTAAGCTCTTAATAATAGCTAATAGCTCTTACTAGCTAGTAGCTTAATATTACTCCTCCTCTAAGAGTTTCCTAGACTAGTATACTACTAGGTGCTATTAATTCTTAAACAGTTAGAAAAAGATACCTAATATAACTATATTAAATGTATTTATTTTAACTCTTAACTTATATTTTAGGTCCTAGTATTAAAGAATAGTTACTAAGTAGAATACTCTTTTTAGCTTTTAGAATACTACTTTCTTTTTATCTATTTAAGTAAACTCTCTAGTTTTATACCTATTCTAACTATCTTTTAGTATTACTATAAGAGGTCTTATAATCTTTAAGTATTTATAAATAAACTTTTAGTAAAAATTATAAAACCTTAAAAACACTTATATATCTTTAAAGCTTAGTAAGGTTAGCTACTTATTAACTATATAGACTCTACTTAGCTCTATTTTAATACCTTTTTAAGTTACTATATAACCTAAAAACTTAACTTCTTACTAGTAAAAGATATACTTTAATAGCTTTATATATAGCTAGAAGCTTTATAATCTTTTTAGCACCTCTTATATATCTTTTATATATTAATCTTAGGTTATTAAGTAAATTAGAATATTATCTAGATATATAATACAGATTATATTTAGTATACTAGCTAGTACTTAGTGAATATACACTTAAAATATTATAGGTGTGTTTATTAGTCTAAACAGTATAATATTATACTTAAAGTGCTTATAGTAGGTTCTAAAGGTAGTTTTCTAGTAATCCTCTAGCTTAATCTAGATCTAATAGTATATATCTTATAGATTAATCTTTAAGATCTATTATACGCTTATAAGACAGTCTAGTAAGTCTCTAATTAGGAGCAGTAAGTAATAGTTCTTAATAGTAATCTTATTTAGATCTTAATAATTTATATAAAGCTATAAGGTCTTATTCTTTTTTAGTATAAATAAGACTAAAAACCTAGCCTTACTAACTAAGAGGCTAATATGCTTACTTATAATATTCTTAGTAATATACTTATAGAGAACCTCTTACTACTTCTTATTATAAGAGTATAAAAGTCTATAAGGTAGTATCTTACCTTCTTTTAGTTTAATTATATGTTTTATACCCTCTAAGATTAAAATCTTTTTTACTATAGATTTACTAAACACTCCTCTAAACTCTCTAAGTTCTAATAGTAAGATCTCTAACTTTATATCTACTTCTTTATCTAAAATAGCTATTAGCTACTTATCTAGTAATAATATACTATATATATATATAATATAAGCAGGTTCTCCCCCTCTTACTAGCTCCTCTATAAAGGTTATAATATTTATAAGAGTAATAAGCTTATAGCTCTATAAGTATATATAAGTATTAATAAGAATTTCTTTCTTTCTTATAAAATCTAAGATAAGAGTAAGTTACTAGCCCTTTTAGGGTGTTATACCTTTATAAATAGTTATCTAACCTTCTATAGGTATCTCTAAGAGTTAATTAGGAAGAATATTAACTAGTAGACCTACCTAATAAGTATAGTTACTCTATTAAAACTAGACAGGTTTAGTACCTTCTAATTCTTAGTTGCCTTAAGGCTTAACCTTCTGATTAGTCTTATACTAATAAGGTTAACTTAGGTATAAGTATTTATATTTATATAGACTACTTTTTTAGTATATACTTATAGAGTGATTACTCTTTCTTAAATAATATGCCTAATTAGTATTATCTTTAATACTAGTGTTAAAGTTTTAATAGTATTTTTAGCGCCTACTTATTTCCTAAGGAGTCTAGTTCTTCTACTTATATACCTGTAAATTATACCTTTACTAAAGGTAAGCTTAACATCTAGTTAGTATTAATACTAGGGTTTCTTTTAGCTGTCTAATAATCTCTTACTAAATACCTAGTTTTATTATAATTATAATACTACACTTTTAGTTAGTTAGTTAATCCTCTACTGTATATAAAGCAGTCTACTAGTAGGTTAGCTAAGAGTAGGTTTTTAGATAGTTAGAAGTATATATAATTTCTTATATTATTTTATATTTCTTTAAGGTCTTAGCTTCTAGCTTGTCTTATATTAGTAATCTTTTTAGACCTCTCTTAAGTGTAATTACTAAGTTTATATTTTCGCTTTTTACTTTACAACTTATAGTTATATTAGATATATAATTATAGCCTCTCTATCTTATTAGCTATATCTTATACTTATAAAAGATTAACCTTTTAACAGTCTATTTCTCTTTTCAGCTAGTTCTTAAGCTTATAATAATATTAGTAAGCTAGGTCTACCTAGTCTTTAAGGTCTAAAATGCTTATAAAGGTATATAAAGTAGTCTATAAGTTAAAATAGTCTATTAGCAACTAGTTATTATACTATTAGATCTCTATTAATTTATCTTATAGTTACCTCTCTTATAAGCTTATATTAATATATCTCTTATAAATAAAGTTAAAATAGTCTTATTAGGTTAAGTTAATAAGATTTCTCTTATAGTTATACTATTTAGTCTATCTAGCTATATAAAGCTTAGTTATAAACTATTTGATTTTTTATATATTAGTATAGTTAGGTTAGAGGCTATTTCTTAACTTTATAGTATAAATCTAGTTATTAACCTTTACCTTTATAGTATTCTTAGGTAGTATTATATAGTTATAAGTAGGGGGTTTTTTCTAATCCCGCTTAGGGTTACTTATAAGGTGTTAAACTAGTTAGTATATTAGCTTTATTTATACTGCCTGCTATTTAGCTAGAATCTTTAAGAAATCCTATATATCTAAGCTGTATACTAATATTAAGGTTTACTACTCTTATATTACTAGTTAATCACTAAGGATCTGCCTATATAACCTAAGTAGTAGCTTTACTAATAGGTTATAATTACCTTTAAACCTCTTATATTAGGTTTTCTAACTCTTCTTAATATCTTCTAGCTTTAGTTTATATATTAGTTTTACTAACTTAATTATTTCTAGTATAATTTATTCTATTTATAGTAGTTTTATCACCTAATATATGCTACTTATAATATAACCTAGTGTTAGTATATAACTTATTTAAGCTAGGGTTTATTAGAGGTTTATTATTATCTTTCTATTTATACTAATTACCTAGGTAGGTAAAAAAGTTAAAGAATTATAAGAGTTAGTTAATTAGAGTAAGATAAAAAGCTCTAAGGTAGGTATCTATATATTATAAGACTTTAACTTAGCAAGTAGTTATAAACTGCTTACTAAGATTACTAAGTAATCCTACTTAGTAGCTTTTATACTCTTAGTATACTCTACCTAGCTTAGCACTAGTTTCTTTTAGGGCTAGTTCTTTAGGCTGTGAGCTTATCTTCTTACACTTACTTAAGAATCTTATAGTAAATATCTAATAAGCAAATAGTATTAAGATATATACTATAAAACTATTATAAAGCTATTATATAGTTAGATCTTACTAGTTACTAGTTATATTATTAACTAAACTAATAGATATAAATAAACTTTATAACTAAGATATAATTATAACTATAAAGGTTTATTAGACTAAGCTTTATTTAAGAGAGATTTAATCTAAGTAATACTTTAAGTGTTTTTACTTTAAATATATTATATAGTACTATTAGAAATAAATTAGGTATAACTATTATAAGAGAGCTTACTATATAAAAGATATAATATATCTTACTTTTACTAGTAAGATCTTTTTAGTATATTATAACTATAATAATATATACTTTATATAGTTTTATATATACTATATAGTATAAAAAGAGTAAAAATAAGTAAGAAATACTTATAAAGAGAGACTTATATAGTTTAGTATCTTAAGTAAGTAATATAAATATATAGTAT
>WPDH01000346.1:0-27356 GCA_019137255.1 Corinectria fuckeliana | reverse complement strand
AGTAGTATATAAGCCTTCTTCTAGAGATTAATAACCTAAAGGATAAAAAAGCTTATAAGAAGGTTCTTATAGATAAGCTAGATAATAATATTTAGCTTATTAACCTTAAATAGGTGTTTATATATAAGGTTAATAAATAAGGCTATATAATATACTTTAAGATATACTTAGTAGCTTATAGTAATAAGGAAAATAAGAATAAAGCTAAGACTTATATATTTATCTTAGTATATAAGACTTTTTAGGTAATATATATAAAATACTATAAGAAAGATCTTAATATATATTAATATAATATTATTAATACTTTTATTAAAACTCTACTAAGTAAAAAGATTTACTATTACTTACTACTAAGAATATTTAAAAAGAGGGTTTTTTTAAAACTCTTAAAAGCTTTTTATAGTTTATAAATATTACTAAAGCTATAATATAAGAATCTTACTTACTTTTTTACTAGTTAAAACTTTAAAGCTTATAAGAAAGACTTTTATATTTTTAAGTATAAAAAGCTTTTTATTTTTTTTTATATAAATAATATTATTATAATATAACTAAAAAAAGTTTAAAAGTAAATAATAATAAGTTTATAATATCTTAATAATAAAGTATTAAGTTAAGAACCTAAAAGAGTTATACTAGTTCTTAAAGATTAAGGTTATTAGAGACTATATAGTAGGTTACTTTTAGCTTTCTTAAGAGTTATATATTTTAACTATAGCTAGAAAATTTAAGTTAAATAATAAGAGACTAAAAGTCTATAAGAAAAAAACCTTTTTACTCTTATAAATTCTTATACTTATAATATATAAAGCTAGTTTTAGTCTTATCTTAAAGTATAAGATAAAAGTAGGTAATATAAGCTATCCTATTAATACTATAAGACCTAATATATTTTATATATTATTAAAACTTAGTTAATTTAGTTATTAGCTAAGCCTTAAGTATAATAAAATAGTAAAATAGTATATTAGCTATCTTTATAATACTAGAAAGCTTTATATTTACTATATAATAGCTAGAAATTAGAGAAATCTCTTTATAATTATAAATATAGCTTTTAAAAACTACTTAATAACTAGAAAGTTCTTATAAGGCTAGATAGTTATATTATATAAAGGTTTTATTACTTAAAAGGCTATAAAGTAAGATATAATTATTATATTAAGTATAAAAGCTAAGTTACTTATTCTTATAAGTATAGTTAAGAAATAACTAGCTTTAAGTTAACTTCTTAAGAAGGTTAGTATTAAGGTCTAAAATATAGCTTAAATCTAGTATAATAATATTAATATAATCTAGCTAATTATAAAGCAGTTAGCTAAGCTAGTTATAACACTTTAGTATATTAATATTTATTATTACTAGGTTTATAAGCTTATTTAGAAAGATAAAGTTAAGATATCTTAGCTACTTATAGCCTAAATACTAGTAGATAGCCTTATAAAGCCTCTTCTAAAATAAAAATATATAACTTTTATTATATAATTATAAATATATATAGCTCTAAATAAGACTATATAATAGGCCTAGTAATACTTATAATTTCTTATATTATCTTACTATTAAATTAGAAAAGGAAAATACTTAGAGAATCTCTTATTTTCTAACTTTGTAATAATCTTATTTACTTTTAAGTTAAATAACTTATTAATAAAAAAGAGAGGTAAGTAAGATTAGAGGTAATATTATTATATTACTTAGCTAGAGAGATCTTTAAAAAGCTTAAAAGATAATATTAAAATATAATTTTCTTATATAATTAATATCTTTTAGTCTTTTAATTTAATATTAAATAATTAGCTTTACTAATTAGGCTACTTAATTAGTATAATAAAGTATAAGAGTTATAATCTTATAGTCTTATTAAGTATTAAGATATTAATATAATAGGTTAGTCTTATATATTAGAATTAGTAATATTATTATTATAATAATAAAAGAGTTAGTTTAGTATAATAGTTAAAACTATTATATATTATATAATTTTAAGACTTTCTCTCTTAATAGCTAATATAAAATACTAACTTAAAGGCTTAAAAAGAGTTAATTCTTATACTTTTACTAAATATAATAATAACCTCTTTTACTTATTACCTTCTTTTTAAAGCTAGAATCTTATATAATAGCTCTAACTATTATCTTAAAGTACTAGCTAAAGCTATTATACTTTTAGATTAATACTAAGGTTTAATTTTAGCTCTAGTAAGAATTCTCTTATTTTTAAGAGCTAAAAACACTAAGAAATTAGCTAGCTAGTACTATCAGATAGTTATAAATAGTCTTATTAGTTAGTTAGACTAACTACCTCTAGCAGCTAGTCTAAGAGGGTGTGTTAGTAGTAAGACCACTAGTTAGGCCTACTATTAGATACTATCTATATTTCTGCCTTAGATGCTAGGCATCTAGTAACAACAGCGATCCCCTTAGGGACTCACTATTCCGCCTCTTTTCCTAGCTTAGTACAGTTACATAATACACATAGTCATATCAATAAGTACTATCACCACACTTTAAACACTGCCTGCAACCCCAATACAGCATTAATCGTGACTCATGGTCCATTGGAAGATGGATGACAGCCCGACTCTATGGGTTCTAGCATCGTGAACTGTGCGGAAGGGTACAAATTGCGTAGTGTGATTGTCGATTTGGACTTCCGGGGTGGAATGACAGTAGGGTTGGAGATTACTGTGCTTGTGCTTGCCTACACTAATTTTGCTACATGACTTGACTGACCGCTGTCGTAGCAGCTTCCTTCCTTAAGACCTTGTTTTCTTGATCATTAATGGTATTATCTTTTGATCTATTTACTGATATTTCCTTTCTTGTGGTTTCCCCTCTTAGAAGAGGGCTGTTCCCATTCCTAACCTAATTTCCTCGCCTTGAGGGCAAGTATTGTTGTCTACGCTGGTGTGTTCACGCTGAAGTGAGCCAACCACCAACAAAGTAGTGCAAACAAAGGAGAAGCCAACTGGGGATGATCAGAACTGCTTAGAATAAAGTATCAAAAGACCATTCATAGTGGCAATAAAAGATGGACCATAAGCAATCTAAAATTATCACCACACCGCCAAACGGACACCAACCTCAATTCACCCCGATTGCTATCACCATTTACGTGTCTCAAAATGATCCTTCCTAATCTCCCACATTTCTCGGCCTCGGAAACATGGGATCGACAATTGTCCAGGCCTTCCCAAAAACCTCCAATTATGTGAATATGGAACCGCACGGGGGATCGACCAAGATCAAAGCCGCAGTTGAGGCTGGAGGTATCTTTGAAGCGGATGTTCAGACTGCCATCTCCAAGAACAATGTAGTAATAATCTGTCTCCTCGACTAGCTGGCATTCCACCCGCCACGTACAAGGGAAAGACCATCGCCAACCTCGCCAACGGGACCCTGAAGCAAGCACGCGAGATGGCAGAATGGGCCGTTTCGCCTAAGGCAACCTCTAGTTATATATGATAACATTAGTTTTATTAATTACGCGGTAGGAAATATGAAATGCATCTTGCGTTGTAGAAGTCGCCGATACGAAACACGCTACGTGTATTTGTACATGCATGCATTATTTTATTTGAGCTATGGCTTGCTTATTCTTTTATGCATGCTATAAAAGATAGCTTTAAAGATAATAAGGGCTTAGGATATAAAGCTGTTAAGTAGTCCACACAGCCTTTATGGAATACACCCTCTATATGTGAACAACACACTGTTGTGCTTCTGTGAAATATGCATGTTTCTATACAGCAAGCTGCTTCTATAAAAACATCCCCCCTTGTGTGTTTAAACACATACATGCAGAAATTGTGCTTTCTCTATATAGCTAAAGTTGTATGCAAAATAACGAACCTTTCACAGTAAATTTACTTGTGTGTTTACTCCTTTCGAGTAAACAGAATGCTGACAGTACGCCACCCTATAGGTTGGCGAGGACTCCACCATGGAACAGGTACAGGCAATCTCAGAAAAGGGAAATAAGCCCGATCCTCGTATTATCCTTGGGTGGTATACGAGGGGCTGCGAATATAAGAAACCCCATTTACATGGTGCAAAATAAGGTAGGCTGCACAGAGAACCAAGGGCTGAGTCTCTTCTAGACTTTACCAGAAAGGTACATCCTTGCGTCACACTGTCGCCAGTCAAGGAAGCCCAGGGTAGCAGCAATGAACCTCCCCGGAAGGTTGGGTAGTATCCCTAGACCCATCCCGGCCGACGAAGAGTCTGGGCGGCTCGACTGAGGGACCAAGATTCAACCGCGGCGATCGCTGGTGACGAAGACAAGTCGTGGAGAACCCTGCTAGACAGCTGCCATGTCCGAAAAGATGCATCATTGCAATTATGCGCCCTATTAGTCCGGCATGCAGCTCTCTGCAGCTTCCGTTCAGCCGCACTAAGCCAAACCAGTGTTAACAACCGCGTCGGGGTAATTGTTAGTGCTACGGTGTAATTATCAACTACGCTTGGCACTCAAACGAGAATCTCCACGCCTCGTGCTGGTCATTGGACTCACCAGGCTGTAGTTGCCCCTATGGTTTCATCTGTGACATAGGCCGAGAATAAACGGCGGTGCGGCGCGATGAGATGCGATATAACCTCAGCACATGTTGTGCTCACTTGCGCCGACTGCAACTACCAAGCCGCTTTCACTTTTGCATCAAGTCAAACCATCTCCCTTGACAGCTCTTTCAGTCTACTTTCCTCTACAAATCAAAACGTCCGAAAATGAGCATCGACACGGGTCAAGTGTCAGTCCTTGACATCACCGCATACTGCTTGCAGCTATTGGAGTTGTGGAAACCTCAAGCAGGCTTGGACTTGGCGATCGCCGCCGTCACTCTAGCAACCGCAATATGGCTCCTGAAGCTGATATCGAGCTCCTCTGTATTCTGTAGAAAATATATTGAAGATAAGCTCCACGAGACGGAATATACGCGAGACATATTCAAGGTCCTCTAGCAAATAGGAAAGAACTGCGTCATCTTCTTCGAGTCTTAAAGCGGCACCGCCGAGGGCTTTGCCTCCACACTGGCAAGAGAAGGCAAGAGCCGGTTCGGGCTGGAGACCATGCTGGCCGATCTTGAGCTGTATGATTACGACAGCCTCCCGCGCGTCCCATCTGGCGTTGTCACCATCTTCGTGCTGGCGACGTACGGCGAGGGCGAGCCGACTGACAACGCCGCCGAGTTCTACGACTTCATCGCGGCGGACGACCCCTTCTCAGATGCTCCTAGCGAGCCCTTGAGCAGCATAAACTACGCCATATTCGGCTTAGGAAACAAGACGTACGAGTATTACAGCTCGGTAGTTCGGGCTGTCGACAAGCAGTTGACGTCTCTTGGTGCCAGTCGCCTCAGTGAGGCTGGAGAAGCCGACGACGGGAGTGGCTTATTGAAAGACGATTTTCTGGCGTGGAAAGACGGCATCCCACATGGCGTCTCTGCGAATATGGGTCTGCAAAGGAGAGAGGACGAAGGGTTCACTCCCATGTTCGAGATCCGCACCCACTCCGAGTTGTCGACCAAGTCTGCGGAGGTGTTCCTGGGTGAGCCTACCCGTGATGGCCTCTTCGACACAGCTACTTCCAAGCCGTACGGCTCCCACAACCCTTACATCGCAACTGTGATCGAGTCAAAGAGCCTAGTTAAGCCTAAGGACAGGACGTGTCTGCACTTCGAAGTCGACCTGGGCGACTCCGGCATGAGATACGAGACCGGGGATCACCTGGCGATCTGGCCCATGAACTCGGACAAAGAGATCGAATTGCTCCTCGAGGTCCTAGGGCTTACGGATAGACGCGACCACGTCTTCAGCGTTAAGCCCCTTGATGCGACAGTCAGCGCCCCGTTCCCGACACCGACGACATACGAAGCCGCTGTTCGCTATTACTTGGACATTGACGGCCCTGTATCTCGCCAGCTCATGGGACTGCTTGCGCGTTTCTCGCCCACGTCGGAGATCAGGGCTAAGATGACATGACTAGGTATGACTTTACCGATACGATCATCCAACGAAGTATGGGAGTGCTGAGAAAATGCTAACCGATACAGGCAATGATAAGGAATACTTCCATGACACAGTGGCAAGCAAGTACTTCAACATCGGCCGGCTCCTTCAAGACTTCGGAAAGGGGACGAAGTGGCCCGCTATCCCCTTTGAATTTATGATGTAATGCTTGCCAAATCTGCGGCCACGGTACTACTCCATCTCCTCGTCCTCACTGGTACAGCCAGGAATAGTGTCATTGACCATCGCGGTTGCCTCTCACGAATGTCCCGGTCGAGACGGCCGCTTCGAGGGCGTCTCTTCCAACTACATGCTGGCCATGTATAACGCGCAGAACAAGGACGCGGACCGGCACGATGTCGCTTCCTTCAACATCGAGGGACCTAGGGGCAAGTACAACGGCCATCGTGTCCCCGTCTACGTTCGACATTCACCGTTCAAACTTCCGCAGAATCCCTCAACGCCGATAATTCTCATCGGCCCGGGAACATGCATGGCTCCTTTTCTCGCGTTCGTCCAGCAGAGGGCCAGACAGTGCGAGCAGGGGAAGACGGTTGGCGCGGTTGTGCTGTTCTTTGGATGCCGATGACCCTCGGAGGACCTCCTGTACGACTCGAAGTGGAAGGTGATTCCCTGGTTAACTCTAGGAATGACGCGTGTCGATATCTAAATTGTTTCCAGGTGTTTTCTGCTACGCTTGGGGACAAGATTACTTTCCTGACGGCGTTTTCCCGGGCGGGCCTGACGAAGGTTTACGTTCAGCATGTCCCGAAGAACGAGGCGAAGAGGGTCAACGAACTGATTGAGCACCACTCGTCAATATATGTTTGCGGCAATGCTGCTAACATGGCCCGGGAAGTCAAGGCCACGATAGTAGAGGCCATCGCAGAGCATCGAAACATTGCTGTAACGAGGCCGCTGGTGTTGTGCATAAGATGGTGGCGACGAGCCAGTGTAAGGTAAGATCTCGGGGTGTGGGACTGATCCCTTCAATATTTGCCCTATCTCTACGTGAGCCAGTGATAACGGTACTTGATATATAGGAAGACGTGTGGTAGTGATACCTGTCAAGGCTGTCAAGGCATGGGGAGATGTTAAAACTAGAGTAGCAGGTAGAACGACGACCAGCTGCTATCAATAAACCGTGGTTGAACCAAATATCCGCGTCCAATGCGCAGAATTCAACTCTAACTGTAGTATAATTGGCTTTCAGAGTTAGAAAGCTTAATAGGATACATCTCTAGCACCAAAATGATTTCAACCTTTCTGCTGTTGCAACATCTCGATGGTTCTTACGTGCTGTATCTCGTTGAGCTCAGTGTCTTGTTTTCGGACGTCAGTTTATTGATATGAAAGGCACTAGTTGTTAGTTCTCACTTCTCACTTTCACATCATGGGCGGAGAGTTGGGAGAACCGGGAGATTGGGTAATGCCAGATATAGGTATAACGATGACCCAACTTGGCTTTGAGTGCAGTATCATTCCTCACAGGTACCTCGCTGAAAAGATACTGTCATACAAGACCTGGGAATTGAGGTTTATTTTACTTTGAAAGCTCTCTTCTTCAAGACTAGCCACATCTCATCCCTAACTCCCTCACTCGTACTGCGCCATAAATTCCAGCGCCTCGGAATGCTCCCTCCGAATCGTAGCAACATGCTCGGGACTCCGCACCTTGGTAGCCACCCGGAACGGCAGCGGCGCCTGCAAGATGCCTGGGTTGTACGCGTGCGGATCCAGCGGCACCACGTTGCCCGTCGCCGGGTCCACGGGCTCGGAGAACTCAAAGGCCCAGAGCAGCTTGGAGGCGATGCGCCACATGTTGCGCTCGGCCATGTGGATGCCCGGGCAGATGCGCCGGCCCGCGCCGTAGTTGTAGTGGTCGCGATTGGCCCAGTCCGGGCTGCCGGCGTAGTCGTTGGCCAGCTTCGGGTGCTGCTGGTACCGGTCCGGGTTGAAGGTGTCCGGGTCGGCGTAGAGGTGGTCGCTGTGGTGGATTGCCCAGGTCGGGATGAAGAGGGTTGAGTCCTTCGGGATGAGCATGCCGTTGTATTCTCCGTCTGTGCTACGAGTCAGTATGTGTCATGTCTGGTGGGAGGCGCTGGAGTGGCTGACCTTGGCGGACTTTGTGTGGTAGAGCAGTGACGGCTCTGTAAGAACGGACGTGTTAGCACAGTATCGACACCGTCCATGGCCAGACGTACACTGGACGCCATCGCATGCCCTCTTTGATAATGCAGTTCATGTACGGCACCGTGGCAAAGTCTGTCCACGAAGGAGACCGCTCAGTGCCACACGCGGCATCAAGTTCCTTCCGCGCCTTCTCCTGAACATGAGGATGCAGGGCAAAAGCCAGGATAAGAGTTAAAAGCTGCGCCGAGGTGGTGTCGGCCCCGCCCTCAACAATCTCGCCCATCAGGTTGGTGAAGGCGTGCTGGCTGATGGAAGCCGGCCAGCCCTTCTTCTCGTAGTCGTCGAGCAGACTGTCGATGATGCAGTTGCGCTTGTCGCCCCTGGCGCGTCGTCGGACGACCCGCGTGCGAGCCTCGCCCCATACGCCGTCCATGGTCCGGCCGGCGTCGATGGCCCGGCGCTTCCAGAAGGCCATCGAGGCGGGGACGTAGCGGAGAAAGGTGAATACGTCGACGGGCGGGTTGGCGCCAGGCTCCATGGCCGCAGTCCACTACAGGGGGAATTAGCTGCATGTTTCTGGGATTAGGCGTGCGGGCTTGCCTTGTTCATCACGTCGTACACGCCCTGTTGTCTGCGCATTAGCCTACAACGGAACAATCCATGGGATAGATTGATGCCATACGTGACCCCAGAAAGACTCAAAGGACGGCGCGCGGAACCCAAAGGTGATTGAAGTTACCACCGATGCTGTATACCGTCGGATCTCCTGGTAAAAGTCTTCCGGGCGATCCAGGAGGTTCGTCATGAGAACAGTGGCCCTGGCAACTCGTCAGTCGTGATCCAAGGTAAACCCAGTGTCGACTATGACGAACTCGGCCTCTTGGACGCGAAAGTGCTTCTCGTCCAGCTGCTTCGGCGAGAAATTATGAGCGATAATCTTGCGCTTGTCCCGCCAGGCAGAGTCCATCTGCTCGAGGGCGAGGTGGTCTCCTTGAGTGAGCAGGTGGCCCACGTAGCTGGGGGGTCGATCGGAGTAGACGCTGCCATTCTCCACCAGCAGCTTGTGGATGGCCTTGCGGTCGCAGAGGACGATGACGTTGGACGGGCCGACCTTGAGGGAGAAGACGGAGCCGTAGACGTTAGCCCACTCACGCATCCTGCAGCGATGTGAAGACGGGTCAGTAATATGCAGGGTTTCAGGGGGCGGAAGAAGAAGAAGAAAAAGAAGAAGACGAGGACACAAACTTCTTGTAGAAGCCAGTAGCGGGAATCTGATGAGCATTCCCCAAGATGGGAACAGTCGGAGGGCCCTTGGGCATTCTCGGATCCCGTTTGCCTATCTGCAAGACGCGGTGGACCAGGAGGCACACGGCAACAGCCACGAGGACGGCCTTGAGAGCCAAGTCTGCCATGTTTGTCGAGGCTATACTTGAAACTGGGCGGGCGAAGGGAAGGGAAGGGAATGGAAAAGAAAACGGGTCTCTCTTCAAGGGCGTCTACTATTCATGGATCCAGTCAACAACACGGCGGATCCCCAGCTTAAGTAGCAACCCGAGCCCTCCCGCGGCCCTTGTCCCTGTCTGTCTGTCTGTCTTCTTTTCTGCGGCCCCGTGTGTGTCCTCTCCTGCGGCCGAAGAAAAGGTCCTGTCCTGTCCTGTCCTATCCTCTCCCATCCCGGATGAGGCTCGTCATGAAAAGCCCCCCCCCCCGGACTAATTATTAGTATAATCCGTCCGAAGGGGCCTTCAAGCCAATTTGGCCCGTTCAAGGTCCCGGCGGATACAGGCCCAATCGGCAAATGGACGACTGGAATAACCGGATGGGCATTGGCCGACCCCAGATTCCCCCGCGCGATGCAGGCCTGTTCCCCGCATCAAGGTCACCCCCGGGGCTCCGGGAGGCTACACTATGTTGACTATGGACATGGCATGACGGAGGAGACGGGACTAGCGGTTTAGTCACCTGGGGTAGTGTCAAGATCTATCTCAAACTTGGAATAGTCGGTCTCCACGGGTGGGTTCTTCTCGTTGTCTGTTCTCGCCCTGTCTCTGTCTCTCTGTCTATGTGTCTTTCTCTCCGTCTGTACTAATCTCTCCCTCTCTCTCTCCCTCTCGCCAACATCAGCTCACTTCGACTCATTCTCTCCTGATATCCAGCGGACCATCACCTCGCATCCTGTCTCAACCGCTCTCCCTCCCCCGTCATGGACAAGGCTGAGAGCTACACGGCGCGGGCGCTGACCCCCGAGCGCATGACGCGCAGCGGTAGGTCGGACCTGGCCTGCGAGTCCTGCAAGAGGTGAGGCTGAGCCCCGCGGGTGTAACGTGGTGGAAGCATCGACTAACCGGCGTGTGGTCCCAGACGAAAAGCCAAATGGTAGGCAGTAGACTTGCCGTGATCCTTCTGATCCTTCTGCGGTGCTGATGCGTGAACCGGCAGTGATCGTGCCTGGCCCTCGTGCGGTCCGTGTGGACGCGCTTCGCAAACCTGCGTCTATCCATCCAAGCGCCTGAAGCCAGGGCCGAAGCTGGGTATGTTGGCCGTCCTCCTCACTCACTTACTCATTCACCGTCCATCCCGCTGACTCTTCGTCCCATCTGTTCTCAGGCTCTCACCCGCGCGAACGCAAACGCCGACGCGAGTCCCGCAGCCGGCCCAACCGTCACCACAGTCGGGAGGCTTCCTCGGGCGACTTTAGCATGACGGCCGACCCCGACCCGGACGCCGATGCCGAAGCCGAGCCGACCCCGAAGAACAGTCGGCGAGCCACCACCGGCTCCCTGGGAAACAGACGCCCGGCCGCCCTCAGCTACCTCCGGTCGTTGCCGCCGTCGCCGCCGTCGCCGCCGACGCTGCCATCGCCTTCGTCACCAAAGCCCACAGCCATCAACGACGACGATGCCCTCGACATGTCCGACTCGTCAGACATGGCCGCCACCAACTTCATCCGCGCCATCACCCTCTCCTCCCTGATCCACCCTACGCACGAGTCGCGGCTGGCTCTACCGTCGACTACACCCCGCGTCCTCACCGACGGCTTCTTCATCAACCTGGCTGGTGCCCAGAGCCTCATCGCCCAGGCCTGCGAGATCATGAACGTCTCGGTTGGTGGGCTCCAACTCTTGTAAGTTCACTCTGCCATTTCCATCATTCGCAATCATGGTCATGTCGTAATCATATCGCCAATGTACCCCATCTAATACCGTTGCAGGACCGACTTGTACTTTGCCAACATGACGGCCATGTCGCTCTTCCACAAGCCGTCGTTCGGCGACAAGATCCAGGGCATCAAGACCCTGTCTCCCCTCGTCGCCTTCCTCGCCTCCATGTTCTCCTTTTCCACCCGCTTCTACGCTGAGTCCTGCGAGTACCAGGGTCCCACCGCGCCCACCGACCTCCCGTCTTCCGACCAGTTCCACCAGGTCGCCCTCCGCTTCGTCGACGAGGCCCTCCGCGAGACCGAGGACGAGGCTCCCACGCTGGCCGTCCTGCAAGCCCTGACGCTCTGCACCTTCAACGAGCTGATCCGCGGCGTGCGAGGGAAAGCCTGGCGGCTGCTGGGCTCCTGCGTGCGCACCGCGTACGAGCACGGCCTGCACACCATCGACTACGAGACGCCCACCGGCCCGCCCACCGGCAACCTGGACAACCGGCGATGGGTCGCAAAGGAGGAGCGGCGCCGCTGCTGGTGGGCCATCTGGGAAATGGACGTCTTTGCGTCGACCATCCGCCGCTCTCCGCTCGCCATCGACTGGTCCATGAACGAGACATACCTCCCCATCGAGGACGACTACTGGTTCCGCAACTGCTACCGCCAGAGCTGCTTCCTGGACCCGGAGCCCGGCGAGCGGTGGAAGAAGCTGTCGCGGTCCGGCAACGAGAGCCCCACGGCGTGGTTCGTCGTTGTCACGTCGCTGATGAGAGACGCCCAGACGCTCGCGCGCGGCAACCTCCAGGGCGCCCACGTCGAGAAGGGGCTCGGCGACGAGGTGACGGACCTGCAGCAGTACTTCCGCAACGCCTTCCGCAAGAAGTGCACCGCGGTAGACGCCCGACGGCTGGCCCTGCTCAAGCACGCGCTGGAGAAGACGACGGCGGCGCTCCCTCACTCGTTGGCGTACAAGGGGGACAAGCTGGACTTTGGCTGCTCGCAAGGCGGCGATGCGGCGGCGTCTCCGAGCTCATGCTCGTCCGGCGGAAGACGCCCGGAGCTTCACCCGCGGCGGTTCCTCGACGCGGCGCGCTACTCCGTCTACCTCCTGACGCAGCTGGCGCAGTTCCAGATCTGCCACCACTACGCCTTCAGCGAGGTCATCTCGGGCGTCGTCTTCACCGAAAGCGCCGACGGCGGCCCGCTGTTCTCGTACACGGCCACGCCGGCGTCCCCCCCCGGCGGCGCGTCGAGCTGCGAGGGCCTGCGCAACTGCTTCGAGGCGGCCGACAACATCGGCGACGTGCTGCGCAACTCGCCCGACTCGCACATCAAGTGGGTGAACCCGTTCCTGGCCAGCACCGTGTGGTTGGCCGCGTCGCTGCAGGTCCTGCGCAAGGTGTACAGCTTCGGCGGCCAGAGCGACGCCGACGGCGCCAAGTTCAAGCTGCTGCGGCTCACCTGCCAGCGGTACGCGCAGTTCTGGGGCACCCCGCTGGCGCTGCTGGAGAACGTCGACTCGCTGGAGGACAGCCTGACCCGCGGGAGGCGGATGATGGCCGAGATGGAGACTCGCGGTACGGGGAAGCGGCGCGGAGGTCGGGCCGGAGGTCGGGCCGGGTGGGAGCCGACCTTCTCCGCAACGCCGGCCGGCAGCTACCGGGACGACGACGCGCAAGAGCAGTCTCGGAAGGACAAGGAATCTAGTACTCACTCTCACTCGGCGTCTTTCCATGGCGGCGACCTGGCCTCCGCCCGTGACCTGGGAGCACTCTTCCCGGGAACCACCGTAGAGAGCCCTGCTACCATGGCAAGTAATACTCAGTACCTAGCGCTTCCACCACACAGCCTCGGCCCTGTCCCCTTTCTGAACGAGACCGGGGAGCCTCACCACCACCACCATCAGGATCAAGAGGCCGTGCTGGACGACTTCTTTCACCCCGGCGTCTCGGATCCCTCCATCTACCCAACCCTGGACTCCGACGAGACTATGGGCGAGATGGACCTGCTGGACACCGAGTTCGGGTGGTTTATGACGGAGCTGATGAGGAACACGGCGACCGAGTCATGACGGACTTTAGTAATTTAATTAATCCTGCAAATATCAGACTGACAAGACCGTCTTCATGACCTTCAACAGGGCCTCCTCTGCCCACTTCGCATCTCCCTCAGCGCTATTGTATCTCCACGCAACGACCCGGTCGGGCCTGACTAGGATGCACCCCGAGTCCTCAACGCCTCGAACCCGGTACCAGTCGAAGTAGGCATCCTCGTAGTCCTGGCCGTAGCCAATCGCCACAGTCTTGATGGGAACGCGGAGCTCGCCCGAGACGGCAGCAGCCGCGCTCTTCCACGCCTCGCCGCCAATCCCAGTGAAGACGACGAAGCCGCCCTTGCCGGCGATGTCGATGGTCGACACGCGCGCCGAGGGCACCGCCGTGTTGAGCCACACGTGCGGCAAACGGCGTCCGGGCACGGAGCTCGGGACGTGATAGAGCACGGGATCCGGGTTGTCGACGGTAGCGCGCTCAGCCCCGGACGACGCGACGACGGCCGACGAGGCGTAGTGCTGGTTCATCTCGATGCCGAGGCCGTGGAACTCGTGCTCCGTCTGCGCGATGGCGGCCGAGAGCTCCGCGCGGCGCGTCCGGCCGGCGTCGGTGTTGGCGCTCAGCTCGGCCAGGGCGGCGGTGCGTTTGCTCTGCGACTCCCCGATGGCGCCCAGAGCGGACCACACGCGGGCGTGGTCGCGGAATCCCTGGTTGGCACTGGATCACAGTACAGTCAGTCAGGTTGTCCCAACAGCATAGGTAAGCAAGCATGACACGGGTTGCGAGTGGTGATGGACTCGTACCGTTGGACTATGCCTTCTCCCACTGGCTGCCTCTCGGCCGAGTAGCTGTCCAGGAGCTGTGCACCCGCCTTGTCTACGCCCTCACGTCAGCAAAGCGCCCATCAGATGCGTGTATTCCATCATCCGCAGCTGCAACGTACCCTGGAAGACGTAGGCTATCTTCCAAGCCAGGTTGAAGGCGTCCTGGATGCACGTGTTGGAGCCGAGGCCATTGAAAGGCGGATGCCGGTGGACCGCATCGCCAAGACAGAACCTGTAGTCTTCGCCATCAGTGGCCAGTCCTCGCCAAGCCGTTACGAACCGGACTTACACGCGGCTCCCGCTGCAGTACGTCTCCGCCACAGTCTCGTTGACGCTCCACGCATTGACGCGGAGGATCTCGGCCGGCGTATCGTCGCCAATCACCTCCCGCACGCGCACGAGGTACTCGTCGTTGGAAGGCCGGCGGTCCAGCGCGGTGCCGGGGTAGGGGAAGAAGATGAACATCCACTCGGTCCACGGCTTGACCATGCGCACGATGCACGCCCAGCCAAAGTCCGGGTGCGCCGCGTCGGGCTGCAGCACCCAGTGCAGGTTGCCCGAGCGGTACTGCACCAGGTGCGAGAGGTCGGCCCTGACGAGCACGTTGAGCGCCGGCCCGCCGCCGGGCTTCTTGTTGAGCGGGAGGCCGAGCTGGCTGACGACGCGGGACCGGGCGCCGTCGGCCCCGAACAGGTACTTGCACGAGATGATGTACGGGAAGCCCGTGACCTTGTCGACGACGCGGGCCGTCACGCCCGTGGGCGTCTCGTCTAGGGACACAAACTCGGTGTTCCAGCGCATCTGGAAGCCGTTGAGCGCGGCGTAGCGGACGAGCTCCGGCTCGAGGAGCGTCTGCGGCAGGTCGCACGGCTCGCAGGGGCTGGCCTTTTGGTAGTCGCCCTGTAGGTGCGTTTACGCGCAAGTCAGTCTCCAGTCCAGCACAGGCAAATTCCAGGTGACAGCGTCGAACCGGGAGGCTTCACCTTTCGCTTGGGGTCGTTGCCCCACGAGTAGATGCGGCCGTACTCCCTGCCGGCCATGCTGTGGCACCAGCGCGTGTGCATCATGCAGTCGCCTTTGGTGGAAAGCCGCATCAGGACGTCGTCGAGGCCAATGTCGCGAAGGCATTCTTCAAACACGCAAGAACTGTTAGGACGAATGCAATGTGGTAGACCATCTACTACTTACCGAGGGCGCCCATGTTGGTGATATGCGCGCGCGGCGTGTCGGCATTGGTCGAGTTCTGCTCCACGATAAGACCCTTGATGCCTGTTGAAACCTCCAGTCAGTCGCGCAGCTCCAGAGTATCCAGGCGGGTGGGCTGCATCATACCGTACGGACTCAGGAAGCAGGCCAGCGAGCCTCCCGCGGGACCGGCTCCGATGATCAGCACATCCGTCTCTACAACTACAACGCGGTCGTCCGAAAAGGTCATGGTGGAGGAAGGATAGATAACTTGACGGACGGCGGGGTATCGACCAAAGTCCAGGATGTAGAGGAATGGCGATGCTGTTGGCGATGAAGGCGGCAGGCCCTATTCTACAGTATATACATGATGCCGGAGTAGAGCAAGATGCAAACAGACGCAGACTCGCGAACCCTCCGCCGTGCCATTTCCGTCCACTTGCCAGCTCCAGGCAAAATCCTCGCTCGAGTTGGGCCGCCATGTCGGTTCCGCAGCAATTAACCCGCGGCCTTCCAATTCGGCCGGCCACGGGAACAATGGCCAAGAGTGAGTCCGGTAAGCTCATACAGCGATGAAAAGAAAGTCCGAGATAGGATGGCCAGGTGGAATCGCCATAATAAGCAGGTGAGATAACTTACACAGAAGCAAGTAAAATGCTTATGCCAACGAGCTCTGTCTTTTCCCAGGTTCATCGCTGTCTCACCTACCTCTCCCCGTTTCAGTATATGCAAGACTCAGAATCCACCCTCAGGCCATGTCGACTCCCTCCCCGATCAAGGTCTTGCGCGTGGCTCACGTCTACTACAAGCACAAGCACGCATCCAAGCAGCAAGAGTTCCTAGCCGACTTCGGCTTCATCGAGACCAAGCGCCAAGGCAGCAAGATCTACTATCGCGGCTACGGCTCTGAGCCATTCATCTACTGCCTCGAGGCCGGTGCCGAAGATGAGTTTGGCGGAGTCGGCCTAGTGGTCGAATCCCTCGAGGACCTGGAAAGGGCGCGCTCCGTCTTTCCTATGGCGTCGGAGATCTACGACATGGTCGATGTCCCCGGCGGCGGCAAGTGCGTGACGGTCAGGGATCCCGTTGATGGCTGGCCACTGCATCTAGTCCATGGACAGACAACTGCAGAGCCGACTGAGGATTATCAGGTTCTAGATTTCAACTTTGTACGTCTCATGAAATGTGACTCCTTTCACTGACCCCAGACGGACGTTAATCCTCTACAACCAGCCTCATCAGAAGAACCGACCCGTCAACTCTTTCCAGAGATTTGATAAAGGTAGGCCGCCCTCAGCAACTTTCAAACAAAATGCTTAATAATTGCCATAGGACCAGCAATTGTGCACAAGATGGGACACTTTGGCATGTGTGTCACCGATTTCAACAAGGTGTACGACTTCTACACTCGTCACTTCAATTTTGTTGCCAGCGATGTAAGCCACCGTGGTCTCCATTACCAACACAGATCCCTGCTGACCGCGTACTCTTTCAGCTGCAACACGACGAATCTGGCAAGGACATTACCGCCTTCATGCACATTGACTTGGGCGAGGAGTGGACTGATCATCATAGCTTCTTCATCTTCGAAGGGCCTAAAAGCCATGTGCACCATACCTCGTACGAAGTCCATGACTTCGACACTGAGGTGCTCGGGCACGACTGGCTGCGCCACAAGGGATACAAGAACTGCTGGGGCGTGGGCCGCCACATCATGGGAAGCCAGATCTTTGATTACTGGCAAGTTATCGCGTGTCTAACGGGACGACTTGGCTAACTGTTCGTCAGGTTCGACCCATCCAATTTCATACTGGAGCATTACGTCGACGGGGACCAAGTGAATGTCCACACCAAGACAAACGTGTCTCAAGCTAGCCCAGATGGACTGCATGTATGGGGTAAGTAGCTGTCTGAAGACGACGTTGAGCGAAAGCTAACCTTGCTAGGTCCTGATTTGCCAGCTGGGTTTTTAGCATAGAAGTACGACTTTGGGTTGCTGGACGTGGAGCGTTATTTCCGTTCAAGACTGCGAGTATGGGCTCCTTTTTTTACACACTGTATCTTAAGTATGACCGGATATGATAGACGGCCTTGAACATTCATTTTACGTTTGCATTTCCAAAGTCCTAGCCTACCATAGCGAGCTTGCATGTCTAATCATCCTGTGGTCATTTGAGGGTAGTCCTATCATAGGGGTAATCAGAGTGTAGTAGACTATTTCACGATTTCTTTGGTTTTGTTGTCAATTTTAGCTGTAGACTAACAGATTCTTTCTAATTCCACAGGCGTCTTCAAGCTCCAGACCACCATGATCCTTTACCTTCATCATTGTGCTCAACATTGGAGCATATACGTCGGCTGCATTTGACCAATATTTAGGGTGGAATATTTCTAGTTCAATGCTCCAAGTCTGTATAGTAGCTAATGAGCGAGGTTCAGATGACGACCACCGAGGTGACTCCACAAGAAACAAATCACCTCATATGGAGAACGTCCAGCTTCTATTGGGAACCTGAGTGCGACGCGTGTTCTTCCAGCTCCCTCGCTAAAGACCAACAGCTGTCTATTCGTAATGCACTTTGTTAATGAGAGTACCTGTCACGCGTCAATAAACAAGTCAGTGCCCGTATGGCAGACATCACATACCAATGCCTTCGATATAGACGCGCATGTCGTCGCCGTCCTTGAGCCAAAGCTTGGGGTTTCTCATTGCGCCAATGCCTGTGAAACATGAGACGGTGATGGCAACGGAGGAGGCGTCATACATACCTGGCGGAGTGCCCATCATGATGACCGTTCCTTGCTCGAGGGTCGTGCCCTGAGAGAGAAACGCAATTGTCTTTTCGATAGAGAATATCATCTCCTTTGTGTGTGATTTCTGGACGGTTTCACCGTTCAATGTTGCTGCGATGGAGAGATTCTGTGGGTCAGTGAGGACCATCTTGGACACCAAAGCAGGGCCGAGCGGTGCAGATCTGTCGAGCCCTACGGAGTAACAAGTATCAGTCAAATTCTAGCACCTTGCTTTGCCGGCGGAGTCTTCTCACCTTTAGAAAACGACCACTGGCTGTTGCGGAACTGCTCTGTTCTCGCGCTCACGTCGTTCCCACATGTATATCCCAACACGTACTCCATGGCCCTCGACTCGGGAATGTCCTTGCCCTCTTTGGAGATGATGACTGTCAACTCAGCCTCGTAGTCGGTCGTCTCGTCCTGCACAAATCTGGGGATGGTTATAGTCTGTGGGTGAGGCCCAGAGAGCGCGGTTCGCGGCTTGATGAATAACACCGGGTGCGAGGGCACGGGCATGTTAGCCTCTTTGGCGTGGTCGTGGTAGTTTAGCCCTAGGCAGCGGATGATGGGCACCTCTCTCATGGAGATGGGGGACAGGAGCTACTTTACGTCAGGACTGTCCACGTGTGAGAGCTTACATGACGAGCGAACCTGAGCCACAGTCAAGACCTTGTCAGTGACCTGACCGTCAAAGATAGAACCCAGGACCAGGCGAGCTGAGATTTTTCTCCCTTCAAAGGAGGCAAGACCGATATCCAGCGATCCATCCTCTACCTCGCCTAGGTGGGTGTGGCCATCCTCGACAGCTACGAAGCGTATCAAACGAGTCCAGTTGGGAGCCATGGTTGGGATGGGGTCGTTTTTCGGCGAGATTTGTTGGCAAGTTTCTGAGCCTGGTGATATTACGGGTATATAAGCATGCTCACTAGAGCCGTCACGGCGTTGGTTAGTATCCACCAGGTGACGGACGGATAAATAAAGCGGTTTCCAATGGGAGCGATATCGGCCGTAAATAGCCCGAGGCCCTCCATTCCTATCTCCCTCTTTTCTGGATATGGTAGGCCCGATATTTAGCTAGATCGGATGCGTCGCATTTAGTTGCACTTAGTTCATAGAGACACACGTTGCCGTTTGATCTCAGACAATCACTTCTTCCCGTGATTACTTGTCTCTTCACTCAGCACCACGATGATTTCACCTAACACTGTTTCCTGATATGCTGAACGAGGGACACCTTCACAAAGCTAGTCTCAACCAAAGCCTTTCTTCATTAACTGTCCCAAATAAGAGGTCATTCCAGAAGTCATTGTCCATCGTAGGCGTGACTGATCCTGGTGCGATGCGCGCCTCATCAAGTTCAGAGATCAACTATGCAGAGAGACAACATTAACGGCTGTCTGGGCTGTCCCAAAGGTCATGCCTGACTAGTCTATCTAGGGACTGGGAACTACTAGTCTCCCATGAAAAGCCTCGTTAACCAGCTCGCTAAATGATACCGAACTTTACTTCCATGAGTAATAATTACTTTTGTAGTGGTTTCCCAGTGATTAATCTTCGGGTCTTTATCGGCCACCTTAGGCTCGTGAATCAACGTCGGTAAAGTGACGTAAACACCTTATCGCCAGAGGCCATTTCCCGGTCCTAGGCCACATGATACTGTTCGACACGGAGGGCCGTATTCCAATGCAAGTTCTGCGTTAATGCAAAGATTTCCGGGTGACTTGCGGGGACGGCAGTTGCTGATTGGTGTATCCAGACGGACTAATAGCACGGGATGTTTAAGTCAACTTGGATTATCCCGGTGCCAAGACGTTTTGATTGAATTCGCCCGTCTCCCTACCCGCGTGGATTTTCGAGGTTTTGGTGGCTAATAGCGTATCCTTTGATAAGTGCTAGCTGGTATCGTGTCCTAATACCTTGATCCCTCGTCGCCGTTCAGCTTGGAGGATTAGAGTCTACCCTACAAGAAATATGTTCAAAGGCAAGTTTTACTGCACTACAGGGGCCGCGTCTGTGAGTCTCTATCTTACAACTCAATTGACCATGAGCGCTCAACGACTGATAATAGACAGGGCATTGGTCGGGCCACAGCCCTGCAGTTTGCGGAAAAGGAAGCCGCCGGCCTTGCAATTAGCGACCAGAATTAGGCTGAATTGACAAAGACCGCAGACGCGTGTAGGCCGTTTTCCGATTCAAAACCGAGCATCTGCACGCCTGGTCCGTTGACCGATTGCAGGTCGAAAGATCGGAGGAGCACAGATACTCGCGACGAAAGTAGATGTGCGGAATCGCCACGAGGTCGAAAGCTGGATCCAGGAGGCGTTCAACACGTTTGGTGCTCAACATGGTGCTGCCAAAGTCGCCGGCGTCGCTGGTGGAACTGGCGAAACTGTCGTCGAAACCATCGTACAGTTCCCTCTTCCCGAGTCCGTCCCACAGCCGAGTCCACTGACTGGCAGCAACCGGTAGGTCCAGGACGACTGGGACTTTGCCTTGGCGGTGAACCTCACTGGAGTGATGAATTGCATGCGAGCTGAGCTCCCAAAGCTGCTACGTCCGGGGGGCGCCACCGTGAACGTGGCTGGCACAACTGTTTGCCGCATAGTTCCGCTTATGCCAGCAGCAGATTCGGCGTCATTAGCCTTACCGAGTCAGCTGCTGGAGAGTAGGCGATGCAGAGAATCAGAATCAACATTTTGTGTTTCTTACTCAGTGATGATGCATCTTATGTGACAGGTGGTGAGTGCCTCCAATCCGCGAGCAGCTCTTCGGGTTCTAACCAGAGTCACTAGCACACTGGAACATAGACGGGGGATATTTGGCTTGCTAGATGACGAGTAAAGTGAGCACATAGTTGGACAGCTGTCATTGTGAGATTAGTAGTATCCAAGCTTGCTTTCTTTGATTATTGTCAAACTAGAATATCTGAGAGCGTGTAATTGCTCACAGGTGTTTGTCCCAAAACACGGGATAATTAACATATGCAATGATTCTCCTACATCAAGTGCTCATCTCTCATCCGGCATACGCCAATGCGCCGATGCTCCAGATTGAATAGTCCGGTATTCGTCCGCTTCAGGTGCCATCCCACGTGAGTATGGACTCTACAGTTAGAATACTTCCTTTCTCGGATGTGTAGACACATATATTAGTATGGAGAGTTGAACATAGCTCCGCTCTATAGTCGATATCATTTCCCCGCACACACCTTACAGCCAATCCTCGAGTCTCCCCGCTGAAATGCATTCCTCTACGCTTCCGTTTTACGTTGTTGCCCGTGTAGTGGGTTCCGAGGACTCGTTTCAAAAAGTCAGCCCCCACGCGTCAAATTCCTCCGATCTACTCTTACTAACTGGAAATGCTCCCCAAAGTGGACGGAGAGACTTGTTGGTCTTTGCGGCGTCTCAGCCACCGAACTACACGGCAGCTCATACTATTGGGGCCAGGACTTGGATGGCGAGCCGGATACGATCTGGGGCCTAGAAGGCTACAGCCACGCTGTTGGCTTCTTCATAGGCCACCAAGCTACAGAGACCTTCAGGGTGGAGATGGCCAAGGTCGACGAGGACAAGCTGTTGAAAGAAGATTATGACCTTCATCATTACGACCTGGTTGGTGGGTTCCTGTCGCGGGCTGACGATGAAGCTGCAGACTCAAAGGATAGCTTTGTCGTAGTGTTGCACTTCTGGGCACACGATCGTGCAGCACGCGACGTTGTTCTGGGCTGTCTAGAAGCAGTTTCTAGGAAGGCGAAGGAGTTACCAGTCGACCAGGGCGTCCAGAGTTGCGCAGTGCTACGAGAGTGTAGCGATTTGACCCTTGCGACGCTTTGGATAAGGTACTGTCGCTGTTGGCTTTATGATCACCCCTCGGCGTATACTAACACTTCCCAGGACAAGAACAGAGGAAGACTTCACAAATTTCAGGTCATCGGAGATATACAAATCTTTCATAGTATCGACCCTTGATGAGAATGGGGGCTTTGTTACCAAGACGTCGCTGCATCGGTCTCGAGCCTTCAGCGGCTACATTGACAAGATTTCTAGGCACGATGCCGCTTGAGAGGCCGGAAGATGTGTGTCAGAAAAGATCAGCCTTAGTTAGTTACAGGCTCTATAGAGCTGGGGAAACGTGGCTTCAAGCCGTGTTTCTTCCGTATTAACAAGACTCTTTCAATTTTGTTTTCTACGGCACTATTGAGAATTATTGTAAAAATGGCGTAGTGTTTCTCAGATATTTTCTTTTAGGGTCAGCCGACAAGGTATATATGTACGGCATCCTGAACAGCGCCACATTTTAGATAGGAAGACTGGCAGAGCTCGTCAAGCTAGGGCATATCTTCTCCGCGCCACCGTGTCAGGGCAAACCTAGGACAATCACTACGTCAAGCACCTTTGAGTACGCAATTGTTCATTGAAAGACCATTTGAGTACTCGAAATCTATACTCCACCCTCAGCTAAGCTTCGTTGCCTCTAGGGGATCAAGAGAAGCTGTAAAGTCAGCTTTTTGAGTCTTCATATCAGTCGGGAAGCTGAGATGCTCGTGAATCCATTTCCACTGGCCCTGTTTGTTCTTCCTAGCAATACCCGTGCGCCGAAAGGCTGTGTCGAAAGCCACGCCGCCAGCAGTCCCCCAAGTGTGCTGGATCATGGTGGAGTAGGCGTATTGCTTGGACAGGGCGGTAATCTCGATATCTTTATACTCCATGTTTCCGTCGTTCCAAAAGGGGAAAATGGCCTCAAAGTGCTGTTTGAAGTCGCCGCGAATGCTATTGCCAAACATGTCGTAGCTGACCATGTCCTCGAAATCGTAGAAGCGACGAGCCCCATTCATACCGTTGTGAAAGTCGGCTCGAGACTCGTGGTTCCAGTAATGAAGCCAGCCGCGGTAGAGCTGGTCCATAACCTCTTGCTCTTCCTTGTCAAGCTTGGCATTGTGATACTTTGGTACAATGAGTATGTACCGGGCAGGCTGAAGACTGTCCAACTCACCTTGCTCGGCGGCATCTGCAAGAACTTGAATTGGTTCTTGGCATCGCTGTACTGGGCCTAAGCCTTGTCAGTACCTCTTGTTAAGCATTGGCTAATTGGTACCCACATCGTCGGCCACAAATCCGTTCTTGTCCATGGCGATAGTGAAAGATCTGATAACCCGATTAAGAATAGTGTTTTTGGAGATATGTGCAGATAATTGGGACAGTTGATAATGAGATACGGGCCTTTACAATAGAACTGCTCCCAATTTGTACCACTCTCGATCGCTCTATTGCACCAGACCGATCATCGGCCCCTCCGCGCCAATGATCGCAGGGGGGGATGGAGCCGCTGATAAAACATTAGGCCGTCGTGGACAGAGTTCCACCGTCGGACTATTTACAGTTGCAGCGTGTAACAGACTAAAAGCATAAGTGTACGGCGAAGGGAGTCGCATTTGTTACAATGTAACTTAAGAAGACAAGAAAAATATCACTACGGGCTGTTCTTTATGCTCGGATCGTGCATCATCGTTGACAAGCAATTGTAACACGTTAAAGACTCAATGTGAAGGCTTAATACAACTTACCATGTCTACATATACCTAACCCTTCGTACAGATACGGCACAGGTCACTGGTTGGGGTTGCAATTATGATCCAAATCAACACCAATGCAATTCAAGTAAGTATCTAAACCTGGTGTCTCTAACACTTAGTTGTATATAGCCAAGTCCTGTAGCGACTGTTCAATGCTGCGAGAGATGGTATCGACATACTCTTGACCTCTGGGCTTGAAGACGGCCTTGAAAGGCGCGGGAGCGTGCAAGAGGCCTTCCTTGTATGCATTTGGGTCCAACTGAACTCCTTCCGGCTCCTGGATCTCAAAGGCCCAGAGCAGTTTGGCGATAATGCGCCACTGGTTACGTTCGGCCAGGTGGATTCCTGGACACATCCGCCGTCCTGCACCGTATCCGTAGTGATGTAAAGCGCGAGGCGCATGTTAGCAGGGCGTCCGTTCAGATGCTTCCATACTCAGCGGGGAAACTTATCTCGTTTGTTATAGTCAGCACTGCCCGCGTAGTCGTTGGCCAACTTGGGGTGATTCAGATAGCGATCCGGGTTGAAAGTGAAAGGGTCGTCGTAGCCAATTCTCTCGGAGTGCTGCAAAGCCCAAAGCGGGATGAAGATGATTGCACCCTTCGGAATGAGCATGCCCTCATACCAGTTATCCTCGGAGACGCAATGTGGTATGCCAGTAGAGAGGCTGTGTTACCAGTGTCAGAACATGATGCAGAGCAACTGTAGCACGGCATTGGGACTTACGCAGGTCTCCATCGTAGCCCTTCCTTGACAATGCAGTTGATGTACGGAAGCTTGCCAAAGTCAGACCACTCAGGCATTCTAGAGAAGGTTTAGTAATACCACAAACACCGCTGTTGATGGAGAACTTACCTGCTAGATCCGCAAACCCTGTCGAGCTCTTTCCGGGCTTTGGCTTGAACATGGGGGTTCTTAGCAAGGGCCAGGATTGCGGTCAGCATTGAGGAAGAAGTCGTCTCAGCCCCCCCTTCAACCATCTCTCCAAACAACATGTCCACCTCGTGGTTGGGCAGCTTGAGACCCCTTTTGGCTCCCTTCTCAGCATACTCGTCGAGAAAGCGGTCTGCAATGCAGTTTCGGTTGTCGCCGTGACGTCGCCGCTCATCAACTCGCCGGCGAGCTTCTGTCCATACCTCTTCCATGACATCACCGGCATACGATGCGCGACGCTTCCACGCAGCCCACCGTGTCGGGATATACTTCAAGATAGGGAATTGGTCGACCGGGGGATTTGCGCCAGGTTCCAATGCCTCGCCAAACTTATGTAGAGTCAGTGCCTCTTCACGCAAAAGAGCACAGAAGTGGGACACTAACCTTTTCCAGCGCGTTGTAGACACACTAAATGACCGCATTAGCATCTTCTCTACGATGGAATGGGCCGTTACTTACGTGACCCCAGAAGTCCTCATATGTTGAGCCCCTTTGTCCGTAGATCAATGCACATGCAATAGAGCAGGTTGTTCGCTTGATATGGTTGTAGAAGTTGTCCGGGTCTTTGAGGATGTGGTCAACCATGACAGTGATCCTAGTCCAGAGTGAGTACCATGCTACCCCAGAATCGATACGATCGAGGCGGGATTGGGATAGCTTACTCTGCGTCCTGCATCGGTGCGACCTTTTCATCCAGCAGCCGAGGCTTAACAAGCTAGGTCAGAAAGAGTCCATGCTTCAGGACGATCGTTACTCACCGAAAGGTTATGTGTGACAACCTTGCGTTTTTCCCGCTGTGATAGAGAAACTGGAGAGAAGACGATGCTGTGGCCACGCGTGATGAGATCTGCCACATAACTCTTTGGCCGTTCCGCATAGATGAGTCCCTTTTTGTCGACGAGTTCGTGGACTGCCTTCCGGTCGTAGAGGACGATGGCGGTGGACGATCCGAACTTGAGCGTGTAGATGCCACCGAACTCTTCGCCCCAGTCTTTGAACCTGCGCCATATGAGCTACCACTGAGGACTACTGCGCCCTTCAACTGACTTACTTTCTGTACAGGCCCGTAATAGGGACCTGGTGCAAGTTTCCGAGGATTGGTAGAGTCGGAGGGCCAGGAGGGTAACGCTTGTCACGTCTGCCAATCTGGAACAGTTTGTAGACCAGCCAGCACAGCACCACGGCGGCGACTGCTACCGGCTTGGACAACAAAGTATCTGTGCTCAACTGAATCATGGTGAGGGAGGAGAAGAGGCAACGAGATGGGAGATTACGTCGTTGTCAGCGGATGTTGACAAGCGAGGACGAGGAAGACGGATATCGGTTTGTATCGACGCCACGAGGGAGGTCTGCCAGTCAGTCCACTTTGCATGTCACATAAAGGGAAATTCTACTGCATTTATGTCCCAAGCAAAGCCACGGACAGACTCGGGCTTCCGGGGTGCTCCGCTTGTTAGTTTCCGGTGGTTTTGGCTAGCCCGGGTGGCGTTTTCAAAGTGTTACCAGGTGATCCGAACTGATGTGTCCGCCTGGGGAAATCCCCAACTTTCGGTCTCTCATTTGAAGATGATCCGAGCTAAGCTCTTGACTCTTTCGAGATTATCCAAGGTCAAACCGTCCGTCTGGGCTAATGCGTTGAATTCTCCCGTGGTGAGTGCATGAAGCTATGACCTCTACTGTGTCTCTGGAGGCTCTGCATCTGACTAGCGGTGATGCGTCACTTGGGAGAATCCGGGGTACTCCTTGTAGTTTGTACCCTGTTGAAAGCCAGGGAGATTTAATCGCGGCTACGAGGTTCCTTTCCTTTGAACTGGATGTCACACGGTGAACTTAGGTGGCAATATCGTGTTTCCAGCTCCGGCAAAAGAGAGTGCGCAATACTCCAATCTATGATGCTAAGCTGGCTTATATGCCCAATGTGGCTTCCCCCCGCAGGTTTATGAGTGTCGAATTGATTTACGGTCAAGTGCTATGTTACTTCTAGTTCAAGGTAGCTCATTGCTGTAATGTTGCCAGTAGACTTACCCTACGTGTTTTTTTTAGAAACATATATTGAAGACTCCAGCTGCCCTTCAGAAAACACCCGTTAAGGCCCCGACCTGGGCCTAAGTCGCTCGCAACAAGAGGACGCTCCTGTCCCCAACAGCACCACTATCAAAGGTAATCCCCCCTCGCCTCAGCAGGGAGATTATCATCAGGTCGCCTAGTATGGCTCCTAATATCGCGTCTCGCACACCATCAGATACCGTAACGATTATTAACCGCACCCTCCTAAGGGGTCACCCCTTGCTTATAGTAGCCTTATGTTGCCTCCCTAACGGGGATATTATAGTTCTCTTTCGCGGACTAATTATAGATCTCCTAAAGGATAATACTTAGATTCTTACTATTTTTAGTATAAGTATATATTAGGTCTTAAAGCAGTTTATAGTAGTAGCTAAGAGAGTCTTAACTAGCTATATAAGAGGCTTACTTAAGAACCTTATAGTAAATATCTAATAAGCAAATAGTATTAAGATATATACTATAAAACTGTTATAAAGCTATTATATAGCTAGATCTTACTAGTTACTAGTTATATTATTAACTAAACTGATAGAAATAAATAAACTTTATAACTAGAATATAATTATAGCTATAAAGGTTTATTAGACTAAGCCCTATTTAGAGGAGATTTAACCTAAGTAGTACTTTAAGTGTTT